>CM068312.1:18138040-18688040 GCA_034768735.1 Schistosoma mekongi
TGTGACCGATTTTGAGCCATTTTAATCAATGTTTCCGACCACTGGTTACGGAATTCGCGTATACCCCAACCAGGTAGTCTGCATCTACTAACATGACTCAAACCAGCAGTCGTGACTGATGCCATATTTTGGTTTGGCCGCCTCTAACTCTCTTCCATCTTGCTCTGAAATCACACAACGTCACTTATCGAGGCAGACGGTGGTTAGGCATACGTAACACATGTCCCAACTACCTCCGTCGATGAAAACACACAACCTCATCGATTGATTTACTATATTTGCCTAACACCCGTCGTCTTACGTCGTTATTACTTACTTGGTGATCCCATCTGATGCGGGCGATGTTTCCAAGACACCGATGGTCAAAAACTAATGAACTTCGAGTGTTGTCTACCCTTAATGGCCACGTCTCACTCATAAAGTAAGACAAAGCGAACTGTTGCGCAGTACACTCTCCCTTTCGTTATGAGACGATTATCTCGTCTACGCCATAGGTGACGTAAGTTGGTAAAAGCCAAACGAGCTTTTTGAATTCGTACTGAGATTTCGTTAGAGACCAACCCATCAAGGCTAATCAGACTTCCAAGATAAGTGAAGTGGTCGACGTGCTCAACTACTTCACTCCCTATCTTTAGTTCAGGTGTTGATGCAAGTTAGGAGTTCCAGGTTTGATCCTATAGAGATGCGAACCACAGAACAGTCTAAAAATATTAGAAGTAGTTAGTTATTCAGTATTTCATAATAATCAATGATTGTAATGCAGTATGTTCTGTTGACGTGTTTATTAGTTAGGTTACAATATGGCCAGTAATCTGAAAGACTTGAGATCTGGTGTATAATGTTGTTAATGTTAGATTGGTTACTGACAGTCGACAAAAAACACTAGCCAAATTAGATTACGTTTTATTTTAAATTGGCGTCATTTGAATGTTGAGGGATTTGGCGTTCAAGAAAGGATTCTGTCCTCAGTTGATGATGAGCCTCAATTAAGATGAAGGCAAGTCGCATGATTTCAAGCTGACTACTTACCAAATTCTTAACCCAACAATTGAATTTTATTTTTAACATGTTAAGCTAATGTATTAATCACTACTTCATCTGTTGTTGAAGATTTGGACTTTGAGTAGACAGTGTCACAACTGTTATGTTTCCTAAGCTGAGTGATAGAATTACAAAGTTATTATCATTTTAGATAGTATCATCAACGCTTACTTGGAGTAGATTATTCAATAAGTATTCAATGATAGTTGACTTCAATTAGTTGTCTCCATTTATCAAATGAATCCTTACAAAAAAATAAAAGGAATTCAGTCAGTTACATAGACGGAGTTCAAGTGAACAAAACAGTTATTTAGGACAATAGAACATGCAAAGATAACAAGTTATTGATATCATCATTAACCTATGAAATGAATAATATACTCATGGTTACTCTAATTAATGCCTGATAATGTTAACTAGAAATAAAAGAAGACCATCTAAGCTGAAGAACTTGACATTACTATGAACGTCTAAATGTACGTCTAATAGAACTATAAACTAACTTATAAACATATTGTTGATATGTCTGATGAATTGTGTTGATTTAATTATTAATGTTAAGCAATACAAAAGGAGTATATAAACATTGAATAAGAACAGAATGAATGTAGACTTCTTGAAAAGAAATAATTAACTGTAGATGTAACATCTCAAAACATCTTCTCCTGCGTAGATTTGTAGATATGCATTTAAATAAGTAAAGAACAATGATCAGAGATAATGATTCTCACAGATCACTGGAAATAGTATATTTTGAGAGAAATTACATTCAGAGGATTTGCCAATTAGAATTCAACCTACTAACAACAATGAACTGATCCACGATAAAATTCACTCACGAATATGAGTTCCATGCATAGTTTCTTGTCATGTACCTTATATCCTCCCCCTCCCCTCAACCCTGCCTACATTACAACGTAATTAATAGAATTCAAACAGAACTATAAAATACTTGATAGAATATACAAATATTATCCACTATACAGTGATCAAATCAACTAATTTCAACAATTCCATATTCATTATAGGCTTGTTTACCCGTTTTCTCTTATTATCATCATCATCATCATCCAAATCATCATCATCATCATCATCATCCAAATCATCATCATCATCCAAATCATCATCATCATCCAAATCATCATCATCATCATCATCATCCAAATCATCATCATCATCATGACAACGGTAACTATGCTTATTCAAATTAAATTAATGTATAAATAAGCTTTTATTCTAATGTATAGCATAATATTTAAATGAATTCAGGTTAATTCTATTGTTCATTATTCAATTGTTAACAGTTTGAATGTTAATGAATGAAAGTAGATTACATTAGAAATTACTATATATAGTAACTATTATAATTAATTGTATAATATACAGTTATTAATGTTAATTTAATAATGTTAATTTCATATTAAAAATATACATTGATATGCGTTGATTAAGTACTAATAAGAATAAGTGAACATTAGAAAGGTATGCAGATATTGATTTGTATTTATTATACAATTCAATGATGTTAAATAGAAGAAAATTAACATCAATAGTATTGAATCGATAGTATTGATACTACTTATGATTATTGATTCGATGGTGACATGTTTCAGATCGCTCCTAGCTGAGGAGCATATGTCGCTTACCAGGTGTCTCCATTTAACTCTGTCCTCAGCAATCCTTTCTAATTGTTTTCAGTTGCTGTTTATCCTTTTAATGTCTGCTTCCAATTCTCGACACAGCGTGTTCTTTGGCCTTCCTCTTTTCCGTTTCCCAACAGCATTCCATGTTAATGCTTGTCTCGTGATGCAGTCCGATGGTTTGCGTAATGTATGTATGTATGAGTAATGTATGAAATCCAAACTTGCTAAAAAAACGCAAACCAGATTTCAACAAGTTACTTTTCCGTTTATTGTTCAATTATGTCCCAAAATAGCATTGTACGCCTATATAAGTAGTCGATCACGTATAATGAGTAATGCTGTAAAATCTAAACGAAGACATTGAGTTCACTAGTAATATACGTTAAAAAGGTGAAGTATTCATCAGTTGTCTTAGCTTGAAATTTTTAATATTAACTGTAGATCTCTTATAGGAAAAGTGGACTGCATACAATTTCTCCGTAACTATGGTTTAATCACAGTTTAAGAATCTTGACTACATGACCTGTGTGATGACCATTTGGTACTATTACAAGGTTTCTCCAGTTTCCGTCAGGAAACTTCTATCACCAAGAAAAGTGTGGTGGTGATGTCATGACTTTCGTAAACACCAACTGGTATGTATACACGGAGAAAGAGTAACATGTTGAGACACTGTATGCTGAAAATGTATATCATACTAAACATACCATTCAATAAAACTATTATCATTAATTAATGCAAATGAGAATTCTACTATTGAATGTCAAAATAATGATGTACGTGGTTAGGTATTCACCGTGAGACATATAAATTATGGATTCGATCTCCTGTTGCAATCGATGAATCTGCACTAATGAGTCTCCCCATAAAACAGCTATTCAATCCTTCCTATTTTCTTTGATATGCAACCAGCTAACATCCATCTGTGGTGAATACAAAACAACCAAATTAGAAATGATTACTGATCTCCATAAATCCCGCTAAATTTGAATTGTGTATTTCATATTTCATTCCAATCAGTAAATGATGATTTCTTCAGATGTTGATGATTGATGTCTATACCATGAATCGAACTCAACTAATTTCGTGCAACTGAATCCAGACAATTACACTTGTGCAACAGGTGTGTATACATAAAGTGAGAGTATTTGGATATACAAGCGAATTTGTCATGAACAGTCTCTGTTGTCATATATACGAAAGAGGACGGAACGCGTGTTTTATATATCGATTGCTAGTCATAATCCAACTCAAACAATAATTGTCAACCATCTGTTTATTAACGCAATCCACTCAGAATGTAGATAAAGTAACAAAGACTAAACAGTTTCAGTCCACAACAAATCAACTGGAAGATTCGAATACATTCTAATCTTTCATATGTTGCCATGTTTCTTCTTTCGAGTAATCAGCGTGTATGTATTCGCCACCTTAATTGAACTATTTCAGGATATTCATTGGCTGTATATTGACATGATAGTCTCACTCTATTGTAACAAGCATAACTACATTGAAGTAGATTAAAAGTATTAGAAGTCTCCAACATATCTACACTCAATTAATAACCTAATTTACGCTCACTTTATTCATTGTGTCATGGTAACTAATAGACTGAATATGTTCAAAATTAGAATTTTAAAGAGAAATAAGATCATGGTAAATAAGTGAATTTGGCGTGTTAAACATACACAGGTAAGATTTAGAATGATGAAGTACTGTAACTTCTGACTCTTTTCAAACTGCTAACACTCTAATTCGTAGATCAACGATTCCCATATCGATATGTACATTGGTTGATCATGTTGTGCTGGCCAATTCTGATGTCTATGAATTGTTTTATAATGATGATCGAATTCTATCAATCAGAGATATAAAGAACTTGAAAAACATTCAATTAGTCACTACCCAAAAATCAATTAAAATATACACCACAGTCTTATAGGAGATCGAATGGCTTACTGATGATGGTCACAAACAATGGAATTAGGTGACAAGAGATCTAATAAGTAGGAGAGCACAAATCCTCTCAACGATTTTACGAAGGCCATACTGACAAGTACTACATAATACAAAACTTAGGTCCAGGAATTTTTCTGCCGAATACCTTCAAACTACCCTTCATACAAACACGTGTCCACAGTTAACTATATTTGAAGAATATGCTATTAATTGGCATACATTCACATCGTAGAAAATCATACACAATAGTGCTCCATTGTAGAGTGCACCGATGACGAGATTACTGAGCCTGATGTTTAAATAGTGTTCAGTATCGATTTAACTCCTACATGGAATATACCAGTATAACTCTACAACTATCATCAAGTAGCACTTACACACTCAATTTACATTCCACATGTAATACAAAAGACAGTAGATCAATTGGTACAACTTGATTTATTGTAGCAAGCCAAAATGTAGTGACGAAAATCAATCTTATAGAGTAGATTATCAAAGTTCCTTTATTCACTTCTACTGTATCTTTCATACCAAGATAGGAATGCACAATAGGTTAAAATTATGCAGAAACAACCATCATCGGCTGCTACAAATGTACAATACAAATAACCGATAGACAACTGAATTGGCTTCCAACGATTGATATTACTATGTCAGTCAATTCATGATACATTTAACCGAATTCATTCATTGCTATCAATCGATAACTGCCTTTGTATTCGACGCAGTTCAACTCCACTCATCACATATTCTCATTAGAACTCAAGGAATCACGTCGTGTAATTACTTAGTCATAAGTAAACTGGCATTCATTCTGATTCAATAGTTAATTCAATTCAAATAAAAAAGTAATTTACATCCTGAGTAATGTAAACACTACATTTCTACCCTTTCGTCTAGTATATTTGCTGTTATTGTATTGTCTCGTATTATGAAATACAGTTAATTGGTTGTGTACAGGTTACCATTCCCCCTCCCCTCCCCAATACACTGCCACAATATCTCGCTGTTTCGTATCACGGCAAAATCCCTAATTAATTCTCTGTGTGGACTAATTTTGTGTATATAAAAATGAAGGTGTGATTGAAATACAATACGATTGGATTGGATTCTGTCTGTTGGCTCATCAATATTTGCGCTGTCTATTCCGGCTTTCGGCATTGGTAATCGTGGGGAGGACATGTCCGTATACAGATTGGCATTGTGTGTTTTCCGCAATACATAACAACATCAATTAACTTTGAGTAGACTTATCTCACCATAAAATTACATACTTCTCCATTCACTTATTTCCTTAAATATTTCTATGCATAATTTACATATTTAACTGATTCTATTTCATTACAAACAGCACCATCATCATCATACTACTACTACTACTACTATTAGTAGTAGTAGTAGTAGTAATATTACTAAGAGTAGTATTGGTACATGATAAGCAATAAGTCAATGTCATTATCAGTAGTAGGACTAAATTGAATGACCTTGACAGTTGGTAAGTATTGTAGGTGTTGACTACGTATCATGTCAAAATAGAGAAATAATCGATTAGTTCAAGTTATTGATCAACACTCTTAATATGTATCTATGTATGTATGATTGATTCATTGATTAATCATGTTCATTATTTGTTACTGCACATATTTTTGTTACTATGGTTGTATATTTCTTATTGATGATATAAATAACTAATTCACTAACATAAGTAGTATGTTACAAGATTAATTATTAAACAAAATTCTTTTTATAGTTATTCATTTATTTGTATGAACAATATTAAGCATGTTACAATGAAGATTAGTTAGTTTGTTTACATTTAAGATTGGTATTGGCAGATGAATACCACAAAAATAAAACAAAGGAGATACTGTTCAACAACCGACTTACTGTATTCTAACACTACTTTGTCGAGTAGCTGTTAGCACAGTATTAGTCTATGCATATGACAGAATGGAACCAAAGGCAGCTGATCATACATATCATAGAATCTTTTTTTTTTTTTTTTTTTTTTTTTTTTTTTTTTTTTTTTTTTTTTTTTTTTTTTTTTTTTTTTTTTTTTTTTTTTTTTTTTTTTTTTTTTTTTTTTTTTTTTTTTTTTTTTTTTTTTTTTTTTTTTTTTTTTTTTTTTTTTTTTTTTTTTTTTTTTTTTTTTTTTTTTTTTTTTTTTTTTTTTTTTTTTTTTTTTTTTTTTTTTTTTTTTTTTTTTTTTTTTTTTTTTTTTTTTTTTTTTTTTTTTTTTTTTTTTTTTTTTTTTTTTTTTTTTTTTTTTTTTTTTTTTTTTTTTTTTTTTTTTTTTTTTTTTTTTTTTTTTTTTTTTTTTTTTTTTTTTTTTTTTTTTTTTTTTTTTTTTTTTTTTTTTTTTTTTTTTTTTTTTTTTTTTTTTTTTTTTTTTTTTTTTTTTTTTTTTTTTTTTTTTTTTTTTTTTTTTTTTTTTTTTTTTTTTTTTTTTTTTTTTTTTTTTTTTTTTTTTTTTTTTTTTTTTTTTTTTTTTTTTTTTTTTTTTTTTTTTTTTTTTTTTTTTTTTTTTTTTTTTTTTTTTTTTTTTTTTTTTTTTTTTTTTTTTTTTTTTTTTTTTTTTTTTTTTTTTTTTTTTTTTTTTTTTTTTTTTTTTTTTTTTTTTTTTTTTTTTTTTTTTTTTTTTTTTTTTTTTTTTTTTTTTTTTTTTTTTTTTTTTTTTTTTTTTTTTTTTTTTTTTTTTTTTTTTTTTTTTTTTTTTTTTTTTTTTTTTTTTTTTTTTTTTTTTTTTTTTTTTTTTTTTTTTTTTTTTTTTTTTTTTTTTTTTTTTTTTTTTTTTTTTTTTTTTTTTTTTTTTTTTTTTTTTTTTTTTTTTTTTTTTTTTTTTTTTTTTTTTTTTTTTTTTTTTTTTTTTTTTTTTTTTTTTTTTTTTTTTTTTTTTTTTTTTTTTTTTTTTTTTTTTTTTTTTTTTTTTTTTTTTTTTTTTTTTTTTTTTTTTTTTTTTTTTTTTTTTTTTTTTTTTTTTTTTTTTTTTTTTTTTTTTTTTTTTTTTTTTTTTTTTTTTTTTTTTTTTTTTTTTTTTTTTTTTTTTTTTTTTTTTTTTTTTTTTTTTTTTTTTTTTTTTTTTTTTTTTTTTTTTTTTTTTTTTTTTTTTTTTTTTTTTTTTTTTTTTTTTTTTTTTTTTTTTTTTTTTTTTTTTTTTTTTTTTTTTTTTTTTTTTTTTTTTTTTTTTTTTTTTTTTTTTTTTTTTTTTTTTTTTTTTTTTTTTTTTTTTTTTTTTTTTTTTTTTTTTTTTTTTTTTTTTTTTTTTTTTTTTTTTTTTTTTTTTTTTTTTTTTTTTTTTTTTTTTTTTTTTTTTTTTTTTTTTTTTTTTTTTTTTTTTTTTTTTTTTTTTTTTTTTTTTTTTTTTTTTTTTTTTTTTTTTTTTTTTTTTTTTTTTTTTTTTTTTTTTTTTTTTTTTTTTTTTTTTTTTTTTTTTTTTTTTTTTTTTTTTTTTTTTTTTTTTTTTTTTTTTTTTTTTTTTTTTTTTTTTTTAGCACAGTATTAGTCTATGCATATGACAGAATGGAACCAAAGGCAGCTGATCATACATATCATAGAATCATAGAACGTACATTACGAAATGACAGTGAATGGAAACTGATGCTAGGCAGAAAGTGCTAGGGTAAAGTGACAAATCGTACGATGAGGTTGTGAAGCTTCACTATGTTATATGGTTAGTTTATGTCTTACTTATGCAAAACCACCATCGATATAGTAACGCATTAATAACTCATACTGAAGTACCATAAAAGAAAACTAGGGGTGACTAAACCGAAACATGTCATCAGTCCATGAAATCACTGACTGTTGGTTCAGGCCATGTTGATAAATGCAAACTACTAGGTTGGGGTCAGCGTAATTACCGGAATTAGTAATTAGAAACGATGAAATGTTTCAAAATGAATCAGTGGCGCAGCTAAATTCTTCTTTTATCCTCCCTCGATCGACTGCCAGATTATGTGGATATTACTAGTGTGAAAACAATCAGATTTCACGTCGATATGGTGAAATGATGATTCAATCGAACTATAAGTGACAAGGCCATTAGCTTATCATAGGTACAACCACATCAAGCCAGTCTGCTAGGGAGTATTACACACAAAGTTCGAGAGCGGAGCTGTGCATCTCGCTGTACGTAGATGTGGTGGTAGAATGAGTCCTTTAAACAAGTAGAATCTTCAGCAACCCTAACTATTTAAACCTGAAGCAGTCAGTAAACGTTTGCCTTAACGAAACTAGACCTCGTCTAAATCTGAAAATTCCTATTGTTGACGAGATTAATGCATCAAATACTAATTAGACTCCATGCAACATATATAAAGCAGCAACCTATTGGTTTTAGCGATTTTCGTCCCCACATTGTTTCGTTTTCACGTCTCTGTATAAAAATAATAATCCCATAGAGTTGACAATAACCCTCAAATCATTAACACCGTTTGAGACCGATATCGACAAAACTCATTCATGTTAATTAGTAATTTCTTCGTTATTCTACAAGAAATATAATTTCCCAAAAAATAATTCCGTATTACAATAACACATCCACTTTATACTACTTCACAACTAAATGGGTTACAGTTAGACGAATAACTGCCGATCACAATCTAATGAATCTACTTTTGGAAGTGTCACAGTTTTGGCAAGATATATATCAAGTTTAGTTGTTTGTGTTCGTTACACAATGATGTCAATTTTGCACCACTGGAAACCAGGGAGCACTGGACAGCTGTTTCGTTTTGGCATGGGAGGATTAAACAATAAGCACCTTCGATTCTGACAAAAAATCCAATCGAAAACGATGAACGGTTAACAACTTACACGACTGGGCCAATATCTAATCGAAGAACTTCTGTTTCCATTGACCTGTGATAAGATCGACAATTAGTCAATGACATACGTCATAACTATCTCACTCCCCTCCCAACATGTCTCAACTTCACCAGTCAGTGTCAATCAAACCTCAAAAACATCTTGAAGTGAACCGACTACTAATATTCATTCGAAGTGTCCATGAAAAGACTAGTACTCAATTTTGCATTGTTTTCCGTATTCACTGTTGGTTATAAGAGAACACTGGACAGCCGTTACATTCTAGTATGCAACTCCTCAACAATGTGTATCGTCTATTCCAATACAGAATCGAATCTACCTAGCACGCAATCACAACGTGTATTCACCAACAAATTATCTCTTCTATAAAATCAAAATTATCATTCAGCTTACACTTTTCTATTTATTCTAACCAATAAAATTCAATGAAGCAGCACATACATTCACAGCCGGATTTAATACAAAAGTACTACACACAATATTAATAATCATCCATACAAGTTGTTATGTTTCTGTGTACTGATATTACAAGAAATTGGCAAAAGTGGACTAATTAAAGCTGGAAATAACAACAAAGTAAACATACACACACAAACACAAGTGTACATAAAACACATTTACACATTGTAAATCAATGCAACAATAAGAAGAATGTGTTTATGATGATGATGATGATGTTGTTGTTGTTGCTATGCTATGCTGGTTGCTGCTGTTATTGTTGTGATGTTCGCTTAATGTTTTCTATCTCATCACCTACTCACATTCACAAAAATTGTTCTTCTTGTTTTATTTCATTCACTTTGTTTTCTAATTTTCCCCCTCATCTCTACTTTATCTCACTAAGGAATAATCATGAAGTAAACATATTTGCAGAGGAATGAATGAATACAGAGAAGAAGCAAGAAGGAGAAGAAGAAGAAGAGGAACAACAACAACAACATTCCACGAAGTCATCATACAAAGCACAATCTTATTGATCTCAATGGATCTATTGAAATCGGTCAATCAATTAATCAACATATTCGACAATAATAACAGTTTGTTTGTAGAAGAATAATCAATATTTTGTAGAAAACAATTTACGAGAGGAGAAGGGCTTCATTTTAATTACAACATCGTCTACCACTGCCTGAATTGTCTGTATTCGGTGAAACAATCGGTTGGTTATTGTATAGGGACATTTTCATATCGACATTACTTACTGGAGGATGTGAACTGACGATATTGTAGATAGCTGTAATAACAAGATAAGAAGAAAAGAAGAAGAAAATGGAGGATAAGTAGGTGCAATTAATGAGTCTAATCAACACAGTTTATGTCGACTAGATGCATACGATTAATGTACACATTAAAAACGAACGTAACATTGAAAATACAGTAGTCCGAGAAATAATCAAAAATATATGAAATATTGATATGATAACAAAATTGATATGACCGACGTGTATGACCAATTAGTTAATGTGAACTGGTGTGACCGAAACTACAATGATAAACGCCAATCAGAACGCCTAGTCGGTCCCTGCACGTTTATCCAATGCCCACTTAATCCCCAATCGAAAATACAAAGAACGCAAGCTGATGAATCAACCACACCAAATCGTATTATATTACAAGCACTTATTTATGTATACATGAACCAGACAACTCAGTCAGCCAACTAACAAATTAATATCATTACACAATGTGGGAGATTGTCGTAGCGATTTGAGGCAACATGTACACAATCAATTAGCAATAGTTCATAAATTAGAGACGACAAACTAACAGTAAATGTGCCAAACAAAAGGATAGGGCACGAGGCATATAATAATCATATGAAATAGAATGTTTACCATAAATACAACTAAAATAATTGAAATAGTCCTCCAAAACATTGTTCTCAAGGTTTGTTATTTTAATTCCCGATATAACATTCATACATATGTATACAAATAGTTAAAGAATTACTGGAAATCAACATCAATATGAAGGGATGATCTACTATGACTGATTATGTGCCACATAAATCAGTATAGTTAACGACTGATAGCGCTTATTCCATGGGTCTCAAATTAAATGATGGTCCATATATATTGATTACAATTCACATTAACAGCCAATAAATTCGTGAACTAATATAACGCCCTGATTTACCTGACCCCAGCTTCATTTCGAGGTAGTCAATGTTTAGGCATACGAAATACATGCACTCTCTCCTATATCTATTACTTTCCATTAATACTAACTCTGTTACTACCTCTCCTACTCTGTGATTTGATCCGATAATTTAATCTCTATCTGCTAAAATTGGGGCAAGACAACTTGAACTGACCTACGCATGTACTAAGTTCTACGTTGCAATTGACTGACTGAATATATGCACTCAGTTAGTGAAAACCCACTTTCGTCAACCGTTCTGTATTGATGTGTACAACTGAATAAAGATAAGACATGATAACGTGGCTTGATGCAATACGTGCCTACATTGATCTATGTTATGTAACGCTATAAATCCATAAACTCTGAGATGCAGCAAAGAACAGAAACCACAAATGATAGAATATCGATCATAGATATTACTAATGTGTCCAGATTGCGAAAAGATATCCTTAAAAATGATAAATTGCCCGAAGTTTCACCACCTACAATACAATAGTCCTTTCGCCATTTTAGGAGTGTTTCTATTTGAACAAAGCAAAAGTAACCAAGCCTACAGCATAAAATGAATCTACTCCCATATTTCATGGTTCTTCATCAGCTACAAAATGAACTAAACATACAATTAGCACATATATTATACACAACGTCTTACAAACTACTCATCGGTGTTGAGTAATAGGAAATCAAAAATAAAACAAAACAAAATGATACTAAATGATGATTAGAAATTGAAACATGTGAAATAAAATTACAGCCTCTCCACAAGACTTCACTTGGCATATTTATTAACTTAAGACTAGGTTACCATCTTTAAATACCCATGAGGCCAACCTATCAAGATCTGATGTTTCCCCTCTATTCACATCAATTATAACTTTCTAACTTCACTAATTTTCTGGGCGACCTATGCCAATTTCATATCCACACAATTTAGAGTACATGTGTAACTATTTATACTGAACCCCTCCCCAGTGGATGAAGAAATAGTTTTCCCTGCTCCAAAGTAATTGTACTGTTCAAATATCCTATACACACGATACAAGTAATTAGAATAAACAAATTGAGAATGATAATGATTTATCGAAATTTTCTTCCGTATGGTAATCCTTTGAATAGGTAAGTATATGACATGATAAACTAACTATTAGTCAATATAATCAACTGATATTGATAAACATTCAATTTTGTAAAGTTTAAATCATACTTATCATTAAAATTCCACTCCATCGTTTATCCTTGTTTAATTATTTGCATGTTTCAAACAGATCGTCATGCATACTCATAAAACGTGTATATTTACAACGTATGCTTGACGTATAAATGAGATGAAACAATTTTAACATTTCTAATGAAATGTCCTATGAATAGTGTTAAAATTACTTACAACAAAATTAGTTGCGAAACTCCGGTTTCTGGTTGATTTATCTGTAAATAGTTTTAACTCATTTATTTAGCTTAATGTTTTAGACTTTCGAATTCCAATCACTGAATCGCAGATTCTAACGCCAACCCATATAGTTCAGTTTGCCTGACCGTGCTGCTACCTTGACGTGGTGGTAGGGCTTGCCTATCGTGATGACTCAATCGAGCCATACTGGCTGAAACAATCGTTCCTCAAGGTTCTACCATGCCAGGCTGGTCGGTTGAAGAGTAGTGAGACCATAAGCAGTAAATATATGGTCCGAGGACGAAGTCGTACTGATGCCTATGTAGAGGTGTGACGGGAGTAAGGTATTTCTCTCAGATAACTAGCATAACAGCGATTCTGCCTACTCACAAAGGAAGAGCGGGATTAGAAAAGGTCGACCCTAATAATGCACTCCTCACCTTACTCCACGGATTTCCGTCTCCGGCAGTAAGGCCTCAACAAGTACGCAGCCACAACAACGAAAATCTCTTTTAAAAAGGCCGTCTGTGACCGGCCCGAAGCAGTTGCTCCATGAGCATTGCGGTCACTCTCTCAGTTCTTTCAGACCAACCCTAACCCATTTCGCTTACCATGTAGATCAAGGACAACCCTTACAGGGTATGTATGTGTATGTACAATCAACATAGAACCTGGCACATGTGTGCATCAGTTCAAGTTGCCATACCACCATGGCACTGCAAGATTAACACCACCACCACTAGTAGAAATCACTTCAATAAAATAAAATAATAATAGTAACAAGGAATGTGAACATATAGAATATGGTTCAGGAGGCGTTGAAAGAAAGTAATGGAATAATTTAAAGCTCATGATGTAGTGGGGGGGGGGAGACAATGAGTGAATACATCTGCACCATTGTGAACGATTCTGGGCCATGTTACTCAGTGTTTCTAGCCACTGGTTACGGTAATCACGAGGACCCCATCTAGGTGGTCTGCAGCTACCGACACGACTCAAATCGGCAGTCAGTGACTTCATGGACTGATGCCATATTTTAGTTTGGCCTCCTCAAACTCTTCCATCCTGCCCCTATATCTACCAACATTGTGCGTCGAGGCAGACGATGGTTGGGCATACGCTACACATGTCTCAACCACCTCAGTCGATGAAGATTCATAACCTCATCGACTGATTTACCACATTTGCCTAACACCTGTCCTCTAACCTCGTTATTACTTACTCGGTGATCCCAGCTAACGCAAGCGATGTTTCGAAGATATTGGTTGTCAAAAACTAATAACCTTCGAGTGTCATCTACCCTTAATGGCCACGTCTCACACCCATACAATAAGAAGTATGCGAACTGTTGCTCAGTACACTCTCCCTTTCGTTGAGACGAATATCTCGTCTACGCCATAGGTGACGTAAGTCGGCAAACTCCAAACGAGCTTCTTTAATCCGTACTGATATTTTGCCAGAGACCAGCTCATTAGCGCTAATCAGACTTCCAAGATAAGTGAAGTGGTCGACGTGCTCAACTACTTCACTCCCTATCTTTAGTTCAGGTGTTGACGAAAACCAGTCCTGGAGCAATAGTTTGCATTTAGAGGGGGAGAAACGCATTCCGAAAATGCTTGCATTGGAGCTTATTGCTGTTAAAAGCTTCTGCATCGTATCAGCGTCTTCGCCGAACAGGACTATATCGTCAGCACATTCTAAGTCAATAAGTGGATTTCCTGGTAGGAGATAGATTCCTGAAAAGTCAGACGATGAAAGTGTAATTTCCAACAGTATGTCAACTATGAAATTAAACAAAAATGGGCAAATTGGGCGGCCTTGACAAATACCATTTGTGGTTACAAGTTCAGATGACAGTTCGCCATATGCTCTGACACGACTAATAGTGTTTGAGTAAAGAGCCTTAACAAGTTTTATATACTTTTGGGGCATGCCTTTCAATGAAAGACATTGCCATAGAACTTCACGGTCTACAGAGTCAAATGCCGCCTTCAAGTCGAGAAAAAACCACTATTGTCGGGTGCCGAAAAGAATATCTGTGTTCTAAAACCTGACGATTGGTGAATATCTGGTGTATACAACAGCGACCAGGTCTGAAACCAGCCTGATTTTCTCGTATTTGGAGATCACGAGTTGCAGTTAAGCGTCTGATAATTACAGAAGCTAGTATTTTAGACACTATATTAGTCAAACTAATTCCTCTATGGTTATTACAAGACGATTTTGACCCTTTCTTATATACTGGGACGATTAACGATCGACACCAGTCAGACGGAATTATGTCAAGTTCCCAAACCTTAGTCAAAATATCAGTCAGTCTGGTTGCCAATGTGGGACCACCATCCTTAAAGACCTCTGGGGATAATACGTCTGGACCCGCTGCTTTGCCTCGCCTTAGATTGGCTATAGCTTTCTCGACTTCGATAAGAGTCGGGGGACCTAAGTCGACTTTCCATTCTGGCTGCCTCGAAATAGTGGGAAGTTTTAGAGTAGCTGAAGGCCAACTGAACTGCTCCTTGAAGTGTTCAGCCCATCATTCTAAACATCTAGACTGAGAGCTAATAAGCGTTTCATCTATTTCGGAAATCGTCTCACTAACGCTGGATTTTTTAACCCCAGTTTCTTTTATCAACTTGGAAAGTTGTCTAGTGTTACCTATCGCCGCTGCCTTTTACATTTCCTTTGCTTTCGTTACCCACCACTGCTCACGGTCGTTTCGCAGACTTTTCATCAGTTTATGCCTGATTACTCGTCGCTCATAATCGTGTTTGGAGCCTGATGGGATAAGTCTTCGGGAGTCTATTAAATCAACAGAGGCCATTAAGATCCATTGATTTTTCTTGACATGTTGATTCAAGTCCTTGATAGATATCATTGTAGATGCCACAGCTACTTGAACATCTTGCCAAGCAGTATCTAGTCGGGACGCATCTTTATAATTGCATAAGTGATTCCTCAGTTGTTCCTGGAATTTAATCTTGGCTGTTTCACTACTAAACTGAATTCTAAAAGGTTTTCCTGTGGTAGATTTTCTTCGCCCGGTAAGACGCAAGCAAACGCAAGCTCGCATTAGAGCGTGGTCAGAGTCCAAACATGTACTCCAGAAAGATCGGCAGCCTTCTATCGAGCCTCTCCAACGGTGACTAATCGCAATATGGTCTATTTGAGTCCACCGTTGAATAGGGCCAGGAGGTCTTCATGTTAAACGATGTCGCACATTATGCTCAAAGTTCGTGTTGGCTAGAAATAACCGATTATCTGAGCAAAGCTGCAGCAGACGGTCGCCGTTATCCGTTCTCTGAGCTGGAACACTGAAGCATCCACCTAAATGTCTTTCAGATTGGTTCAAGCTACCTATTTAGGCGTTAAAATCACCAGCCAAGATTACCAAATCCGAGTGTTTGGCCCTATGAAGTAGTTCAGAAAGTTTTCTGTAGAATTCATCTTTCACTTCATCCAGGCTGCAGTCGGTGGGAGGGTAGGCAGAAACAACGAAAAGACAACGGCGTGTGTCCCTATCTTTCCGAGTTCTTACTGAACCATTTAGTCGGACGGCACATAGGCGACTGTCGACAGGAATCCATTCAAGAAGCGCCTGTTCTGCTTTCATACTTAACGCAATACCTACACCGGCGAGCCCACGAGAAGTTGCTGTTGAATCGCCAGATAAACGAAGAGTGTTTCGCGAAAGTTTGTTTACTCTGAATAGGTGAGGTCAAGTGAATGACCACGCTAGGATCCTGTATGCGTGTTTCGGAGACGCAACATACATCAATGGTGCGGGATTCTAATGCCCTAGCTAGGGAAGCTTGTTGCCCTACTTGACACAGGGTTCGTACATTGAATGCACCAATGTGAAGTTTGGAGCGTGGTCTTAGCATGCTAGGAACGTTATTTTGTGGGCCGGAATCGTTAGCACTAATGACACAGGAGGAAGTTGAAGATAAGGATTTAGGCTTGAAGGTAGGGGCAGGATAAACATTAGGAATAGAAGAAGGAGTCTGATTAAAATGGCGGTGATCTTGCGTGTTGTTAGCGGCATGAGGGCGGTTATCTCTTCCCAGTTGCCCACGCTGTGAAAGGGTTCTTCTTGATGTACCTGAAAAGCAAAATGGGTTAGGGTTGGTCTGAAAGACCTGGGAGCGTGACCGCAGTGCCCAAGGAACAGCTGCTTGAGGTCGGTCACACACGGCCTTTTTGAGAGAGGTTTTCGTTGTTGTTGTAGCTCCGCACTTGTTGAGGCCTTACTGCCGGAGACGGAAATCCGTGGAGTAAGGTGAGGTGTGCATTATTAGGGTCGACCTTTTCTAACCCCGCCCTTCCTTTGTGGGAAAGCAGCATCGCTGCTATGCTGGTTGTCCGAAGAAAACACCCTACTGCCGTCACACCTCTGTACAGCCGGCAGCACGACTTCGTCCTCGGACCTTATATTTGCTGCTTTTGGTCTCACCGCTCTTCAACCGACCTGCCTGGCATGGTAGGACCTAGAGGAACGATTGTTCCAGCCAGTATAGCCCGATTGAGTCATCACGATAGGCAAGCCCGACCACCACGTCAAGGTAGCAGCACGGTCGGGACCCTTACAGTGTGGGCAACTGGGAAGAGATAACCGCCCTCATGTCTCTAGCAACACCTAAGATCAAAGCCATTTTAATCAAACTCATTCATCTATTTCTAATATTTGTCCAACTCCTACCTTCAAGCCTAAATCTCTATCTTCAACTTCCTTCTGTGTCATTAGTACCAACGATTCTGGCCGACGAAATAACGTCCCGAGCATACTAAGAGCATGCTCCATACTTCACATTAGTGCGTTTAATGTACGAACCCTGTGTCTAATAAGGCAACAAGCCTCCCTAGCTAAGACATTAGAATCCCGCGACATTGATGTATGTTGTGCCTCTGAAACACACATACAGGATCCTAGCGTGGTCATTCACTTGACCTCACCTATCCAGAGTAAACAAACTTTCGCGAAACACTCTTCGTTTATCTGGCGACTCAACAGCAATTTCTCGTGGGCTAGCCAGTGTGCATGTATGTACAATCAACATAGAACCTGGCACATGTGTGCATCAGTTCAAGTTTCCATACCTCTATAGCATTGCAAGATTAACACCACTACCATTTATAGAAATTACTTCAATAAAATAAAATAATAATAGTAACCAGGAGTGTGAACATATAGAATACCGTTCAGGAAGCATAGAAAGAAAGTTCTGGAATAATTTAAAGCTCATGATTTAAGGGAGGACAATGAATGAATACATCTGCGCCATTATGAACGATTCTGGGCCATGTTACTCAGTGTTTCTAGCCACTGGTTACGGTACTCGCGGGGACCCCATCCAGGTAGTCTGCAGCTACCGACACGACTCAAATCGGCAGTCAGTGACTTCATGGACTGATGCCATGTTTTAGTTTGGCCGCCAGTGTAGGTATTGCGTTAAGTATAAGAGCAGAACAGGCACTTATCGAATGGATTCCTGTCGACAGTCGCCTATGTGCCGTCCGACTAAATGGTTCAGCAAGAACTCAGAAAGATAGGAACATATGCCGTTGTCTTTTCGTTGTTTCTGCCTACAGAGAACTTTCCGAACCTCTTCATAGGGCCAAGCACTCAGATTTGGTAATCTTGGCTGGCGACTTTAACGCCCAAGTAGGTAGCTTGAACCAATCTGAAAGACATTTAGGCGGATGCTTCAGTCTTCCAACTCAGGGAACGGATAATGGTGACCATCTGCTGTAACAACGCTCAGAAAATCATTTATTTCTAGCCAACACGAATTTTAGGCATAAGGAGCGACATCATTTAACATGGCGACCTTCTGGCCGTACTCAACGGTGAACTCAAATAGACCATATCGCCATTAATCATCGCTCGTGAGGCTTGACAGAAGATTACCGATCTTTCTGGAGTACATGTTTGGATTCTGATCACGCTCTACTATGAGCACGCATTTGTTTGCATCTCAATGGGCGAAGAGAAACTACCACCGGATAACCAATTAGAATTCACCTCAGCAATCAAACAGCCAACATTAAATTCCAGGAACAACTGAAAAATCACTCAGGCGATAATAAAGATGCGACCCAATTAGATATTCATTCGCAAGATTTGCATATGGCTTTCGCATCTACAGTGACATCCATCAAAAATTTAAATCAACATGTCAAGAAAAATCAGTGGATCTCAATGGCTTCTGTTGAATTGATGGACTCCCGAAGACTTATACCGTCAGGCTTTGAACATGATGAGGAGGGAAGAGTAATCAGGTACAAACTGACGATAAGTCTGCTAAACGACCGTGAGCAGTGGTGGGTAACGAAAGCAAAGGAAATGGAAAATACAGTGGCGTTAGGTAACACTAGACAACTTTTCATGTTAATAAAAGAAACTGGGGTTAAAAAATCCAGCGTTAGTGAGACGATGGAACGCTTATTAGCTCTCAGTCTAGATGTTTAGAATGATAGGCTGAACACTTCTAGTTGCAGTTTAGTTGGCTTTCAGTTAACCTAGAACTTTCCACTATTTCAAGACAACCAGGAGAGAAAGTCTACTAAGGATCCCCCCAACTCTTGTCAAATTCGAAAAAGCTATAGCCAATCTAAGGTTAGACAAAGCAGCGGGTCCAGATGGATTAACCCCAGAGGTCTTTAAGAAAGGTGGTCCCACTTTAACAATTACGCTGACTGATATTTTGTCTAAGGCTAGAGGACTTGACTTAATTCCGTCTGACTGGTATCGATCGTTAATCGTCCCAGTATATAAAATAGGGTCAAAGTCGTACTGCGAAAACCATAGAGGCCGATTTCAGAACTGATCGCGGTTGTATACACCAGATATTCACCAATCGTCAGGTTTTAGAACACAGATATTCTTTTCGGCACCCGACAATAGTGGTTTTTTCTCGACTTGAAGGCGGCATTTGACTCTGTAGACCGTGAAGTTCTATGGCAATGTCTTTCATTGAAAGGCATGCCCCAAAAGTATATAAAACTTGTTAAGGCTCTTTACTCAAACACTATTAGTCGTGTCAGAGCATATGGCGAACTGTCATCTGAACTTGTAACCACAAATGGTATTTGTCAAGGCTGCCCAATTTGCCCATTTTTGTTTAATTTCATAGTTGACATACTGTTGGAAATTACACTTTCATCGTCTGACTTTTCAGGAATCTATCTCCTACCAGGAAATCCACTTATTGACTTAGAATGTGCTGACGATATAGTCCTGTTCGGCGAAGACGCTGATACGATGCAGAAGCTTTTAACAGCAATAAGCTCCAATGCAAGCATTTTCGGAATGCGTTTCTCCCCCTCTAAATGCAAACTATTGCTCCAGGACTGGTTTTCGTCAACACCTGAACTAAAGATAGGGAGTGAAGTAGTTGAGCACGTCGACCACTTCACTTATCTTGGAAGTCTGATTAGCGCTAATGAGCTGGTCTCTGGCAAAATATCAGTACGGATTAAAGAAGCTCGTTTGGAGTTTGCCGACTTACGTCACCTATGGCGTAGACGAGATATTCGTCTCAACGAAAGGGAGAGTGTACTGAGCAACAGTTCGCATACTTCTTATTGTATGGGTGTGAGACGTGGCCATTAAGGGTAGATGACACTCGAAGGTTATTAGTTTTTGACAACCAATATCTTCGAAACATCGCTTGCGTTAGCTGGGATCACCGAGTAAGTAATAACGAGGTTAGAGGACAGGTGTTAGGCAAATGTGGTAAATCAGTCGATGAGGTTATGAATCTTCATCGACTGAGGTGGTTGAGACATGTGTAGCGTATGCCCAACCATCGTCTGCCTCGACGCACAATGTTGGTAGATATAGGGGCAGGATGGAAGAGTTTGAGGAGGCCAAACTAAAATATGGCATCAGTCCATGAAGTCACTGACTGCCGATTTGAGTCGTGTCGGTAGCTGCAGACCACCTAGATGGGGTCCTCGTGATTACCGTAACCAGTGGCTAGAAACACTGGGTAACATGGCCCAGAATCGTTCACAATGGTGCAGATGTATTCACTCATTGTCTCCCCCCCCCACTACATCATGAGCTTTAAATTATTCCATTACTTTCTTTCAACGCCTCCTGAACCATATTCTATATGTTCACATTCCTTGTTACTATTATTATTTTATTTTATTGAAGTGATTTCTACTAGTGGTGGTGGTGTTAATCTTGCAGTGCCATGGTGGTATGGCAACTTGAACTGATGCACACATGTGCCAGGTTATATGTTGGTTATACGCACATATACAACTAAAAGGTAGCTGAAGGCTAAATGAACTAATCCTTTAAGTGTTCTGTCTATCTTTCCTGTTTGCTTGACTGAGTAATCATCATCATCATCATCATCATCAGCAACGTAGAACCGGGCACAAACGCCTGTAGATTCAAGTTGCCATACCACAATAGCACTACGAGAATATTGAGGTAACGTATAGACAGAATACAAGAGAGAAGAGTAAGTAAAGATGTCCAGAAAATAACAATAGAATTTAAGATCTAGATGAGGTTAAAGAGTGAATACACTTGCGCCACTGTGACCGGTTCTGAGCCATATCACCTACTATCTCCAGCCATTTGTTGCGATCATCACGCGGACCCCAACCAGGTAGTCTACATCTACCTACATGGCTTAGACCAGTAGTCAAGGACTTCATGGACTGATGCCATGTTTTGGGTTGGCCGCCCCTAACCTTCTTCCATCCTACTTCGGCCCAAGCTAACATGGCGCGACGGGGTAGACGGTGGTCGGGCATGCGCAATACATGTCCTAGCCATCTCAGTCGATGAAGGTTAATGACCTCTTCAACTGATTTACCGTGTTTCCCAAGAACCTTTCGTCTAACCTCACTATTACTAGTCCGGTTGTTCCATGGTATACGAGCGATGTTACGAAGATTCCTATGGTCAAATATCTGGAGACGACGCATATCTTGAGTCTCACTAACAACCAACCTCCTAAAACATATTCTTTCAACAAGTCTAGACGGTTGTTTAATATTACCTATCACTGCTACATACTCCACCACTTTTGTCCCATATTTGTCATCATGAAGTACAGTGTCACATCCGATCATCTCTGAAAACAGCTACGCAAACTAATAACAATCAACTAACTCTACGAGCGAAATATCAATGTACACAAAAATCAAACGACACTTTGATGAATGCATTATCAATATTCACGTACATCGTCCTCTTTCATTGAAGCCGTACGACAAAACCATTCTCCACTCAATATTCAATCAAATTCAGTGGGAAAGAATGTGATGTCATACAAATGTACAAACCATACTCGCAGTCAATATCATTACAAAACGTGGGAGATAGTCGTAGAGATTCGAGGCAACATGTACACAATCAATTAACTACAGTTCATAAATTAGAGACGACAAACTAACAGTAAATGTGACAAACGGAAGGATAGGGCACGATGCATACAATAATGATATGAAATAGAATGTTTACCATACATACAACTAAAATAATTGAAATAGTCCTCCAAAACATTGTTCTCAAGGTTTGTTATTTTAATTGCCGATATAACATTCATACATATGTATACAAATAGTTAAAGAATTACTGGAAATCAACATCAATATGAAGGGATGATCTACTATGACTGATTATGTGCCACATAAATCAGTATAGTTAACGACTGATAGCGCTTATTCCATGGGTCTCAAATTAAATGATGGTCCATATATATTGATTACAATTCACATTAACAGCCAATAAATTCGTGAACTAATATAACGCCCTGATTTACCTGACCTCAGCTTTATTTCGAGGTAGTCAATGTTTAGGCATACGAAATACATGCACTCTCTCCTATATCTATTACTTTCCATTAATACTAACTCTGTTACTACCTCTCCTACTCTGTGATTTGATCCGATAATTTAATCTCTATCTGCTCAAATTGGGGAAAGACAACTTGAACTGATCTACGCATGTACCAAGTTCTACGTCGCAATTGACTGACTGAATATATGCACTCAGTTAGTGAAAACCCAATTTCGTCAACCGTTCTGTATTGATGTGTACAACTGAATAAAGATAAGACGTGATAACGCGGCTTGATTCAATACGTGCGTACATTGATCTATGTTATGTAACGCTATAAATCCATAAACTCTGAGACGCAGCAAACAACAGAAACCTCAAATGATAGAATATCGATCATATTTATTACTAATGTGTCCAGATTGCAAAAAGATATCCTCAAAAATGATAAATTGCCACCTACATACAATATTCCTTTCGCCATTTTAGGAGTGTTTCTATTTGAACAAAGCAAAAGTAACCAAGCCTACAGCATAAAATGAATCTACTCCCATATTTCATGGTTCTTCATCAGCTACAAAATGAACTGAACTTACAATTAGCATACATATTATGCACAACGTTTTACACACCATTCATCGGTGTTGAGTAATGATTAAAAATTAAAACCTGTGAAATAAAATTACAGCCGCTCCACAAAGCTTCACTTGGCATATGTTTAAGGCTTGTTTACCATCCTTAAAGACCTCTGAGGCCAACTCATCAAGACCTGATGTTTCTCCTCTATTCACATCAATTATAACTTTCTAACTTCACTAATATTCGGGCGACCTATGCCAATTTCATATCCACACTATTTAGAGTACATGCGCAAATAAAAGGTAGCTGAAGGCTAAATGAGCTAATCCTTTAAGTGTTCTGTCCATCGTTCCTGTTTGCTTGACTGAGTAAATCAGGATTCCATCTCTTTTTCAAAAGTCTCACTAACAACCAACCTCTTAATACATATTCTCTCAACAAGTCTAGACGGTTGTTTATTATTACCTATCACTGCTACAAACTCCACCACTTTTGTCCCATATTTGTCATCATGAAATACAGTGTCACATCCGATCATCTCTGAAAACAGCTACGCAAACTAATAACAATCAACTAACTCTACGAGCGAAATATCAATGTACACAAAAATCAAACGACACTTTGATGAATGCATTATCAATATTCACGTACATCGTCCTCTTTCATTGAAGCCGTACGATAAAACCATTCTCCACTCAATATTCAATCAAATTCAGTGGGAAAGAATGTGATGTCATACAAATGTACAAACTATACTCGCAGACAATAATGAATGAATGAGTGAATGAATGAATAAAACGCCACAAATACCTATATACTGAAGCAGAGTCAGCGGAATCAAGTGACATGATCTAGAGCTAACCTCTCATTTGTTGTCTTAGAACATGAATATGACATAGTTCTGTTGGGTAAAAATCCTGATAAAATGCAGTCTTTTGATCATCTTAAGCACCATTACAATCGTGTTTGGGACATTGTTCTTCCCATCCAAGTGCAAAATGTTGCTACGGGACTGGCTTGCGTCGGAGCTGAAATTCGTGATAAAAAGTCAATCAGTTACAAAGCAGAACTTGGTACACGTGCACATCAGTTGCCATGCCCCAATTACAGATAGAGATTAAATTGTCGGGTCAAATCCCAGAGTAGGAAAGGTAGTAGCAGGGTTAGTATTAATGGAAACGAATAGAGATCGGAGATAAGATTTAAGAAAATATGATTCAGTTAAACGAAAATTAAGAAACTTAGAATTTGGAGGAAGACAAGGAGTGGATGCACCCACGCCATTGCCAACAATTTTAAGATACGCCACCCAAAGTCTCTAACCATTTGTGACGATCAACAAGGGGACCCCAACCAGATAGTCAGCACCTATTAACATGGCTCAGCCCAACTGTCAACAACTTCATGACCTGGTGACATGTTTTGGTTCGGCCGCCTCTAGCTTCCTTCCAGCCAACTCTCACACTAGATAGAATTGCTTGTCGAGGTAGGCGGTGGTTTGGCACGCGTAACACATGTCCTAACCACCTTAGTTGAGGAAGATTTACTACATCATCAATAGACTTACCGTATTCACCTAGTACTCTATTCCTAACCCACGTATTGCTTACTCGGTGGTCCCAGCAAACACGAGCAAGGCCTCGAAGACATCTATGATCAAATACTAGGAGCCTACGAATATCCTCTATCCTTAATGGCTATGTTTCACATCCATAAAGTAAAACGGATTAAACTGCTGCGCAGTAAACGCGTCCTTTGGTCGGAAGACGGATGTCTCGCCTCATCTTCATCAACAGCAACGTGCAATTGAGCATATACGCTCGAAGGTTTAAGTTGCCATACCACATTAGCACTACGAGATTACAGAAGTATCATAACAACAGAATACAAGAGGGAAAAGTAAAGGTGTGCAGAAAATGATAATAGAATTTAAAATCTAGATGAGGTTAAAGAGTGAATACACTTGCGCCACTGTGACCGATTTTGAGCCATATCGCCAAGCGTCTCTAGCCATTTATTGCGACTATCAAGCGGACCAAGATTTCAATAAACACCAAACCGTCAGGACTGATGAGGATTCCAAGATAAGTGAGGCAGTTAACACATTCAACTGCTTCGGTGCCGAATCAAGCCAATTCTGAAAAGACATTTTGCATTTGGATAGGGAGAATTGCATCCCAAACATCCTCACATTCATGTTTAAGGTAGTCAAAAGATTCTGCATTTTACTAGCATCTTCACCCAAGAGAACTATATCATGTGCATATTCTGAGTCAACAAGTTTATCTCCTGAAATGAGGTCAACCCCTGAGAACTCAGACGAAGAACATGTCAACGACAAAATCAAATAAAAATGAGAAAAGCGGACAACCTTGGTGAACACTACATGAAGTAATCAGTTTCGAGGACAGTTCGCCATAAGCTCCGACCTGGTTAGCAGTGTACGGGTAAAGAACCTGTTTGAGGCTAATATACTTCATTGACTCTCCATTTACTGACAGACATTGCCACATAACCTCACGATAGACAGAATCGAACGCCAACTTAAGGTCAAGGAATACAGTTACTGTTGGGTGTCTAAAAGTGTACCGATGATCCAGAACTTGGCGACGTGTGAATATTTGGCCTACACAACCACGTCCAGGTCTAAAATCACCTTGGTTTTCTCTAATTTGCTCTTCACAAGATTTAGTTGGACGTCGAAGTATTATTGAAGCTAATATTTTAGACACTATATTTGTTAAGCCGGTTCCTCGGTAATTGCCACAAGAAAACTTCTGTCCTTTCTTATAGATTGGAACGATTAGTGTTCGAGACCGGTCAGATGGGATTATTTTTAGTTTCCAGATTCTAGCCAAGATCCCGTTTAATCTCGCAGCTAAAACTGGACCACCATACGTAAATATCTCAGGGTTAATCCATCAGGTCCTGCTGCTCTCTCTCTCGCTTTTGATTCCCTACAGCCTTCTCAACTTCACTAAGACTTGGAGGACCAATATTAATTTGCCATTCAGATTGCTTGGGAATGGTGGGTAACTGGCATGAGGCTGAGGGCCAATTAAACTGTTCCCTAAAGTGTTCTGCCCATCGGTTCAACCTTCCGGATTGACAGTGAATAATGGTCCCATCTTCTGAGACAGTTTCACTTACAGTCGGATTTTTGATACCCGTTTCCTTGATAAGTCTGAACAATTACTTACTATTACCTATTGCTGCTGCCTTTCTCATCTCTTTAGCTTTCGCCACCCACCACTGCTCACGATCATTGTGTAAGCTTTTAACCAATTTGTGTTTAAGTTGCCCTCGCTCCTCATCGTGTTGCCGAGCATCTATCTGTTCAGTAGATGCAGCTGAAATCCGCTGAGTTTCCATAACTTTTTGGTTTAGTTTACTAGTAGATATTACTGATGTCTCAACAGCTTTTTGGATATCATTCCAAGCTGACTCGAGGTGGGTATCGTTTATATAGTTGACTAATTGGTTTTTAAGTTGTTCCTGAAATATATTCTTGACTTCTTCATCATTAAGTTGAACTCGTATGGGGATTTTTGCCGTGGGTCTTTTACGTCCAGTGAGATGCAGACTAATACGCGCTCGTACTGAAGCATGGTCTGAGTCTAAACATGTATTCTAAAATGAGTGGCAGTCTTCTATCGAGCCTCTCTAACGGTGACTGATGGCAATGTGGTCTATTTGAGTCCAGGGTTGAGGTGATTGTGGAGGTCGCCATGTCAACTGACGTCTTTCCTTATGTTTAAAGTGCTTGCTACAGACAGACAGTTATCTGAACATAGATGTAATAAACGATCGCCATTATCTGTTCACCGAGCCTCCACACCATAAGATTCACCTAGATGTCTTTCAGTTTCGCCTAATCTACCTACTTGGGCATTAAAATCACCAGCCACTATCACCACATCAGTACGATTAGCTTTTCGGAGGTAGGCAAACTTTCTGTAAAATTTATCATTTACTTCATTTGAGCTGCAATCACTGGGAGCGTAGGTAAAGACAACAAAGAGGCAACGGCGCGTGCCCCCATCTTTCCGAATTCTTACCGTCCCGTTTAGACGGATAGCACATAAGCGACTGTCTATGAGAATTCAGTTAAGGAGAGCCTATTCAGCTTTTGAACTTAGTGCTATACCTACACCAGTAAGGTCTCGAGTGGTAGCGGTGGGGTCTCCGGAAACACGAAGGGTGAAACGGACCAGTTCTTTATTTTGGTTAGGTGGGGTCAAGCAAATGATTGTACTTGTATTCTGTATACGCGTTTCAGAGACGCAGCAAACATCGATGGAGCGAGAATTTAGGGTCATAGCTAAAGAGTCTTGTTGTTCTATTCGAACGTTAAAAGCTCCGATATATAGTTTAGTGCGAGGTTTCAGGAGACATAGAATAACGTTTCGCTAACTCGAAGCATTAGCATTAAAGGCGTGAAGTGATAAAGTTATGCTAGAAGGATTAATCGTCGAATAAGAGAGTTAATAAGAGTTGATGGTTGGATCTAACCTAACTGCCCACACCATGGAACGATATTACTTCTTGAAGTACCTGAAAAAGAAACCGGATTAGTATTGGTCATAGTGACCCGGGAGAGCGATCGTAGAGCCCAAGGGGCAACTGCTTGAGGCCGATCACTCACGACCTTGTTAAGGGAAGTTTTTGAAGTGTTAGCTGCGTTCTTTAGAAGGCCTTATTACCGGAGACGGAAATCCGTGGAGTAAGGTGAGGTGTAACAGTTTTAGGGTCGACCTTTTCTAACCCCTTTTTTCCACTAAGGCAGCATCGCTGCAGATGCTGGTTATCCGACGGAAACACCCTATTGCTGTCACACCCTGCTGCAGCCAGCAGTACGACTTCGCCCTCATATCATAGGTTGTTGCCTTTAGTCTTATCGCTCTCCAACAGACCTGCTTGGAATGGTAGGACCTAGAGGAACGAGAGTTCCAGCCAATATAACCCGATTGAGTCATCACGATAGGCAAACCCGACCACCACGTCAAGGTAGCAGATACGGTCGGGTGATAGAAAATGAAGAACTTGAAAGTGTTGACCAATTTACTTATCTTAAAGTCTCACCAGTCCTGATGGTCTACTATTTGATGGAATCTCGACTACTACACAGAAGGCACGATTGGCATTTGCCTACTTCAGTTACTTGTGGTGTAGGAGAGACATCCGTCTACCGATTAAACGATGTGTCCGATTTATTCTACTTTATGAGTGTGAAACATAGACATCAAGAAGAGGATATTCGTAGGCTTCGAGTATTTACACAAAGACGCCTTCGAAACATTGCTCGGGTTTTCTGGGACTTCCGAGTAAGTAATACGTTGGTAAGGAATAGAATACTAGGTAAACTTGATAAACTGATCGATGAAATAGTGAATCTCTATCAGATGGGGTTATGGTCAGGACGTGTGTTACATATGCTTACCAACAGCCTACCTTCACAAACAATGCTGTCTGGAGTACGGGTAGACAAATAAAAAACACAAATCGAGGAATGTGGTTAAACATCAAACATCTAGAAATCAAGTCGCATAATGACAATATGACAAAATGCATTGCAAAAAGCTAATTCAAAGAAACCCTGCACATAAAAAGCTAATTCCACGAGCCAAATCAGTCAATCTATTCATGAAACGTAACTCGCAAAGTTACTCAAATTTACCACTAACCTTGAAGAATTTGACAGAAAGCCTCTTCAACATTTGTAGAATCCAAGGCTGAAGTTTCGATAAAAGAAAGTCCATACTGCTGAGCGAAAAGACTCGCATCTTCCGTCTTTACATTTCGGAGGTGTCGAAGGTCACACTTATTTCCCACCAACATTACGACGATATTTTTTTCTGCGTGATCTTGTAACTCTTTTAACCAGTTATCCAAATTACGAAAAGATTGTAGTTTGCAAACATCATAAACCAGCAGTGCACCGACAGCGCCTCGGTAATAACTAAGCAAGACAAGAAACAGCATAACAAAGCAAGTTTTTGTGAATGCTTTGTAAAACTACTAGTGTTCTAGAGTTAGACCATCATAATCAATCAAAGACGAAACCAATACATACATACATAAACATACATACAGTGCAAAATATAAAATATCTCAAATGTGCACAATAACTTGGTCACCAGAACACTCAACATTAACTCCTCAAACTGAGTAACATAAATGGAATATTTACGGTTTCAATTTAATTACTTTAGTTGAGAACAAGCTTCTACACTAGTGTCAGATTTTGCAGTGTAAAATAAAATAATTGGACTTTTCCTAGGCAGTCACCAGATTCAAACATACTTAATGAAGGAGTAGGGGTTAGAGGGAGTGTGTTGCACTGAGTAAAGCTTAGAACATGCCGAAAACAATAACACTCAATCTAACATTATATTATGAGTTAATCACATTAAGGTAAACGAATGACTTGTTGGTTAATGGATTGTTTTGATCTATAAGACTACGTCTGAAAACAGTAATATGCAACTAATTTGAGAAAACTAATATCTCTAAATTTCACGAACATCCCAGGTTTACAAATTAGGGTTTATTTACCGAGTACGACTAAGTAATTTCGCATTTTTTATTCATATTTGTTCTGTCAACTCAAATTGAGAATGATTCCTCAAACTGAACCCGTATTAAGTTCTCAAATACAGCACTATATCCGCGTTCCAGACTTTCATGTTGCCTATACAAGTATAATCATAATGTAAATTACTAACCAGGCATCGTAATATGACATACTCCTATATATTTATCTGATTAGTGGGTATCAGCAAGGTGATGCATAAAGTTGAACACCTACAACATGATAACATGTTAAACGTGTTTAAAGAAGTAAAGCTATTTGGCAAGGGAATAGGATTCATAAAACTCTAGGAAAGCTGCAACACAACCACTTGTATAAGTCACATCAGTCATGTATATCGTACAACCTGGTAAGTATACCTACTAATCCAACTACCACACCATATTAACGCGACAAATATCACAACAATAACAAACAAGGCGATATTTATAGAGATGATTCATCACCCATGAACTACATATGTCAAGGGTTCTATGCATAAAGGTCGAAGTACTGATCAACTTAATTCACTACGTTTTAATAAGACAAGAAACGTAGAGTAATAATGATTCTTTATTTAGGTTGTGGTGTAACTGTGCAACTGGATAAAATATCACAAACTAAATTTCCGATTTCCAGATCACTTTAAGATTGTGGTAAGGTATATGGTTACCAACAAAAATGCTTTACAACTACATTCAATCTTCGAGTAAACAACTGCATCGAATCTAGTAATTACTGCATACACAATACTTTCACCTTTCCGCAAACACCAATACCATTAAAATGCTGAGCAATCAATAAAAGCACTCCATTACATCAGTAAGCCAAAAAGCCAACAATGAAATATCTAGATGAAAAGCTTACGCAGACGTTATAGCTCGATAGCGTTCCTGCCCGGCCGTATCCCAAATCTGTGCTTTAATTATTTTGCCGTCAATATTCACGTTCCTAAACAATATACAATCATTCTGTATAAAACTACCTCGTGGCAAACTCTACACCAATTGTACTCTTGCTTTCCAAAGCAAAAGTATCTCTCGTAAAACGTGACAGCAGGTTACTTTTTCCAACACCTGAGTCTCCAATCAGCACAACTTTTCAACCGAGATAAATTGGTAAATCCTTTGTTACTTTTAAATAGATAATCGTACTCATCTTCTTTACCAGACATAGGACCACCAAACATTTCTCCTTCAAAAACCTAGTTCCACTCGGACCGGCTTTTTGAAGTGGTGACGCATTAGAAAACAATGTCCAATGGTTCATTTTTACATGCCTTTTAGTATCTCAAAATTCCGAAATCTTTTCTACCAGCTGATTTGTATGCTTTTGCATCTTGATGTTGAAGTGGATTCAGGTTATTTGGTGGTACCTTGTGTGGAAGTTCCAGCTGTTAGACTGCACTATGCCATCCTGTTTTAGCAGTCGGCCTGTGGATAGATGTCACCTGGAAACGTATAGGTAAATGGATGTCTCAGAGAAGTGAGTTGACAGGAGTCGGTAGTTTTAATGCTGCTGGACAGTCGGCTAGAATATGAAGTAACAAAAACATTCATCTAACCTTTATTTTCAGCCAACGCTTGACGAATGTCCAGATTTGAATAAGTCAGTATCAATATTATCATGTGTAACCAGCAATGTCACATATCACCTCACGACTACAGGTTAACCTGTATTCTCTAAGTCACGCCAACTTGTATTCGAAAAATTAAGGATTGCACAGAATGAATTGAATCATCTGATAGATTTGAAAATAATTCATCCATCAAGTAACCCTTGGCCATCTCCATTGCATATGGTCCCGAAGAACAAAGCAACAATTGGCTTTCCACTAGTGATTACTAGCGGTTCAACACCAAAGCTACTCTAGACTGCTAACTCTGCTATATATTCACGATTTAACGGTCACCTTGAAGTGTATAACCGTATTGTCAAAAACCGATCCGGTGAAGGCTTACAATCAAATACGGATGGCCGAAAACGGCATTCCCAAAACTCCTATCATGACCCCACCTGGTGTTTACAAATTCCTTCTTATGCCTTTCGGTTTTAGAAACGTAGCATAGATATTCCAGAGTTTCATTGACAACGTGTTCCGGGGCCTTGACTATGTCCATGCACACATCAACGAATTCTTGGTAGTAATCCCAGATGAGGAAACTCATATGAAACATCTAGACATATCTTAGGGAGACAAAAGATATGGAATTACAATAAATATACAAAAATATCAAATTGGAACAATCTCATTGGATTTTCTAGGACATAATAATGATGCTAATGGCATGCAACCCCAGAAATACAAGGTGGCGGCTATTCTCTAATATCCGGAAACAACCACCAATAAGTAGCTGCGGGTTGTCACTGGACTGGTAAGATTCTACAAGCGATTTATGCACAACTATACATTTATCATGAAACCACTAGCAGATCAACTTCATGGAAATAAAAAGGTGGTCGCAATGCAAAGTCAAACAAAGCCTTCATTTCAACAAAAGAATTAGTAACCACTACGACTTTGCTGGTACATCAAAATACTGCATCTCCTGTCAGTATCACTTATGACGTATCCAACTCAGCGATTGGTGCTGTTCTTCGACAGTGAATTGACTAAGCTTGGCAACTTCTGGCATTCTCCTTAAGAGGACTTCAATATACCAAATCGATCTACAACACATACGGACGTGAACTGTTAGCCATATAGTGTATTGCACTACATTTCCAACACTATATAAGGCCGAGATTTTACTATACTCACCAATCATAAACCACTGACATTTTCCAAGAAGTCATCTTTAGATGAGTACTCTCCTAGAATGTCGCTGTTTGGACTACATTACTCAGTTCTCTACTAATATACGACATATATTTGAAGTTAAGAATGTGGTTTCCGACTCCTGAATTTTGAATCTTGAAGCTTATCCAAGGAATCGACCTCCTTGACCTAGCTCGACATCAAAATGAAGATGTAGCGGTAAATAATCCCCAAAATAAATAGTTTAAAAAATTGAATAAAATTATCTATATTTAACTTTACGGTATGCATTTTACACGTTTTCATATGTTTAAAAAAATATTAAAAAAAGCCTTTTTGTTTCGATATTAAAGTTGTCGACATTTTATGCATCTTCGTAGCCGCATTTGGCTGCCAAATTGTTTTTATATAGATATGGCAAATGCACATATTTAAAAATTTTCTTTTGTTTGGATTTCCAGGCTGTCTAGAAACGAACAGAAGAACGCAGAAGAAAACGATTATACTTTGTGCAAATGTTTTATGTAACAACACCCTAGCATAGGCACTGATGTCCAGAAGCTGCACAACACCTCAAGCTATCAAAGGAACGTTTACCAATGTCTAACGCATTGCGTTTTATCTTTTGGCTGGTACGTCATAGGGTCCTTACGAACCCATTAGGGGGGAATGAGCTGTAGTGGTAAATATTCCCCAAAATAAATAGTTACATAGGTTTCGACATTGATGCTGACCATGTTTGTTTTAGCGGACACTACTAGTTGAATGCGCTCGGTCACACATCACCACCAGATCACGTCACGTCGCATCGTCGAAAGCAACTCTCTCTCTAGTTTGCCAGCCTAGACTTTGCTTTTCCATTGCAGCTCCATTCACAACCAAATATAAATTCTTTCCCACCTTTCGTGCCTTCTGATTTATTCTCATTCGTAAGAGTGGGTTCAATTGTTCTAAGATGCTCTGGTAATACCGCAAGCGTAACTTGGTCATATATATACATTCCTTGGTCATATACCGCGTACGATTCACATGTACGTTACATCGTGCAACTAAATTATAACAAAAATTCAGAACTATGTCATGGTAGATCATCCCTTCATACTGATGTTGATTTCCAGTAATTCTTTAACTATATGTACATATATGTATGAATGTTATATCGGCAATTAAAATAACAAACCTTCAGAACAATGTTTTGGAGGACACAATAACAACAACAACAGCAGCAACCAGCATGGCAACAACAACAACATCATCATCATCATCATAAACACATTCTTCTTATTGTTGCATTGATTTACAATGTGCAAATGTGTTTTATGTACATTTGTGTTTGTGTGTGTATGTTTACTTTGTTGTTATTTTCAGCTTTAATTAGTCCACTTTTGCCAATTTCTTGTAATATCAGTACACAGAAACATAACAACTTGTATGGATGATTATTAATATTGTGTGTAGTACTTTTGTATTAAATCCGGCTGTGAATGTATGTGCTGCTTCATTGAATTTTATTGGTTAGAATAAATAGGAAAGTGTAAGCTGAATGATAATTTTGATTTTATAGAAGAGATAATTTGTAGAATGTAAATTAAGTGTGTTGGTAAATATACGTTGTGATTGCATGATAGGTGGATTCGATTCTGTATTGGAATAGACGATACACATTGTTGAGGAGTTGCATACTAGAATGAAACGGCTGTCCAGTGTTCTCTTATAACCAACAGTGAATACAGAAAACAAAGCAAAATTGAGTACTAGACTTTACATGAACACTTCGAATGAATATTAGTAGTCGGTTCACTTCAAGATGTTTTTGAGGTTTGATTGACACTGACTGGTGAAGTTGGGACATGTTGGGAGGGGAGTGAGATAGTTATGACGTATGTCATTGACTAATTGTCGGTCTTATGACAGGTCAATGGAAACAGAAGTTCTTCGATTAGATATTTGCCCAGTCGTGTAAGTTGTTAACCGTTCATCGTTTTCGATTGGATTTTTTGTCAGAATCGAAGGTGCTTATTGTTTAATCCTCCCATGCCAAAACGAAACAGCTGTCCAGTGCTCCCTGGTTTCCAGTGGTGCAAAATTGACATCATTGTGTAACGAACACAAACAACTAAACTTGATATATATCTTGCCAAAACTGTGACACTTCCAAAAGTAGATTCATTAGATTGTGATCGGCAGTTATTCGTCTAACTGTAACCCATTTAGTTGTGAAGTAGTATAAAGTGGATGTGTTATTGTAATACGGAATTATTTTTTGGGAAATTATATTTCTTGTAGAATAACGAAGAAATTACTAATTAACATGAATGAGTTTTGTCGATATCGGTCTCAAACGGTGTTAATGATTTGAGGGTTATTGTCTACTCTATGGGATTATTATTTTTATACAGAGACGTGAAAACGAAACAATGTGGGGACGAAAATCGCTAAAACCAATAGGTTGCTGCTTTATATATGTTGCATGGAGTCTAATTAGTATTTGATGCATTAATCTCGTCAACAATAGGAATTTTCAGATTTAGACGAGGTCTAGTTTCTTTAAGGCAAACGTTTACTGACTGCTTCAGGTTTAAATAGTTAGGGTTGCTGAAGATTCTACTTGTTTAAAGGACTCATATTACCAGCACATCTACGTACAGTGAGATGCACAGCTCCGCTCTCGAACCTTATGTGTAATACTCCCTAACAGACTGGCTCGACGTGGTGGGACCTAGGATAGGATAATTGCCTTGTCACTTATAGCTCGATTGAATCATCATTTCACCATATCGACGTGAAATCTGATTGTTTCCACACTAGTAATATCCACATAATCTGGCAGTCGATCGAGGGAGGATAAAAGAAGAATTCAGCTGCGCCACTGTGATCCATTTTGAAACATTTCATCGTTTCTAATTACTAATTCCGGTAATTACGCTGACCCCAACCTAGTAGTTTGCATTTATCAACATGGCCTGAACCAACAGTCAGTGATTTCATGGACTGATGACATGTTTCGGTTTAGTCACCCCTAGTTTTCTTTTATGGTACTTCAGTATGAGTTATTAATGCGTTACTATATCGATGGTGGTTTTGCATAAGTAAGACATAAACTAACCATATAACATAGTGAAGCTTCACAACCTCATCGTACGATTTGTCACTTTACCCTAGCACTTTCTGCCTAGCATCAGTTTCCATTCACTGTCATTTCGTGATGTACGTTCTATGATTCTATGATATGTATGATCAGCTGCCTTTGGTTCATGATTCACTTCAGTTGTCGTATCCCATTCTGTCATATGCATAGACTAATACTGTGCTAACAGCTACTTAACAAAGTAGTGTTAGAATACAGTAAGTCGGTTGTTGAACAGTATCGCCTTTGTTTTATTTTTGTGGTATTCATCTGCCAATACCAATCTTAAATGTAAACAAACTTACTAATCTTCATTGTAACATGCTTAATATTGTTCATATAAATAAATGAATAACTATAAAAAGAATTTATCATACATACATAGATACATATTAAGAGTGTTGATCAATAACTTGAACTAATCGATTATTTCTCTATTTTGACATGATACGTAGTCAACACCTACAATACTTACCAATTGTTAAGGTCATTCAATTTAGTCCTACTACTGATAATGACATTGACTTATTGCTTATCATGTACCAATACTACTCTTAGTAATATTACTACTACTATACTACTACTACTACTACTACTACTACTACTACTACTACTACTACTACTACTACTACTACTACTACTACTACTACTACTACTACTACTACTACTACTACTACTACTACTACTACTACTACTACTACTACTACTACTACTACTACTACTACTACTACTACTACTACTACTACTACTACTACTACTACTACTACTACTACTACTACTACTACTACTACTACTACTACTACTACTACTACTACTACTACTACTACTACTACTACTACTACTACTACTACTACTACTACTACTACTACTACTACTACTACTACTACTACTACTACTACTACTACTACTACTACTACTACTACTACTACTACTACTACTACTACTACTACTACTACTACTACTACTACTACTACTACTACTACTACTACTACTACTACTACTACTACTACTACTACTACTACTACTACTACTACTACTACTACTACTACTACTACTACTACTACTACTACTACTAACAAATAATGAACATGATTAATCAATGAATCAATCATACATACATAGATACATATTAAGAGTGTTGATCAATAACTTGAACTAATCGATTATTTCTCTATTTTGACATGATACGTAGTCAACACCTACAATACTTACCAATTGTTAAGGTCATTCAATTTAGTCCTACTACTGATAATGACATTGACTTATTGCTTATCATGTACCAATACTACTCTTAGTAATATTACTACTACTACTACTACTAATAGTAGTAGTAGTAGTAGTATGATGATGATGGTGCTGTTTGTAATGAAATAGAATCAGTTAAATATGTAAATTATGCATAGAAATATTTAAGGAAATAAGTGAATGGAGAAGTATGTAATTTTATGGTGAGATAAGTCTACTCAAAGTTAATTGATGTTGTTATGTATTGCGGAAAACACACAATGCCAATCTGTATACGGACATGTCCTCCCCACGATTACCAATGCCGAAAGCCGGAATAGACAGCGCAAATATTGATGAGCCAACAGACAGAATCCAATCCAATCGTATTGCATTCCAATCACGCCTTCATTTTTATATACACAAAATCAGACCACACGGAGAATTAATTAGGGATTTTGCAGTAATACGAAACAGCGAGATATTGTGGCAGTGTATTGGGGATGGGAGGGGGAAGTGTTAACTGTGGACACGTGTTTGTATGGAGGGTAGTTTGAAGGTATTCGGCAGAATAAAATCCTGGACCTAGGTTTTGTATTATGTGGTACTCGTCAGTTGGGCTTTCGTAAAATCGTTGAGAGGATTTGTGCTCTCCTACTTATTAGATCCCTTGTCACCTAATTCCATTGTCTGTGACCATCATCAGTAAGCCATTCGATCTCCTATAAGACTGTGGTGTATATTTTAATTGATTTTTGGGTAGTGACTAATTGAATGTTTTTCAAGTTCTTTATATCTCTGATTGATAGAATTCGATCATCATTATAAAACAATTCATAGACATCAGAATTAACAAGCATATTGTGATCAACCAATGTACATATTGATATAGGAAGTTTTTGATCTATTTCGTAGATCAAGCATCGAACTAGTTAAAAGATTTACATGAATACAGAACACAAATGATTGTGACAGTAAATATGGGTAACTTATAGGCTACTAATTAACTGTAGTTCATGAAAATGGATAATGTACTAGCAGTAAATATACTAAATAAGTTGGGATAGGATGAGTGAAATGTAACAATCATAGAAATGAAATGCCTATATTACCCACAACCGCAACAATAATTGCTAATAGTCTTCTGAAGTTTAGTTCTAAAAGTTTGTTACTCTTCTTTAACCTTCCAATGTATTCAAGAATCAAATTGGGAAACTGAATAGTGGACAATAGTGGTGTGAATAGGCCAATTTGGCAAACGATGCATCATTTGGAGAAAGCATAAAACTTCACAAAATATTAGATACATTACTTCTAATTATCAATTTGCACATACTTCGCGTTCTCTGGACCATGTCGTTTATCAGCTTGCTACTCTTTGTTGTTCTCGATTCTCATCTGTATTTTAATCATGCTTTACTCCTTGCCACTTCGCAACTCTCCTCATATGCTGTTTACTGTTTCTTTCAATTTTTTTTGACGCTCTGCTACCTACTACTTATTGATGACCTTATAAGTTGTATCCACCACAATCGAATGGTGTGAATTGTTAAGAGTTCATTATGAAACTTGAAGCATTACGTATAGGTATATACAAAACCAGACCATACCGTTAATCAGTTAGGAAACTAACATTAATACAAAATAGGACCAATAATGAATGTGAACTGCAGTACGTATACATAATTGATTAACCATAGTTTATCAATGACAAGTTATTTACTAACATTTAATATGTCAATTCGGAGGACATGGCAGGCGAAAACTGAACGGTAATAGAAACAAATTGTTCACCTTCAATATAATCAAAATACTGAAATAGTCTATAGGCAAATAGCTCTCGAAGATAATCAATCTTCTTTAAGTGCCCAGCATATCACTTTTGTTCATATTACACTTGGCTAGCAACTGCATTCAAAATGACTTTGGCGGGCTGTTAATGTGAAAGCAAGATACAAAACGACAGTGATAAGTTAAACGATGACCTTGTGTTTGAAAGGATCAAATGGATCTACTCTTATAGTTTATGCGAACCGACTATATAAACACTGATTGGTTGATTTGAAGTCAATGTAACTAGGCATGTTCAGAGCTTGTGACTGAAAGAATAAAACACTAGCAATTAGAAAACTTACTTACTTACTTACTTACTGCCCGTTACTCCTCGCTGAGGAGCATAGGCCGCTCACCAGTGTTCTCCATTTAACTCTGTCCTGAGCAATCCTTTCCAGTTGTTTCCAGTTGCTGCTCATCCTTTTAATGTCTGCTTCCAATTCTCGACGCAGCGTGTTCTTTGGCCTTCCTCTTTTCCGTTTCCCAGCAGGATTCCATGTCAATGCTTGTCTTGTAATTAGAAAACAGTGCTAAGTTATTCATTGAGTAAGAAGAAAGACATTTATGTAGAACATTTTAGACCAAACAGTACAAAATACACTAAATACTGAATCGAGTGAGAGGTCGTGACATGATATCCTGGACATTTAGTGAAGATTAGTTATCTTCAAGAACTGTGCTTTAGAACATTATTTCAATTATTATAACTGTGGATAATGTAAACATTTCATTTTTATGATTGTTATGTTCCTGTTTCCCGGTCCTCTCGTTTAGCATATTTACTCTTAGTACATTGTTTATTACTATGAATTACGGTTACTTAATTTTGTACAAGTTGTACCATTCCCTGTCACTCTTTCCTCTGTTCTATATCGATGTTAGATTTGTGATTAGTTTATCTTGTGGTCTGATTTTATGTATATATAAAGACATGATTAAAATACAGTACGTTATCCGTTTTCCGTTCCCGATTCTGGTTCTTCTACTTTTGGCTTGGGAGTGGACGTAGGGTAGACGTGTATTATCAACTAGGCACACCTCATTGGCGTTTGCTACAACCAACCCAAATTTCCTTGCCTCATAACATGACATCACGTTAAATCGATTCAGTAGAATGTTATTGCAATTCCTTTATACTATAAGGTTTAGATCAACATTTTCTAATGATTATTTTCAAATTGTGTTATTATCTTCATGTTTGTATTGACTCCATTCAATTGTACAATAGCTTGTATATAACTGTTTGAATAATTGCTTACAACTTCAGGGCTTAAACGTTTTGAATCCACCTAGTCGTTGTTGAGTAGGTGAAGACAAATAGAAAGGAATCTTTATTTCTGTAAGAGAGCAGGATATGCACAAAATATTCGTATACTTTTAGTTTTTTGACAACAGGAAAATCATCATCATAATCTATTCAATCTAGACACACATTTAAAATGCACTACGTCGAGATTCTGGAAAGTCCTGCAAATCAGTGACTGAAAAGGATGTTTTCGGCTCCATCAAAGGTTCTGAATTCTTCATCGAGATTTGTGAGAGCTATCCGAACAAACTGATGCTTAACCATTTAGCTAATTGACCTCTTTCACATTATTTGATGTAATGAATTTATTTCCACTTGTCTATTGTTTAATAATTAGACTGAATACAATTGTTCTCGTTGTTCTTTGACATCTATGGTCGTTTGATGATTCAAAACTCCAACTGTCATTCAATCAAATTGTTAATCGTAGCTTTCTTTGGCAGTGAACTAAGTAAAATCTATGTGTGTACAGTATGTTGATGATAGTTAGGTTATGTATAAAAATACATCATTCAAGGAAAGATACAAATTTATATTCAGAATAAAAGTATGAAGTATTTGTCTTTCTGTTACCTTCCTCTTTCGATACACAGAATAAGACACTAATATACTTTATGCACTTCAAAGGACAGCCTTCCCACAACAGATGATAAGTGCTTTCGGCAACTCTAATTCTCATTTATAATTTGATATCCCGAACTGGTTTGGATTTGACAACCACTGGTCACCAGGAAGCACTAAATATTTGCTTCGTCCTAGTGTGGGATTTTTCATCATCACTCATCCATAACCTCATCAGGGATCGAACCCAAGACCCTCTGGCTCCGTCGTTGTCAAATTCAAACCAATTCGTGATATAAAACTAAAAAATATTCAGCTATCTCCACAACAATCAATTGCAATTATAATTTTAATAGAGAAAATCATAAGTAGCTGATTTTATCAAATTAAAGAGAATGACCAGTAGGTATAAGACGTGTGAAGTAACAGTTCTCCGCCGTAGAATGCAGTAAGTATGAAGTAATTAAAATTTCGAAAATCGTGAAACATTTCCGAAAATATGGTGAGATGAATATAGCTACTGATAAATTTATAAGTAGTGAAAAATTACCCTATAAATTACCCTATAACGTATTATCACTATGATGCAAGTAGTACACGGTCTTTAAGCCAATAGATCATTAAATTGAATAGATGGCTAGTAATAGTCTTAATCACAATTAGATTTATAGAACTACTCTTTCTTCATCGTATATCACTTGCGAAGTGAGCGAGATATCCGACATTCAACGAAAGGTCAAGTGTACTGCTTAACAGTCCTCTCTGTTTTAACATATCGTTGCAAAGCATGGACCACAAAAATAGACTATCTACGTAGGTTCAAGATCCTTGATAATAAAAATCCTCTTAGTATTACCTGTATATCATAGAATAAGAGAATAAGTTAGACGTAGAGTATTCAGAAAACATGGCAAATCAATGGAAGAGTTTGTAAACCTTCATCTACCGAGATAGTTCAGACAACTGTTTCATACACATAACCACCGACTGCCACATAACGCTATGCTTTATGAATTAAGATTGAGATGAAAAAGAAGTAGGGGTGACCAAACCTAAGCATTGCTTTAATCTTTGCATAAAGTCTTTGACTGCTGGACTAAGCCATTTTGATAGATGCAGGCTACTTGGTTCATGAGTAGTAATCAGTGATTGGAGACGTTTGGTGACATGGTTCAGAATCAGTCACACTAATGTAAATGCTCCTATATTTCTGCTAACTCTTAAATTCCATTATTATTTCGTATTTTTACTTGTTTATTTGCTTTCTGTTGGATTATACCGTTTTGTAAATCTTATGAATCCGGTGTCATTCTGTTTATGTGGTATGACAACTTTGACGCATACACACAAACATCAAGTTCTATATTGTACATGAATGAATAATTGAAGCATCTAGAAATCAGCGTAATGCATAAAGCTTTGGAGATCAACTTTATTTAAGTTTAAAGGGAATAACTGTATAAGATGATATGTATAGTATAAGTAAATCTACATCGAATATGTGAAGCATTATATCAGCCAAAGTTGGGAGGAGGGACGGAAAGAGACAGTCTGTATTAACGTCTTTATGAATACAGGTATACAGTCCAAGGTAACGGGATGTGATCGGCTGTAAAATTCATGTGACTAATTTTGAATATGAATTCGATTTGTGTACAGTGTAAACATCATAATAAGAGAAACAATATCAATTAATCAACCAATCAAGCAGATGTGAAGATGCGGATCGGAAAGACAGGGGCAGCATTTCGACAACTGAAAGACATCTGGAACTGAAACCAACTGTCATCTAACAATAAAGTCAAAATTTTCAATATAAACATGAAGACAGTTAGTTATGTTGTATGGAGCTGTAACTTGTATGGAGCACTACGAAAAGCACCATTCAAAAGATACAAGTTTCTATAAACAACTTTCTGTGTAAGATCTTTCTGATCCGTTGGCCAGATACTATTAACAACAATCATTTGCGGCAGAGAACAAATCAACCGGATTCCGGCCGAAGAAGAAATTAGGAAAAGACGCTAGAGGTGGATAGGACACATATTGAGGAAATCATCAAACTGTGTCACACGTCAAGCACTAACATGGAATCCTGAAGGCCAAAGGAATAGTGGAAGACTGAAGAGCACGTTGCATCGAGAATTGAAGATAGACATGAGGAGAATGAGGTGTACTTGGGAAGAGCTAGAAAGAAAGACGGAGTACAGAGTTGTTTGGCGACTGATGGTTAGTGGCCTATGGTCTACATTGGGTTGATTGATTGATTGATTGATATTGTTTCTTTTATAATGAACTACAGCTAATTAGTTGTGTTCAAGTTACCCCATATTCACTGCACTATCTCCTGTGTTTCGCATCAATGTTAAATTCGTAATTGGTTGGCTGTATGTGCTTTGATTTTATGTATAAATATAGGAATGCCTGGAATGTAATACGATTTTGTCTGGCTGGTTCGTCAATCATTTGTCCACTTATTTTGGCTCGGAGCCGAGTGAACCCAGAGAAGACCTACAATGATCGACTAGGCATCCATTGGTGTTAATATTTCTACACAGTATATTTTTACGCTACAACACAGAGGTATACAATGAGTTACTCAAGAGGTTAAAAGTACGCATTAAGATTTTATAACTAGGCTAATATTTGTATACTTCAGCTTAAATGTAGCATTACACTACAACGGATCAGTTCATTATTGGCGTATCGTTACAGTTTAGAATGCCGGTTAAAATGAAATCTTGAATAGAAACAACTTATTACGTAAATAAAAGAAAACAAATGTGAATGAATACCCTGGTCACAATATACATTTTATAAACATGGAAATGTATCTTAGGAAGTAGTATCTATCAAGGAAAGTAAAAACAAATGAACAGCTGATTTCAAGGTTAACTAAATAGTGTATTGTTTATTTATTCTGGTGAAAAGATCATTAAAGTATTTTATGCAGAAGTTAATATTTCATTTCTGTTATCCTCCTTAAGTTCGATATAATACTGGAACCAGAACTATTACTCAATGATACAAACCACCAGGTAAGTACATTGATAAGACTGAGATACAAACAATGTTATGCAGTTGAATTGAGATGGCTATCTTTGTAGAGACTAGTATTTTTATTTGAATGAATATGTCACAGATTGATGTTATCAGGGTACCAGTCTAAACCAGGGAATACTGTTCAGATATACCGCTCTAGTATGGAACTTATCAGTAGTACACGCCGTAGATTCCACTCCAGGTAGAATTCTCATTTCCATCAATTTATGATACACTGGTTGAGTTCAGATTTGTCAAGATTGAGACAGCTGTCACCAATCACAATTGATGATCGTTTCACTATATCACAAATTGATGCAAATTTTACCATTGAATACTGGCTGACTAAGTGGTGCAGAAGGTTACGTGTTAGCCAGTCTGAAGTTCCTGGGGTGGAATCAGGTACCCTATCAACATTAATCTGTGAAGACTTGCATCTACTGAAATATAACACCAATCTTCGCAAACCATCTCGATTGTATTAGGATGAACTTGTATCTTCCCGTTGATTTGTTATAGAGTAAAGCTGGTCAGTCTCTGTTCCATACATCCATTCAAGTTCATTGTAGTACCTATACGCCCGTTGCACAAGCGTGAATGTTTGCATGTATGTGTATGTTCAGTATAGAACCTGACATACGTGTGCATCAGTTCAATTTGTCATACCTCTAAAGCACAACAAGATTAACATTACATTAGTAGAAGTAGACGATACTTTAATGATTAACAAAGAGGGAACATATAGAATATAGTTAAGAGAGGATGAAATGAAACATGTAGAGAAATTTATGAAATAATTTTAAGTTCACGATTTTAAGGTAGAACAATGGGTGGATACAACTGTGCCGCTGTGACCGATTTTCAGCAATATCACCCAACGTTTTCAACAACCGGTTACAGAATTTGCACCGACCCAAACCAGATAACTTGGATATACCGATATGCCTCAAACCTGCACTCAGTAACTTCATGGACTAGTAGCATAAAGTATGAAGTGATGGTAAACCAGTGGTTCTGTTTTATTGGTTTTTATGTTTTACTTCTATTCATTACTGAGTCTTAGCTGTGTACCTCTGCTATGTTCCATGTTAAGACGGAATAATCGATTCGAATTCAGTGGTATTCTAATAAACTTGAACAAGAGCAGTGAATTGTTGTCATACGGTAGGTCAATAATATAATTAATTCGCCTTTGTTAAATTCATGCAAGTTAATATTTAGTGTAGTTTAGGGTAAGAGAGTACACTTCACCAGTGGATGCTTACATTATGGAGAGTTTCTTCAACTTGAGAGTCTAAAAGACGAAATCGCCTGAGAGGTAGTTATAACTACACTTGGACATGAACGCACTTATCAAAGGTCAACGAATTAAAGCTGATTTCATGTGTCTCAGGATGCATTGGTCTTGAATTTTTAAACAACTTATTACTAGGGGCAGGTAAGGTTAGGTCAAATGATTTTAGAACCTATGTTTTCAGAGATCCTGATTGTTTCGGTTGGGTAGAATTATAAAACCCCTTGAAATAAGCTCGAAAACGCATAGAAATCAATAGGAAACATTTCATCCATTCAGCACGTAAATAATTTTTTATCAAAAACTTCTAGTCAATGAAAAGTAATGTGATATATTTTGTGATTCGACAGTTATCTTACTACTACTGTGGGATACAGTAGGATACAGAAATCTCTAGAAGCACAAAGGACATTTATGATACTATAAATACCCTAGTTTACAGAACATAATTAGATCTTTTATTTAAGTGTTTTTTATTCCTTTATTTTTAGTCTTCTCTCTCGTGTTCACGTTGATGTGTAGCTTTAGCCTGGGGATCGTATCAAAGCTTAGGAGCCGAATCAAGTGGTTAACCTAGAAGAGGTAACAATTGACGACAGATTTTGAGGTTGTTAAAATATTCAAAACCACGCGCCACAACAGTTTGACTTTGATGCAGGCAGACCCAATAAGAGATTATGAAATATCGTTACTCGTAAACCTTTCAATGGTTTACATTTGCCTTGTTTGGTATAGTCTGACGAAATAGAATGAGTATCCTACACAACAGAGCTCAGGTTATCAAGATATTAATCCTGCTGGCCGACACCAATTTCTCTAGTATCCAATCTATAGCAAAAATGACACTGGAGATTACTATTTATCTTAGTGTTACGTAATATAGATCTTTCGACTTTTAACTTTTTCGCTCAAACATAACAACATAACTTGATTTTCAATTGTCAGTAACTGTGTTTATTGATTTTTTTTCATTTTATTCACGTAAACTTCAATGTATGTTAAATAGTAGAAGATAATCAGTAGGAAACTGTACTTGATTTAAGTTTTCTGATAATAATTTGGCACTCATCAACAACAAGGATCTGTATTAGGATAAACTTGTGTATTCCTGTTGATAACTGACCGACTTCAGTCTATAACAAATCAACGGAAATATACAAGTTTATCCTAATACCAATGTGCCCGTTGCACAGTTGTGAATGTCTGGACTCAGTAGTCTAGTGGTGAACGCGGTGGCATTTTACACCAAACGGACTAAGTTCGAATCCCAGTGTGAACATCAATATTGGGATGCAGGTACATCCAGCTGATGAGCCTCAAATAGGACGAAACGCGCGTCCTGGATTCCAATTAGCAGTTACAATGCAACTTATATAAAACAAGGATCTGTATTACCTTTACATATAGTCATCACAAGACAATAATAAGAACTTAGAAGTTAGACTATTTATAAATCAGCTTCAGTGACTGCTAGTAACTTCATTCTTATCAATAGATCTAAGCATTGTATACTGCTTATTAAATTATAATAATTAGGCATATCAATAGTAATCTTAGCATAATAATTATTGTAATATAACCTTGAATCAAAGGTCATATGTGGAAAACACGTGACATCTGCTAAACTACTGATATTATCTTATCAGTAAGTACTACAGCTTTATAAATATTCTATATACAATCATTATTGTTTATAGTGCATTCCTTGATATGGATTACAAATGATGATGTAATACATTCATCTTTGTTTTAGTATAAATTCATTTAATATGATAAACTATGTTACGTATATTGATTGAGTAGATTATATGCAAACATTTATAGGCTTACTTTATTACTATATAAGTTGGATTGTGACTTGCAAGTGGAATCCAGAACGCGCGTTTTGTCCTATTTGGGACTTATAGGATGGATGTACCTGCATCCCAATGTTGGTGTTCACACTGGGATTCGAACTCAGTCCGTTTCGTGTCGAACGTCACCGCGTTCACCACTAGACTACTGAGTCCAGACAGTCACACTTGTGCAACGGGCACATTGGTATTAGGATAAACTTGTATATTCCCGTTGACTGACCAGCTTCAGTCTATTACAAATCAACGGGAATATACAAGTTTCTCCTAATTACTTTATTACTGATTGAAAAATATGAAGAGAATAATGATCAAATAGTGAAGTAATTGTAGTATAGTCAGATCGTTCAAAAGAGTGCTGAGTGAAAATACCAAATAGATTGATGCAAAAGTGAATTTGCGTTAACAAGTGAGCTTGACAGATGTATATATATATGTCCAACAATCAATAATGTCGACAGTGAAACATTTACTTCTATATAATGTTGGTGTACATGTATACTATCTGATAAAGATTCATGCTATGCGAAAATTATCAGTACTTTAGAATGTTGAATGTGTTAACTTCGAATTGGATGTAATCAATGAAGTATATTTATTCTATGTCATTAGTATGTAAGTCTTACAATTACTTTCTACATTTTAGTCATTCTTCTATTTAGAATCACATTGTCTACATTTATTCCTTTTACTATCATCTTGATATTTATGATATAGCGCAACGATCATCCATCGTCATCCATAATAACTTTCTTCATTTAGATAAGTCTGGTACATTGTGATTGTGTGTGTGTGTGTCTGATTGATAAAGGTAATGTGTGTGTCTGATTGATAAAGGTAATCATGTTGGTATTTTTGAATAATGATAATAATAATAATGGAAGATGAATCGGCCACTCATTCTTACTTGTGTTTTTGTTGGAAATTTAGAATAAACGATAGGAAATTAATAAGCAGAACTGTAGCCAGTCGTTGTTGATGATCATTAGTATCATTTAGTTATTTAATCAATCAATGCCTGTTACCCCACATGGAGCAGAAATCATCGACCAGCATTCTTCAACCAATTCTGTACTGGCCTCTCTTCCCCAGTTCTTCCCAAGTGCTATTCATTCTGTTCATGTCTGTTTCCAGTACTCGGCGGAATGTGTTATTCGATCATCCTCTTTCCCATCGGCCTTCAGGATTCCATGTTAGTGGTTGTCTTGTGATACAGTTTGGTGTTTTTCTTCAATATGTGTCCTATCCACCTCCAGCGTCTTTATCTAACTTCTTCATTGACCGAAAATTAATTGGTTTACTCTCTGTTAAACAAGGTTGTTGCTGATTTTATCTGACTAACGGCTCCGACGTATCTTGTTCAAACAATCGATCAATACCTGTGACCCCATGTGGATCACAGGCTGCCCACCAATATTCTTCAACTAACTCTGTTCTGGACTTACCTTTCCAGCACTTTCCAAGTGCTTTTCATTCTTCTCATATCTGTCTTCAGTTCTCGACAGAATGTGTTCCTAGGTCTTCTTCTTTTTCTTTGGCCTTTAGGATTCCATGTAAGTGCTTGGTCTTGTGACATAGTTTGATGATTTCCTCAGTGTGTGTCCAATCCACCTCCAGCGTCTTTTCCTAATTTCCTCTTCTGCTGCAAGTTGATTTGTTCTCTGCCATAAAAGGTTGTTGTCCAAACAGCTGTCAATAAGTACATGTATCTTTTGAATGATGCTTTCTCAGTCCACTAAAAATGTTTCAGTTGCATAGGATAAAATTGTTGTCACATTTGTATTGAAAATTCTGACTATGATGTCGGCTGATAGGCGGTTTGAGTGGTAGATTATTTCCAATCGGAAAAATACTGTATTTACACTGACTTGTTAATTCGTGCATTCATATCTGCATCAGTTCCTCCTTGTTTATTGATGATACTACTGCCCAGGTATGTAAAACTTTTAACATCTTCCAGAGTATCTCCAACTAATATAATCGGATAGGTGTTGATTGTTTTGTATCTAAGGTTCTTGATTTTCATTTTGTGTGTATGTTGAGGCCTGTTTCAGGTTGTAGAGGTTAGTTAATACTAAATGGATGTTGTAAACATTATTGAAACTTAGTGTAATGTCACAAATTAGCTCGAGTCCAGTGTATCTTGAGTGAGTGAAAAGCGAAATTCAGGATTCGCGTCTTGTCTCATTTCGTACTAATCAGCTGGATGCACCTACATTTCAAAGTTGATATGTATATTGGGACTAAAACTTATATTCTTTTGTGCTGCCTAGTGGTGGTGTTTGTCACAAAACAGACTGAGTTTGAGTTCTGATGTGAATATCAACACTGGAATGGATTTACATTCAGCTGACAAATGTACAACAGAACGAAACGCATGTCCTTGGTTCTCCTTTTCAGTCACAATCTAACTTAAACGATACTTGTAATTCATAGTTATATCAAGAAAATCAGCTGAGGATTCACATATAACAACAGAGATATCAACATGGATATCAATAGTAAAATACAAATTTTTTTAATTATTTTCATAACTTTTGTCATTCAGGAATCATAGTCAATCAATTGAGTATTTAAACCCCGGTCGTTATGTATAAATGTTATCCATCTTATTGGTACACTGCGTGCATGGGGGGAAGACAAATATGATCTGACTGTTTGACGACTGGCTTAGTTGTCCTGTGTTCTTCATTCCGGCTTGGGGACCAGTAGTCATGGAACAGATATGTGAGTTCACTGATTGGTACTATCAAGGTCACACTATTTTCCATAAATTGTGATTGGACCCGATTATTCAAGACTACCCCGTATTCCATTGAACCTAATGGATCGTAAAAAATCATCTGAAAAATACAACACTACCTGGAAAACGGACGAAACATGGGACAGAGAAAAAAAGACAGCATGGAAGCTGAATGGATCTGATTAAGTCTCATAATTTTTAAGTTATTCGCTAAAAACAGTGGTTGACTAATTATATAGTCAAACTGAGGTGGTTTGTAGAGACTGCTATTAATTATTTCCAAATTGATTAATTTCATCACAGATTGATGTTAGCAGGGTACCACTGAAAACCAAGGATCAATAAAAAGTTGTTTCGTTGTAGTACAGGGCTCCTAGAAAGTGCGCACAGAGTAAGGCGTTCGCCAACTTGAAACTCCTTTTGGTGAAATCCATGGTAAACACTACTGAACAGTCCTATACTAGGGTGAACAACTGTTCAGTACTCTACGGTTTTCACTGGTACTTTATCAACATCAGTTTGTCATTGAATCCAATCATGTATGTATGCATGTATAATCGACATTCAACCTGGCATATGTGTGCATCGGTTCAGGTTGCCATACCTCTATGGCACCGCAAGATTAACACCACCATCATTAGTAGAAGTAACTTCAATAAAATGAAATATTTATAGTAACAAGGAGTGTGAACATATAGAATACCGTTCAGGAAGCGTAGAAAGAAAGTAATGAAATAATTTAAAGCTCATGATGTAGTATGGGGAAGACAATTAGTGAATACATCTGCTCCATTATGATCGATTCTGGGTCATGTCACTCAGAATTTCTTGCTATTGGTTACTGTAATCGCGAAGACCCTATCTAGGTAGTCTACAGCTACCGACACGACTCAAATCAGCAGTCAGTGACTTCATGGACTGATGCCATGTTTTAGTTTGGCCGCCTCTTACTCTTCCATCCTATTCCTATATCAGCCAACATTGCGCGTCGAGGCAGACGGTGGTCGGGCATACGCAACACATGTCTCAACCACCTCAGTCGATGAAGATTAACAACCCCATCGACTGATTTACCACATTTGCCGAACACCCGTCGTCTAACCTCGCAATTACTTACTCAGTGATCGCAGTTGGTGCGAGCGATATTTCGATGACATCGATGGTCAAATATCAATAAATTACAAATATTGTCTACTCTTAATGGCCACGTCTCACACCCATACAGTAGGACACAGCAAATTGTTACACAGTACACTCTTGCCTTCGTTGAGGGACGAATGTCTCGTCTACGCCATAGGTGACGTAAGTTGGTAAAAGCCAAACGAGCTTTCTGAATTCGTACTGAGATTTTGTTAGAGACCAACCCATCAGGGCTAATCAGACTCGAAGATAGGTGAAGTGGTCGATGTGCTCAACTACATCACTCCCTATCCTGGAGCAGTAGTTTGCATTAGGAGGGCGAGAAACGCATTCCGAACATGCTTGCATTGGAGCTTATTGATGTTAAAAGATTCTGCATCTTGTCAACGTCTTCCCCAAACAAAACTATGTCATCAGAATACTCTAAGTCAATAAGTGGATTTCCTGGTAGAAGATCAATTCCTGAAGAGTCAGACGATGAAAGTGTAATTCCCAACAGTATGCCAACTATGAAATTAAACAAAAATGGGGAAAGTGGGCAACCTTGACGAACACCACTTGATGCTACAAGTTCAGATGACAGTTCGCCATATGCTCTGATACGACTAGTAGTGTTTGAGTAAAGAGCCTGCACAGAATTTATCCACTTCTGGGGTTACGTTTTTTAATGGAAGACATAACCACAGAACTTCAAGGTCTGCAGAGTCAAATGCCGCCTTCATGTCGAGAAAAACCACCATTGTCGGGCGCCGAGAAGAATGTCTGTGTTCTAAAACCTGACAAATGGGGAATGTCTAGTGTATACAACCGCAACCAGGTCTGAAATCGGCCTGATTTCTTTCGTATTTGTAGATCATGAGTTGCAGTTAAGCGTCTGATAATTATAGAAGCTAGTATTTTAGACAGTATATTAGTCAAACTAATTCCTCTATGGTTATCGCAGGACGAATTTGACCCTTACTCATATACTGGGACGATTAACAATCGACACTAGTCAGACAGAATTATGTCAAGTTCCCAAACCTTAGTCAAAACATTAAGTCAGCGTAATTGTTAAAGTGGGACCACCTTCCTTAAAGACCTCTGGGGATAATCCGTCCGCAGCTGCTGCTTTGCCTAACCTTAGATTGTCTATAGCTTTTTCGACTTCAACAAGAGTCGGGAGATCTAAATCGACGTTACATTCAGGATGTTTTGAAATAGTGGGAAGTTCCGGGTCAGCTGAAGGCCAACTGTACTGCTCCTTGAAGTGTTCAGCCCATCGTTCTAAACGTCTAGACTGAGAGCTAATAAGCTTTTCATCTTTTTCGGGAATCCTCTCACTAAGGCTCGATTTTTTAACCCCAGTTTCTTTCATTAACATGAAAAGTTGTCTAGTGTTACCTAAAGTCGTTGCCATTTCCATTTCCTTTGTTTTCATTACCCACCACGATTGAATTCAATCTATTACATAATTACCTTCATACAGTAGGATATAAAAAAAGAGAATCAGAAGTTGACAATATAAAATATCATACACAAATTAACAAACCACGTTTTAAAAACCAATAAACATTATGTAATCATAAATTATAAAAATAAATAAGACAAAATAACTAATTCAATGACAATTATGTAATGACTAAGTTTACTTTGAAGATGAAGTTGATTGAAGCTGACATATATTCATAGTAGATCATCATGATTGTTTCAATGTAATAATACAGTCAAGATTCATAATGAATTCTTCAATGATAACGATCAACACATACATATACACATTATTCATGCTTTAATTGAGTTAATTTATCATGTTGAATAAATTTTGTTATACATTCACATGTTATCTGTTTCAATGTAACATATAACCATATACCACAAAATGGTCCAAACCAATATACAATTATATGATGAATTGATGATGTATTACCAACATGCCATGATTGAATGAATGCATTAGCTGGATTTAAATACATTCCAGTCCATTCAAGACCTGAAGAAATCAATGAATGAATGAATGAATGAATGAATTACAATAAAAATTAGTTATAACATTAGTATACTGTCGATACCAGGGAAAGTCTTTAACAGAGTATCGTTGAACAAAATGAAAGATTCTGTGAAGGCTCAAATTTGAGATCAACAATCTGGTTTTAGTAAGGATCGGTCGTGCACTGACCAAATCACAACACTACGGATCATCGGTGAACAATTAACTGAATGGAACTCGTCACTGTACATCAACTTCATTGATTATGAAAAGGCGTTTGACAGTGTAGATAGGAGAACACTATGGAAACTTCTTCGACACTACGGCGTACCAGAAAAACTCGTCAACATCATCCGGAACTCTTACGACGGAACACAGTGCCAATTGTGCATGGAGGACAACTGACAAATGCATTCCCAGTGAGGACCGGAGTCAGACAAGGTTGCCTGCTCTCATCTTTTCTTTTCCTCCTAGTGGTTTACTGGATCATAAAGACCTCCACATCTGAGGGGATGTATGGAATTGAATGGACAAGTAGCATGCATCTTGACGATTTGGACTTTACGGATGATCTAGCTCTTTTAGCACATACACACCAACAGATGCAAGCAAAGACAACCAGCGTACCAGCAACCACAGCAACAGTAGGCCTGAACATACCAAAGGGAAAGAACACGATTCTTAAATACAACACAGGGAGCACCAACCCAATTCAACTTGATGGAGAAACTCTGGAAGAAGTGAATACTTTCACATATCTGGGGAGCATCATCGATGAACAAGGAGGGTTAGATGCAGATGTAAAGGCAAGGATTGGTAAAGCAAGGGCAGCATTCCTACAGTTGAAGAACATATGGGACTGTAAACAACTGTCAACCAACCTCAGTCAGACTTCAATCCTAACGTGAAGACAGTTCTGCTGTATGGAGCTGAAACGTGGAGAATTACTGCAAACATCATCAGAATGGTACAAGTATTTACAAACAACTGTCTACACATGATACTGAATATCTGTTGGCCGAAAACCATCAGCAACAGCCTACTATAGGAGAGATCAAACCAACTTCCAGCCGAAGAGGAAATTAGGAAAAGACGTTGGAAATGGATAGGACATACATTACGCAAACCATCAGACTACATCACGAGGCAAGCATTAACATGGTAACCCGTTGGGAAACGGAAAAGAAAAAGGCCAAAGAACACACTTTGTCGAGAATTGGAAGCAGATATGAAAAGGATGAACAGCAACTGGAAACAGCTGAAAACGATTTCTCAGGACAGAGTTAAATGGGGAATCCTGGTGAGCGGCCCATGTTCCTCAGCGAGGAGTAACGAGCATAAGTAAGTAAACTAATAACATTAGTAAATCATTGGATAATCAGTAAACATATACAAATTAGAACATTAGTTACCAGAGAACAGTTGCAATGTAATTTAAGTTTACTTGTTATTTACAGAATGCTATCTACCAAGAATCGGTTACTTAGTAGAGACTACATAGATATTTCTTGAATCTTTAGTATTAGTAATTGAATTTTGTCGATGATCAACTTGAAATGTTAGCACTGACTTAAATGATTCGACATAAGTAGTATTATGCTTAGGAGGAAGTTAGTTCATAAGTGATTGGCAAAAAAACTTTGCTTGGCCTAGGTTTCGTGCTATTTGATGCTTGTCACCAATATGTAGCTTATATTTTGAAGAAACCAGTTTTTTCGGGAGGTAGGGGGGACTATATCTTTGGTCAACGAGTCTCATAACCTGTTTTGGTTACCTTTGGGCTAATCGGGTAGTGATTAACGTTAGATAGGAAATTGTCCAATGATTTCGATCTACGTAGCATTAGTTTATGTTAAATGATTATATAGAACACTGTCCTAGATTATCAGTTGTCGGCTCTCACTTTTTTTACACAACATCTGAGTATCTGTAACTTGGCTGGTGATGATTACATCACTCATTCAGTGAGTAATAATTTTCAAAACTACTGTCATCTACAGACGACCAATTGAAGTGTCTTATACTTCTTTTCGGAAAAGTTTATCCTACAACCATCACAGTACAAGTTTGATGGTTAAAATTAAGAAAAGCCATAAAATATAGCCAAAAGTAGCAACAGTTGATTGTCACAGAGTTACAAACATCACCTATGTACACGTAGTTGCATAGCAGTCAGACATCCTCCCTCCCCTCACTCCACAACTCTAAAAAGCCTGTCTCAAAATGATGGAATTGTAGTCGATAGGATTTTAACTGATTCTGCTGCATCAAGAAACGTCAATTTCAAGATATAACACGGTGGGATACAAAGTTTTCCACTAAATATATGAAAGACAGTTATAATACACAGTTGGTACAATGGTAGAATTGCTTCATGTGAGTTGGGGTATGTGATTATCTGTTTTACTATAGCACTGTAATGAGAAAATTCCAAGTAGGCATTTTGGTGCCTCAGGTAAGACAAAAAAACAAAATTTAAAATTGGTTTTGCATAATATGAATACTTATTGTGTAAGTTGAACTGTGGCTGGCATGAGAAATTCAAGACGCGCGTTTTGTTTCATTTGGGAATCGTCAGTTGAATGTACCTATACCCCAGTGTTGAAATCCGCATCGGGATTCGAATTTAGTTCACCTTATGCTAAACGCCACCTCGTTAACCCCCCCCCAACATTTTCAATATTCTATTTCATTTCTATTCATTGTTTAATTCACTTAGTAAGTGAATGCTGCTGTGACAGAGTATGATTTCCAAGTAATTAAAGTTATCTCCAACTAGGTACCATGAATATGTCAGCATCAAACGGCTCTAAAGTCATAGAAGTTATACAAAGCATTAATTGTTTATAAAAAGAAAACAAACTAGTGAGTAGCGACCAATTTGGTCAAATTTTTCCAATTAATGATGCTAAATTCTGCCGGTTTAATTTTGCAGTAACGATCACTAACAATGAAAATCGATAATGTCGAGTCGAAGTTATCAGACAGCACTAGTTGCTTCAGTATTCTGTCTGCACAATACTAGTTAGCACTCGTCAGTATAGTGTACCTACAATCTCAATAAATGTGTTGATACCCTGTAAGGTTCAGAACCTCATCACTCAGTTTCATAATCTACGATCATTAAAACTGCCTATTCTAGTCGTGCTTACCTTAGATATTATTAAAATGTGATAAATAGGTGATTAACAAATGACTTATTTCCAGCGCCACCAATGCATACATTATACATACATTATAATGAATGTTAAGCTGCATAAATCTATGCCACTATATATGTTATTGGTAGAGTAATTATGGAGGCGATCTAAATCTTAAAATGGATGTAGCCTAAGAATAATGTGTGTTCCTGTGAAAGACACAATTGTTGGTTGGTGTTTGTTGACAGGAACTATTCACAGTATTTAGCTTTGTTATCTTATGAAATTACAGATTAGTTATCACCTACTCATTTTTCATGAATTATGATATCTTTACCAATTGTCAGATTAGACAATATTTAGATACGAATCTATCATATTCAATAATGAATGTTTTTCATATACATAGTTAGATAGATAGGTACAATTACATTTAACATACAGCATCATTGATATTATAAGTATGTAGAGAAAGGCAGTATATAAATCTCTCTCACCTACTTAGATAAACGATGGTTTTTAAATTTGTAATTGTTTGTATCTTCTTTCCAGTTATGTCGTAAGTGAATCTACGTGACGTGAGAAGATAATCATTGAACATCAGGAAGTCATGGGGAGATGTTTTCTAGGTAGTAGGTTATATTCATGTTCTATGTCTAGTAATGGAGTCCACGAACGTCAGAACTCATTAGTATCGACTAATCCTTGAGCCATTCAACCAGCATCTGATTGTTGACATTTACGACTTCAATCAATTCTCAATATGCTACACGACATCAATGTCATCTGTAAGTAACGTATATCCAGTGTAGTTGAATTACACTATTGGTCAAATCTCACTTTTGAGCTGATATTGATTACAACTACATGCTGTCTACATAGCGAATGCACTGTTTATTGAGTTATAGCCAATGATCAGTGATATAATCAAGTCAATATACTGAAAGAAACTTCTTAATGCCACTACAAATTTCAGTTTTCTCTCATTGTGTGTTAAACAGATGATACCTAACTGTTTACATTTTAGATACATTTTGAAAAGGTCACATTCTTTTGTCTATATTAAAAGCATTATATCGGCTGATTCGATTGTCTTACTCTAAACATTTGTACCTCATATGATTGATACTGACTTCTCATTTAGATGACTTTGTCTCAAACTACAGAGAATGTCTTACCCTAATACTTATAATAGTTTTCTTTAATACTGATGTTACCTATGTGTACTGCTAACTTCTATTATAAGCCATGAGTATATTCTATTAATGTCTTTAGATATTATTCCTAAACCCACCTCTCCTGTTGTTGATATTAACAATTACGTTTGTTAGTATTCTGAGTAGATTGATTTGACAATATCTTTAGTTACAAGTTTTAATAAAGTTGGAATATGAATAGTATGAAATTCAAGAAAGAGAACCTATACTCTATGATGTTCTCAACGTCATACATGTTAGTTACTACTTACTACTTTACTGTGAATTCTATAACTAACCAAAAGCTATTCATTCTGTAACTTAGAATCTGGAGAAGATATTCAGTTATAAACAAGAATGGATCTTACACAAACACATCTCATCCCTATGTTACTAAAATTTATATCAAAATACATAAATGTAACTGGTCAAACAAAAAAGTAAATAATTCTAGGTGATAATATCACTGGAAGTGGAGAATAAATTACTAGAAAGCCCAGAGGGAGGATGATAACGCCATGAAATCATAATAAGACACAATTTTCGTTGTTATACCGTTATTAAAAATGATTGATGGATGCGTACTGACAAACAGTACCATACTAGGATGAAACAACTGTACAGTGCATCCAGGTGACCAGTGATAGTCTAATTCACACCAATTCATGTTAACGAAATTGAAATTCTACTTCAATCAGATAACGACTTCAACTAAACTATGATGTGTTGAACAGATGTTTCCAACTAGCATGTGACTACTCACTGAGTTTAGATTAGAAATATAAGCCAATGAAATCATCCCAGTCATCCATAGACTAAACTGTCAACACTAGGTCTAATACACACTGGTTAGATATTTTTATACATGGTACTAAACCAAGATATCTGTCAAGCAATTCTTGGTCTTAAGCTACTGTCTACTTATAGTGAAATACTACATCTATGCATACATAGTTGTAAACAGAATAGAAGTTATTAGAATGTATTTGAATTTTCCCATTGATTAGTCATGGACTGAAATTGATCAGTCTCTGTTTTAAAATGTTCACCCTTAGCGGATCACCTCAATATAACAATAGTTTATCACAAGCCTAGTGGTGAATGTGGTGGTATTTGGCAGGTAACGAACTGAGTTCAAATCCCGATATAAATATCAACACTTGTATTGTGGCAGGTACATCCAGCTGACGGATCCCAGCTAGGACGAATCGTACATCTTGGATTCAATTTGCCAGACATGATCTAACTCAAATAAGAACAAAAGCCAGTTCAATTTCATTATGTAATTGAACAACACAATGAAGAAGAAACCTATTGAAAGGATTTCTCAATAGATAGAAATCAAATCAATAAATAAAAGTGCAAATACTAGGTGATAAAATGATCAGTAATCAATAGATTATGATCAGAATCTATTCTAAGCTTAGTATGATTGGTTAATATGTATTCGACAAAAATCAATATCTAATAGTAAACCTTTCCATCAATGAATTCTTAACATAGTTGTATTCAACAAACGTTCCTTTTTCATTGAATGAATCTACAATAGCGAACTGTTACATACAATTCTTTGTGTAATTGAATCGAAATGGTTTGGGAAGGTTGGCATTAAGTTTAGCCCTTTTTTTTTCATTCCTGCCTCCAATTCTTGAAGTAATGTGTTATTTGGTCTTCCAATTTTACTTTGGCTTTCAGGATTCCCAATTAATGCTTGTCTTGTGATACAGTTTAGTGATTTCCTCAATGTGTGTACTATCCACCTCAAATATCTTTCCTTAATTTGTTCATCACCTAGAAGTGGGTTGATTTTTTCTCGGGGAACAGTAGTTTGTTGATGATTCTATCTTGTAAATCATGACTAAACTTAATTCAATCGAATGTATTTATTGAATAGTATTTAAACAAAAAGAATTGAACGAATACGTCACAGATTGATGTTGGTAGGGCACCGCTGAAAAGTAGGACACATCGGATAGTCGTTTCGTTCTAGTATGTAACTCCTCAGCAATACGCATCCTAGAGGCAGTCATTACTAATGACAATGGGTTATGGTAGAACTATGTCTTAAAGTGATGGTATTGGGAATCCTGCCATTAGATGCTGATTGGCCCAGTGGGCGTAGGGTTAGGTGTTCGCCAACCCGAAGTCTATGGGGCTGAATCAAGGGTGTGTATTGATGAGGCGTTCTATACGAGAACAAAACAGCTGCACGGCGTCTCCTGCTTTTGACTGGTGCCATTCCAACATCAATCTGTGACGTATTCATTCAATTCTTTATGTTTAGATACGATTCAATAGATACATTCGACTGAATTAAGTTTAGTCATGATTTACATGATACCATCATCAACAATAGACAGCACTTGGGGAAAACTTAAAAGAAAAGCCTAATACAGATCTGGCTGGAGAAAGGTGGTTGATAGTCTATGGTCCACGTAAGGTAACACGCATTGATTTATTGATAATTAATAAGTAGGGATCAGGAAGCTCATTTAGTCTTATTTCGAATTCACCAGCTGGATATATCTGCTACACAAGAAATTGATGTTCACAATGTAACTCTAACTGTTTGCTCCAAATATCATGACATTATCTATAATTCTACTAAATTCATACACCCACACCTATTTTACATGGATGTATAAGTAATTTGTAAGAGCATATTGTTTAATTGTAAAAGTGATTTGTCTCTATTATCATATATGATCTCAATGTAACATTAACGAACATGTATATTTACGTTTGACTGTGATTAGCAACTGAAATCCAAGGTATGCATATCATTCTATTAAAGATTTATTATTTGAATACAATTTGATCTAATATTATTTATCAATGTTTATATTAGGTTATTTATCAACTTTATTAGAACTTGTAACTACAATTTAAAGTATTATAATCCTGAACATGAAGAAGATATTAATCCTTATAAGTTATAATTAAATAGATAGACAGACAGACAGACAGTTGCAACGTAGAACTTGGTACATGCGTACGTCAGTTCAAGTTGCCATGCCTCAATTAGCAGATAGAGATTAAATTGTCGAATCAAATCCCAGAGTGGGGAAGGTAGTAACAGAGTTAGTAATCATGGAAGGGAATAGAGACCGAGAAGATTTAAGAAAATATGATCCAGTAAAGAGAAAATTATGATAAGTTCAGAAACTTAGGATTTGGAGGAAGACAAGGAATGGATGCACCTGCGCCATTGCCAACGATTTTTAGCCATATCACCCAAAGTCTCTAACCATTTATTACGAGCGTCACGCGGACCCCAACCAGGTAGTCTGCACCTATTAACATGGCTCAGCCCAATTGTCAATGACTTCATGGACTGGTGCCATGTTTTGGTTTGGCCGCCCCTAGCTTTCTTCCAGCCTACTCCTACACCAGACAGCATTGCTCGTCGAGGTAGGCGGTGGTTTGGCACACGTAACACATGTCCTAACCACCTTAGTTGAAGATTTACTACATCATCGATAGACTAACCGTATTCACCTAGTACTCTATTCCTAACCCCCGTATTGTTTACTCGGTGGTCTTAGCAAACACGAGCAAGGCCTCGAAGATATCTATGATCAAATACTAGGAGCCTACGAATATCCTCTATCTTTAATGGCTATGTTTCACATCCATAAAGTAAAACGGATCGAACTACTGCGCAGTAAACGCGTCCTTTGGTCGGAAGACGGATGTCTCGCTTCATCATCATCAGCAGCAACGTGGAACCGGGCACATACGCTCGAAGGTTTAAGTTGCCATGCCACATTAGCACTACGAAATTACAAAAGTATCATAACAACAGAATACAAGAGGGAAGAGTAAAGGTGTGCAGAAAATAATAATAGAATTTAAGATCTAGATGAGGTTAAAGAGTGAATACACTTGCGCCACTGTGACCGATTTCGAGCCATATCGCCAAGTGTCTCTAGCCATTTATTCCGACTATCAAGCGGACCAAGATTTCAATAAACACCAAACCGTCAGGACTGATGAGGCTCCCAAGATAAGTGAAGTAGTTAACACATTCAACTGCTTCGGTGCCGAATCAAGCCAATCCTGAAAAGACATTTTGCACTTGGATGAGGAGAATTGCATCCCAAACATCCTCACATTCATGTTTAAGGTAGTCAAAAGATTCTACATTTTATCAGCATCTTCATCAAAGAGAACTATATAGTCTGCATATTCCAAAACAACAGGTTTATCGCCTGGAAGGAGCTCAGCTCCTGAGGAATCAGACGATGACAATATTAACTCCAAAAGTGTGTCAACGACAAAATCAAATAAAAATGGGGAAAGCGGACAACAATGGGAATACCTCTTGAAGTAATCACTTCTGACGACAATTCGCCATGGGCTCTGACTGGACATGTGGTGTTCGAGTAGAGAGATTGTATAGGGTTAATGTACTTCTGTGGTACGCCTTTCAATGATAGACATTCCTATATAACCTTACGATCGATAGAGTCGAACGCCGCCTTAAGGTCAAGTAATACAGTTATTGTTGATTGTAGGTGAACATTGTCGACAAGTCCCACCTTTAGTAAAAAGACTATCCAGTACTATATGGCATTCGTTAGCTGTCTAGCTACAATCAGTCAGTGATGCAAAACGAAAGACTTAGTACGTTCCAATAAAACATTTATACAAATAAAAAGGTAACAAACTGTAAACTACTGTACATAACTTACCATAAGCAATCAATGTGAGATTAATTAATAATCGTACAATGTACGAGGTTAACAATTGTTTCTTTGTTAAAATATGTGGATTTGTCACTTTAGAATTTGTTGGCTCATCTAAAGTCATCGAAGGCAACTTTTGTAAATTGCCACTAGAATATTTGGAATTCCAGTTTTCCAATATACATGAAAATAGTATATTCAAATATAGATCCATAAATATTCCAAGTGCTTCACATAAGAATCCAATAGTAAATACAACTTGTAAATCAGAAGTATGATTAACCAAAGTTTGAGGATCTAGCATATCCAATGCTAATTTATAACGTGCTATATGATAGGCAGTCATCTGTAATGACCACCAGTATTTACACAATTTAAGAGCTATTGATGCTGATAATAATTGTAGAGTCCAAGTGAACACCATCCAGATAGGTTGTGTTTGACCTAGTAGAAATCTTGCATTCATAAAATGGGAATACAAACAGATTTTTCAAGGATTTTGGTGAAAATAATGTTTTTTTTTACAAGAAGTAGTTTGTTACTTTTATAATAATAGAGATGATTTCAATTATTGCAAGAGAGGTGTAGACAGTGGAAACTATAGATTGATAATACTTCATGAGAAGCCAAGAAAGGAACGAATCTTGATGGTGACTTTGAAAACCTGCGGAAGGGGGTCTGAGCTCGGAGCCCTCATGGGACAACTGATTAAAGCTATTCGTTTATGGCTTTTCGTGAGTAGTATTTGATAAGTTAACTTGATACTTATTATACCTCAACAATCGTAACATAAATTTTTGGGGTAAAGCCAGCTTTGTTATATTTTAGGGTTGACCTTTTTCACTCTACTTTTTCGTTTAAGGAAGATAATGTATCAATAGATGCGCTTTGTTTAGATGAAACAACTTACTATCGACACATTTTCTACTATCCAGTGACATGACTATATACTGAAACTTTACTGTTTTAAGTGTCTATCTACCAGACTTGACCGGTAAGATAGGATGAGATGAAAGGAATTTATTAGTTAAGATGGTTCGACTAGGTCATCGCAATGTTTAAGCTGGAATGCTATGTAAGGGTAATGGCTATGATTAGTTTTGTTTGTTGTTTTCATAATACTTATCGTAAAAGAGATCATACTCAGTCAACAGGATTCGACTATTTACATTTAAAAATCTGTTTAGAAAACTTTTGTAGAAAACATTTCAGAAATTATCCTACAGTACCTTGAAGAGTTAATACGTGTTTTGTACTCAAAACTCTCATCTATCGAGTAATATCTCCAGGTACTTGAAACGAGCTCATTTTGAATTGCCATGAAACTAAGTAGTCCCTGTTGCTATATATGCATCCTGAGTGGATTGCCTCAACATAGGGATTGGTCACAGTTATTACTTAAGTTGGATTGTGACAAGCAATCAGAATCCAGAACACACGTTTCATTCTATTTCAACTCGATGTACCAGCACCCCAGTGTTGAAATTCACACCGGTACACGAACTCAGTTCGTTTTGTGTCAAACGCCATTGTGTTCACCACTTGGCTACTGAGTCCAGGTAGCCACACTCTTACAATGGGATGCAAATATATCACCAGAAACTGACCAATTTCATTTCATGTCTAATCAACAGAAAGATTACATATATATCTGTTGCGCAAGTGTGGCTATCTTAACAAGGTAGTCTTGTGGTAAACGCGATGGAGTTTAGCATTAAATGAACTAAGTCCGAGTCCCGGTGTGGATATCAACACTGAAATGTAGGTACATCTAGCTAACTAACCCTAAATAGGACGAAGCTCGTGTCTTGGATTCCGTTTCTTAGTTACAATCCAACTTAAACAATCTTTGTTATCACTTAGTTTATAATATGTAGTACTAACCTACAGAATGGAGTGGTGAAATGAACAAAAAACGCATCCAAACAATTAGTGAACAGTGAAAATCTTCTGGAAATTCTTGTTATTAAAATAATTCTTTAATGAAGTTGAATATCACCTTGTCACTTATTACCTGTACCATGGATCACAAGGACTTCCATTAGCATCAAATGAAATAAATAAACTTGAACGAATACAGTTTAAAGCGATAGCAATTAAAAATCCCCATAAACCGAATGCTTCACGTATTATCCAACATTCTAAACTGCATGCACATAATTCAATTGTAGCAATACTATCCAATAAAATGATTAACAATTGATGATTTGAAGTTAGTTGTTTGTCTAAGTAAATCCAAGAGTTTATTGATTTGAGTCGTCGAGGAATTATATCAAAACCAATTACATTCTTGGTGGATTCTTTTATTGTTTGAGAAGATTTTGCATTGTAGAATAGCTGATATAGTAAAAAAACAATGATGAATAGTAAGTAGTTGTATTGTATTTTCAATTACAGGACAACATCTTCAACAGAAGTAAGTTAACAAAAAAAAGAGAAAAAATGACCAGAAAATTTGATTTTTCAATATTGTAACTAACAGATCAATCACAGGGACTTTGAAGAAATCCAAATTACACGCTTTAAGCAGGTTTTAAATAAGAACAGCTATACTCCGTCAACACATAGGAATAACTGTATACAGACATGAATGTAATCACTAAGTACCACTGAAACAATCTTATCATATGCGAAATCTTGTTAGATTAACTACCAAAAAAAATTCATGAAAATGTATCACGTAAACAGCTTAACCTGGAAAAGTAGGAAAAGCATCATGAGAAAAACGTATCAAACAAATTACTACAGTGATTCTGACATCACGTAGAATGCATGCCGCTAAGTAACAAGAACAATCACTTCAAAATGCATTCTACATACCAATAGATCTAATAATGAAGGAAGTCGAGCACAACAACATCAAATGTAGAAAAGCATCAGACTTGATAAACTGAATGTCCTATTTGCCCTAGTATACAAAAATATGGATTATTAACGAGAAAAACATCGACATCTTGAATTGAGGGAATTCTAAGTGTCAGACAGCTTTAAGGTGTATGACATTCGAATTAGTCATCAATTAGTAGGCATATTAATGTAGACCCAGTCTATTAATCTATAAAGAAGAGGTCAATAAATTACGCGATTAGAAACGAAATAACCTTACACGACCAATTGGAACCGAGAAGTGCTATCTGAAACATTGAAATTCAACAATTTTCACAACAAATATAATGGTAATAATAATAATAATAATCAAAATCTACTCAGCAGTGACTGATTTATGATGGTAATGGTAGAGCTCTAGTTAAAAGACGTGACTACAAGTAGAATTTAATGGTGTCCGGTGTAAAACAATTACTTAGTAATCGCGATCAATGAATTGTTAACTATTGAAAGCCTACTCACTAGTCTGAGAGTTGAGTGACCGCCACTAAGTGTGAAGAGTCAGCATCCACTGACGAAGAGTGGCGGTACTTTCTCACTGCCATTAGACAGTCATATGATAGGACAGAACAGCCGTCCGACCCTTCCTAGTTTTTGATAACAAATGTCGAATTCAACAGTCTTCAAATCACTTGGTAATTGATGAGTAATTTTAAAGATCCATGATGAAAAACAAACTGAAAAGAGTCATGACGACAAGAAAGCTGATATTGCGATAGGAGAGTATAACCAACCAGTATGCTCCCACATGACTACCCCGTGACTGCTAGTATCTCCACAATACTGGAGTAAAGTAAATATGACAATTGAGTTGACCATTAGATGAAATCAAACAATATTTTAAAAAATCCTTTATATATACATGAAACCTGATCACCCAGTCAACCACTTAGAAAACTAACATTAATACCGAAATTGGGAAAACAGTGACTGTGAACTGGAGTAGCGTATACACAATCAATTAACTGAATTTCATTAATGACAAATGGTATACTGATAGGTAAAATAGAAAACGGTAGGACATAGCACAAGGGATATAATGATAATAGTAATGAAGTTAGGATAAGCATGTATTTTCCCGTTGATTTGTAATGGACTGAAACTGGTCAGTCACTGTTGCTATATGTGCATCCTTAGCGGATTGCCTCGGTATAGTGATATTACACAAGTTATATATTTAAGTTGGATTGTGACTGTCAAGCGGAATCTAGGACTCGCGTTTTGTCCTATTTGGGACTCATCGGCTGGATGTACCTGCATCTCAATGTTGATGTCCACACTGGGATTCGAAATCAGTCCACTTCGTGCCAAACGCCACTGAGTTCACCACTAGGCTATTACTGTATCGAGACAGTCACACTTGTGCAACAGGCATATATGTAATTAGGATAAGCTTGTGTTTTCCCGTTGATTCGTAATGGACTGAAACTAGTCAGTGTCGAATATACCTACAACTGATGAAATTGAAATAGTCTTCTGAAACATAATTCCGACAGTTAGTTATTCTTCTCTAATTGCTCATCATAACATATGGAAATAGTTCTTAGCTCTTATCGTCTGTTTCTAGAACTCTAAATAGAAAATTTACAATTTCAAAAAAACAATAAAACATGTAATGACCTATGAAATTTTTGACGTATCTTAATCTTTCCAGAAAGTTGACACATACACTAGTTTGTATATGTTTCTAAACTGAAACGCGTAATGGTATGGTATAGTTGTACTATTTTATCCTATACAAAGTTTTCTTCCTTCCATAGTTATTTTTCAACTTGGTTGTATCCATTATAATACTTTCCATATATGGTGTATAGCCCACATGATTGAATTAGTGCATATACATGTTGATACAGTGCTGTCTGTGTTTTAACTGTAGCATAACAGACACTCGTGTAAATGCAATTTAGATAGTATACTACTATCTAGAGGCTTTTGTAATGTACATTCGAGTTCGATTTAAGGTAAATTATGTCTATAAAAAGAATTTCAATAGTTAGCAACTGTCGAAAACTTAATTGTCGATGTGTAATTGTTAAAACGAAAACTGTTATGTCGGACCACTAAAGAAGAGTGAAAAACTTTCAGAACTATATTTTAGAAGATTAACTCATTTATTCTGGTCGTGTGTAATATAAACATTACATTTCTATTATTGTTACGTTCCTTTTACTCTATCCTCCCATTTAGTACATTTGCTGTTATTATATTGTCTCTTATTATGGACTGCGGTTAATTAGTTTTGTACAAGTTACCCCCATTCACTGTCATAATCTCTTCTGTTTCGTATTAGTGTAAAATCCCTAATGGGTTTGCTGTGTGGTCTCAATTTGTGTATATATTAAGGCATGATTGAAATACAATGCGACTGAATTGGATTGGATTGTGTCTAGTTGGCTCAGAAATCATTGTTTTCTCTATTCTGGCTGTGGGGACTGGTAGTCACGGGGCAGACATGTCCGTATATTTTTTTCAATACATAACAAAAACACTGTCGAATTTTTAAAAATTAGATAGTTACAAATCAAGACTTTCTGTATATATTTGGAAATAAGTGTATAAGGTATATGACATTCAGATACTGGGTATCATGTTTGAAGTCAGCATAGTTGGTTAAATTTTAATGACAAAAATAGTACTACTGGTTCTGACAAAACTTATGTATCTTTTAAAATTATACAAAGAAAAATTTATACTTAATTAATTGGCAAACAAGTGAGGTTGTTATATGATGAGTTAGCTAGACTGTCACGGTAGACATTATAATAGTTAGGCAATTCATGTGCTTATAGTGTACACATTCTAATGTAATCAACATAATTACAAACTTTTCCGCTTAGACAAACTCTTATCAACTAATAGAACTAAAGCTTAAAACAGTTTAGTGAATGGAAACCCCAAAATCAAGCATGTTGACTTACTAGATGAACACTGGCATTAAAAAATATGAAACGTATCTCTTTGAGTACGGTTACATTATTTCTTTACCGGCCTTTATAAATAGATGCATTGTAGCTAGCACTAAAATCTAGGATGTACGTACATCATCCAGTGTGCTGTTCTAGGCTTGATGACATTTGCATTATGACTCAGTCATATTATACTCTGCTGCTATGATCACCCAGGGCGTGATACGCTGTGCTAACAAAATGAAAAATTCAAAATGAGTAGTAATCATCATCACTAGGATGTTGCAGATACATATAACTGACGCTTTTGAAATAGAATGTGACACACCTCTAGTTTCTGCTACTAGCCGCTGTCTATTAATTCTTAAAAAATGTAATAAACTGGCTTTAAAGAAACAATATCTTTCAAAACTTAAATGCAGAATTAATAAGTGGTCGAAATTCAATCTCAGACATCAGTACAGGAATCATTTGATCTCTTGCTAATAATATCAGGCTTTATTAGCTTTACTTGTAAGTGGTGCTTGTTCTCAGCCTTGATAATTTAATTAAAAGTAATATTTTAGGTAATAACTATAAATAAATATAAATGGAAAGAGAATGTTGTTTTCACCAAATATAGAGCAGTTAAGTATTAAGTTACCCAACATATTGCACTCCTTAATAGCCATGATGACAATGTAATTATTATCCAAAATATACCCACATATAATATGGGTGCAAAAACATTGTTATACGGTGATGTCTTTACGTCCACTTCATCATTTGGTTCATTCATAACCTTTGTCTGCCGATATCTAGAATTTTATAGTTAGAAAAAAATTTGCATGAGAGTGAAAAACAAGTTTCATTATTTAGTAAACTTAATTAATGTATATTCTAGTTGTATTGCGATTAATTATGAACCTTTATTTGGCTTTATCGCTGAAAACATTAAAGAATATAATTAGGGATTTTTTAAAAGTAAAATATTTTTAGTAAACGTTTCTAAATTATAGTGGCTGTTTGTTTTAGATCGTCAATAACATTCACCCGATTATTATTTTAAAGATGTAAAACATCATATTTCTGGTATATATCTTATTCAAAGTGATATAATGCCACAATTTAACATAGTCAGGAACTATGGCTAATGCACAAAACAGTAATCTTTCTAAAGTTACTATGACGACAAAACACAAAATGTGATAGTCCTGTGTCTGTAAGTTGGCCTTGATATTTATTGTTCTCAAATCGGATAGAATAAAGCAAAGCAACTCAATCGACTGAATGGAGTCAGACTTAATAGTATTAACATACGAGTAAACGCTGACTGTATAGCTCAATTTTTTAGGAAACAGTATTCATGCTAAGCGAGGTAAACAAAAACCGAGATAACGTATAAGCAACCAAATAGTTATCTTACAAGAATTAAAAATGACAACAACAGTTGACATGTCAGATAGCAGGTTACGGCAATACGAATCTACATTTAATAGAAACAAATTGTAATATGTGACTGCAATCAAAAAATTAAGGGCGATATCCCAAGAAATATTTCGTAAAGATGGCCATTCACCCTAATTTGCCCATCCTGTCACACTTAAAAGTATTTATAACCCTTTCACTAATGACCAGTCTTTGTGATAATGATAAATTATAAATAAATAGCTCTTACACCGATTTTAACCCACGCGGTGTTTGAAGAATTCGACAACTGCATGATAAAATGTACGCTTTTTGGGAGGAAAAGTTTAAAATGATATCAAGAAAGTCCATAGGCATGACTTTTAATGGCAGGTTAAAGAGATTTACTCAAAATTGAAAAAATAAGCTTTTATTCTTGTGCCCGACTTGAGATCTTAATATAGCATTCGACGTATACTATCACTGTAGATTTCTTTGATTTATGCATTAAGTGATATATTATATAATAAGTAACTAATATAAAGTTAGCGAAACATATAGTTAAAGTATTCTACTAGTTAGATACGGTAAATATATTTGTTTAAGTGGAGGCATGATTACTTCAAATTTATAAATGCTACATTAAATTTCGGTACCTTATTTTCTCATATCACGTATTTAAACAGTAACAAATAGACAATGGTGAAATATATGTTTTTTTCACATTAGTCGTTAGACGTAGTAAAGCAATCTTTATTTAAGACCACTTAAATGGTTTCAGATAAATGCCTCAATTCAAGCAATCTATATTGTGTTCAGTCAAGAGTTATAAAAACTACGACTTAAGCACAATTCTCTGAAAGTGGTTATTGTTAACAACTTATAATCATGGTGATAACTAGACAAACCTTGTCAGAATTACATTGTTCATTTACTAAATACTTTTAATATTTCAATCATTAGAGTAATAACCACAGTGTAAAGATGCTACTCATATTTAAACTCTATTATTAATGGCCAAATATCGAGTTTGTTAAGCACAAATTCTATCGAAATAAATCTACAGCTAATAAATTATTTTTGCAAGCCAAAGATTGGATCAACACCACGCAATATGTGACACATCCTGGATAGTAACAATTTTTGTTTATCGTAAATATATGTAAATAATTACTGGGAAAGTATACCAAAGTATAAGATGGAAGCTGAGAACTTAAAAATTATGGAATTGGTCTTACTGGTTCGTTCACATTGTTCGATTTATTTTCTGTTTAAAACATTTAGTTTCAAAGACTAAAGCTGCTGTTTTATTGTGTGGAAATAATGTGGCGTACTATTACCCTTAATATAAAGATCTAGAATTTTTTACATATTGAACTTTAAAAGCAATACAGTTTATTCCCCAATGATTAACATGACCAATGCTAAATCAAAAATAGCCGAATCTGAAAACAATAAAATAGAGGAATGATACAAACAGCTGTCAAAGCACCAAAACACTAGGGCAAAAAATTAAATAAAAACTAACTTAAGGAAAAACACAGTACATTGATTTAAATAAAACACGCATGCAAAGTAATTGCATACCAAAAGCGTTACACTAAAAATCGATTATATTTATTCATACTGTCCAGAGGCACGTTCATAATGTTGTAACTTACTTCAAGAAGTATAGTTCGATTATAATGTAACTGGGCGGTAGGCGTGTATAAGCAGATGGATCTTATCTAATCCAATATCTTTGCAGTAACTGGCATAAACTACTTGATTTCTTTGCGCTAGCGTCTTGGTATATCGAAACCAGCACTTGGTTGTAAAAGTAGTAAAGTTTGTCTAACGTATAGCTAAATAAGTCTCGAATTGCATTTAATTGGTGTGCTAAAAGTAGCCAGCTTCATACTGTATACATTTTGATGCCTATTTTTTTGATAAATACTCACTCTATTAAATTGTAAAATATACTCCTTGTAAAACATTTCAAACATAGTTAAGTAACCCTTTAGAATTTATAAGTCTGAGTATTTGGATTCAATAAAATACAAAAAACATCGTTGTTGGTGTATAAATAATATATTTAAGCTCTTTCAAAAGTTACCTAAAAATATACACGAAAACAGATACTTCCGTTCAGAAAAGTAATTGTTGCGCTGCAAGTTTTGACCTTGAAAATGAATGAGAAATACCGATTTAAAGTCTAAATGCGAATATGTTAAATAGTCACCACTATATAGCGAATTATTTGCTTTTTAATATACCCTTTACAGTAGCATCAAAAATAAAATTTTAACGTATTTTATGCCTTTTAGTTGCAATATCTAGTTACTCAATGTATAAGGCAATTGTATGCAGTCTCTAAAGGAACTAAACAATGTGCTCTTAAGCATATCCGTCTAGTACAAAAGCATAGAAAGTGAATATTATTAATTATGTCTTTTGTATTGATGTAGAATCTAATTTTTATATCACTGATTTCTGAAAGTGAGGACCAATTTTTTCCTGTAAGTTGGACGCACTGGATATTCTATTCAGTCTACATGTTCTAGTAGTCAGCACTTTGCCGTCAAATTAAGTAACTATTTTACACAGCCTGAGGGTTGCTACGTATTGTATGGAGCTAAGTTTCGTGAGTTAATTTTGTGAGAGAATTAGTCCACTCTATTTTCATTTAGTTTTCAGCCTTGTGCAACTGACGTGGTACGTTGTTAATTTTGAGTTGCAAAATTTTGTGTGTATCATCAAGACCATGTGTTATATTAAAGTCTTAATCATAAATCATTAATGTTCATCTTTATTAGATCAGTGTTAAGCTCAATTCGTTGTATGTATAACTCAAATGCACTCACGAATCATCGAATATTTCAATAACTCATAAACCTCCTTAAGCAATAGACTAAATGTACATGCTAGAAGTCAGCAATTATGAGCGTATGAAGATTCTGTATAGGCTTAATGTAAGTGCGATAAGTATTAACTTGAGACCAGTGCCGAAAGTCATCAAGTTGGGTTCATTTTCATATTGACTATACATACCTGGACAAGAAGTGTGATATGTAAAGTACCATGTCCGGAGTTACATCGACCGCTGCAAGGTCACTTACTAGGTCACAGTATCTTAATACCAATAATATGGAGTAAACAACATCATTTATGTTTCATCACATTTACATTTACCGCGATTCTTAAGACTCCAGTAAACTTTTGTTAACTAAAGTTTTGATATACGTTAGCAATATATTTTTATTATTTATTAATGAAACGGAATATCCTATTAATAATAGAAAATGAAAAGAAGCATGGCATTCTTAATATATTTGTTGCATCTTATATGACTGTATAATTTCCATGCACTTATCGACTTGTGACGCCATACCATTAATTCCTGGCCTTGTTCATACTAACAGTATTTACCAGGCGTCTTTCTTCCTATAAATATGCCATATAAAAGACAATTTTACCAGGTGAGTACATATTTTGGAAGATATTGAACTAGGTACATGAGCAGAGGTCAAATGTTGAGTTCACAATGTATGTTGTATGTAAGTGTTTTTGTTACCTTGATGTGCTATGATAATTTGTGTAACATTTTCCAATATGTGGGTAGATAAAGTATGATTGCCTAATCGCAGCATGTATATAAGCAAGATAAACTAGTCATGCAACCAGGACAGCTACTAACGATTAAACCCACATATATGGATAACACCATTTTGGATGGCAGTAATGGATAGTGAGGATGATGTATTTGATCGTCAGTAAAGAGTAAACAATATAGAAACGTCTAAGCTGGGGAAGCAGAGGGAAAGTCGCGATTGATTCATGACCGAGAGACTTCAGGTAGTCGTATCCGCTAAGACAAACATAGTTAGTATCAATAATTAGAACCTGTGCAACCATTTACTTGAGGGAAATTACTTACTGCCTTGTCATCAACATGCTAATTATTTCCATCCTAAGAAATCAACAGCGTCGTTTTAAGCGTAGCGTAAAATAATATGAAGTACATCACATAACCTAATGATGATGAATAGTGATTTTTTCAGACTGTTATAATTGCGTGCCATCATTTAAAAATGGGATTTTATGACAAAAAATGACTAAGTTTAACAAGTTTTGGAAAAAAATCAATGTAAACCTAAACAAGTGTAGTCAGAATCTTCATTAAAAATATAGAAGATAGAAAAGAGCAATTTGATATATTTAGTTACCTGAAAATTTTGAAAGATATGTATATAAAGGCTAGCTAACTTAAGCGCTCAATATTTTGAACAAACTTGATAAGTTCTAATTAATCTGGAAAAGACAGTCCGTAGAATATTTTGAAAAATTTCCCTTCTACATAGTGTACGCATAAATAGATAATCTTTACTTACTTTGCATTCACGTGTTATAGTGTCCCACATATTCCGACAGGCCGGAGTTTGCGTTTGGAAGTTATGCTGATCGTGAATAAAATCCTATTCGCTTTTTTTGATCAGTCTATATTAACAAGGCTTTTTTCAGTGACTCTTTAACGACATCAGTATCTAGGCCAGAACTTTATTTCGTCAAGGAACAAATGCCAGGTATACTATTAAGGTTTCGGGGCCTCCAAAAATAGTATTTGCAGGATAGTGAGTTGTTAAAAGTATATGGAGTGGAGAGGCCCTGATTGTACCCTGGTAACATCGACTTTTAAGTTGGGCATTTCGTTGTACGTATTGTATGTTTGTTGTCATATGATCAACGTATGACTGAATTTCGCCGATTCAGGCTGGTTTGCATTATTTTGTTTACACTGTTGAACTTAACAGGTTCCGAATACAGTATCGAATATATGGAGTAGTGACTTCCTAAATGATGCCCATATTTAACAGGTATTTGTAAATGATGCCAATGTGTTACACGTCAGATTAAGTGCTTCAAAGATAATTACATTATGGGACCATAATTCCTATTGCTGGCGTCACGCAAGTAATTCCAACCCTTTCACAAATAGTACTCATCCACAAAATTATATAGTAGGCAGCAAATAAGAGGTTTCTTCCTTAAACAGTATGATAATTAAAAATATTTGAATGCTTAAAAGCTGTTTCTTGAAAATAATTGCATGAACCCACCCATTACTATGAAACCGTTTGCAGAAGAGTTTGATAATCGCTATTATTTTAGATCATTCATCCTGAAATTAAAGCAATCTGTGATTGCGATTCCATTGAAGAAGTACTATTGAGTAAATTAGGACATTTTGTATATGTTTAGCTCTTATTGTAACTGGTTATCGTAGTATCGAGACTCATAGAATTAACGACAGAAGTAACATAACAAGTAAACATACTATGAAATATAGAACTTTTATTAGGCTGGTCAGCATTAGGAATATGCGAAGCCTTCAGAATCAACAAAAATTGTAACATCATGTGTTCCAAGAAAATATCTTTAAATATAAGAATGGACTATTGAAATCCACAGTGGGATTGATCACTGTCAAGTTATGAATAAGCGGATTAAATCTGTTTAGTACACTAAATCAGCGTAATAATGTAAATAAACAACTAAACTCACAAACAGTCACGCATATGAAGGAATATATGAACTTAAGAATACAGCAGTCATGCTGTTAATGACACTGAGGATGGGGATTCACTTAAACCGCATGATGTTGAGCTTATATGAACTCAATTTAAAAATTCACTGTTACTTTTACGTTCATGTTCTTTTTTCGAATGGTGTTGTAGAATAAAACCACAGTGAATACAGTTGTCTTTGAGATATTGAGCTACAGTCACCTGCAACGCTCATGAAGATGAAACCCTTAAAAACATGTCCATTGAGTGTCTACATAAAAAAAAATCTAGGCAGTATAGTTAGTCATCCGTTATCCTCAGTTAAATAAACATCTTATGCACATTACTTTAACTTAACGTGCATAAACCAGTGAATGAATGTGAGCATAGTAAAAGTCGATAAGATTAGCTAAACAGAAATATATTAAAAACCAAACCAATCTAACAAGCAGTCTAGAATTAGGTAACTAGCTAGAAACAGTAGTATACTAATGTTCAATTCTGCTATGAACAAGCATATTAACTGAGAATTGTACAGTGTAAATATTTCCATATTTAATGAGTAGTTACTACTTATCTACGTCTTTTAGTTCTATTAATACTATGAATGGACCATGATAATTGGATTCATTGTATTTTAGAGAATATATTGATTTTGATAGTAAGTGGAATAACTTCTATGTGTGAGTAACTGTTATTTCACCATTATAACCCTGTCCTGGTGAAAATAATTCAAACAATGTAATACAGTAACAAACACTGACAACTTGCTGAATAGCAACAAAGTTTATAATGACATTTCTCGTAATGATGTTGCATGAAATAATCGGTAACAAACCGTACAAATGTTCTTGAGGAATAAAGTGAATTCACTCAAACATCGTAAGTGAACAGTAGTATTTATATCGTGGTCAACACTGACACCATTTTTTCATTAAGTTAGTTATTAAATTGTCGCTGATTCTGGGTTCTGTTTATTTAATTCACTTTTTTATTTTACAACAAACAACTATTATAATCTACCGGAACACTGCATCATTTGCATAAGGAAATTTTCTTAGAAATTCTTTCGTTTCAAAACACTTGACTATAAGATTGTGTTATGGAATAAAAAATGCAATCAGTGCTACGTTTTCAATCTACTTCATATAATTGCAAATACTAGCTATTGACTAAACAATATCAATAATATCTGCAGATAAAAGATCAACTTAATCAGAGTAGTTTACTTCCACAAGTAAGCTAAAGAAGAGGAAGGATTAACTGAATGTTTATATGCAGAAATAAGTTTTGTTGAATATGTTGCAAAAATAGCATATTCAGACAGAAACTGATTAATAAGGTGTAGGAATCTTGGAAATAAGAAACCCGAAGATTTAGTTACTATGGTAACGCCTATGGCAAAAGAATTAAATTAGAAGTTTCTAGGATCAACTATAAATATTGCGTGAGTTACCAGGTACTTTTTAGAAGCATATGATCCGTAAAATCGTCAGTGATATGCCGGGCACCTAACGAAGATTGACTATCTTCGAGAACTGTGCTTTCGAAGATTATTTCAATTATTATAACTGTGGACAGTGTTGACATTTCATTACTTTGACTGTTACGTTCCCCTTGCCCGGTTCTCTTGTTTCGCATGTTTGCTCTTAATATGTTGTTTATTTACTATGAACTATGCCTACTTAATTGTGTACAAGTTGTAACGTTCACTGCCACTCTTCCTTTTGTTCTGTACAAATGTTAAATTCTTGATTGGTTCACAGTGTGGTCTGATTTTATGTATATATAAGTGCATGATTAAAATATAATACGACCTTGGTCTGGTTCTCCGGTTGTTGGTTCTCGCTCTCTCAGTCTTCCTGTTCTCAATTCTGGTTGTCATATTGTCGGCCTAGGGAGGTGAATGGGCTTAGGTCAATCGTACATTCTCAACTAGGCACACATCCCATTGGTGTTCGCATCAACCAACCAAATCATCCCCTCCTCTTTCCTCTTCATTGCGTCATAACAGTCAGGAGAACATGTTATGTGCGAAAGGTAAAAGCGTACATATATACATGTATCGTATACATATGAACCCCTCTCATATCCATATTAACAGTTGTACATTTGTTATGTTACGGTTTGGATGTTATATCACGATTTAACACGGAAATCGCTAATAAACCTACTTCCTCGCTGGTTTTAATTTTGTGCTTGTTGGATTTGTACTATGTTCCAATGAAAATTTTTATAAATTCATTATTACTGACTTCTAGTAAATATACACTTCCTAGATTGTTTGAGGATGTATGTTATTCAATTGTATACACGGTAATAATATTAATACTGAACATCGTACTATCTTAATTTAGTTCTAACAAGCATTAATGATTTATATTGTGAACAGTCAATAGAATAAGTAGCCTAAGATAAATCATGTTACCTATCTGTAAACGTAACATAAACTGTAGTCACTTGGATTTTATACATACATACATACATACATACATACATACATACATACATACATACATACATACATACATACATACATACATACATACATACATACATACATACATACATACATACTTACTTACTTACTTACTTACTTACTTACTTACTTACTTACTTATGCCCGTTACTCCTCGCTGAGGAGCATAAGCCGCTCACCAGGGTTCTCCATTTAACTTTGTCCTGAGCGATCCTTTCCAATTGTTTCCAGTTTCTGTTCATCCTTTTAATGTCTGCTTCCAATTTTCGACGCAGCGTGTTCTTTGGCCTTCCTCTTTTCCGTTTCCCAACAGGATTCCATGTTAATGCTTGTCTCGTGATGCAGTCTGATGGTTTGCGTAATGTATGTCCTAAACTAACTAGTTAATATGATGAGTATATAAATGCATAAATTGACAACAGAACGATTTCTTACTGTCCAGATTGTTTATGGCTATACTTCTTATGTAAGTAGACTTTTATATTAATGATATGCTGGGCATCTAGAGAAGATTGATTGTCTTCGGAAATTGTGCTTTAGAAGATTACTTCAATTATTATAACTGTGGACAGTGTTGACATTTCATTTCTATAACTGTTACGTTTCACTTACCCGGTCTTCACGTTTAGTATATTTGCTCTTAGTATATTGTTTATTACTATGCACTACAGTTACTTAATTGTGTACAAGTTGTACCCATTCACTGCTACTATCCTTTTTGTTCTGTATCAATGTTAGATTCTTCATTAGTTTACTGTGTGGTCTGATTTTGTGTATATATAAAGGCATGATTGAAATACAATACGTTTAGGGTTTCCAATCATGTTTTCGATTCTGGTTCTTCTACTTTCGGTTTGGGAGTGGGCGTAGGGTAGACGCGCATTATCAACAAGGCACTTCTCATTGGCGTTCGCTATAACCAATAAAATCTTTTGTTACGTCATAACAATCAACAAAATATAAAGCACAAACTGTTTTTGTTCAATTGGGATGGTTATTTTTGTGAAGATTGGTTATTTTGTTTGATTGAACTATAATAATGAGCTCATTAGTGACTAACTCCAGGATGTTCTTGAAGCTCTAGTGAGAAGTCGTGACCAGTGGAGTTCAGACTTGTCGGGAGTGAGACAGTTATCACCAATGACAATGGATGTTCGTCGCGCTATATATGACAAATTGATGGAAGTGGGAATTCTACCATTGGATGCTGACCCAGTGGTGCAGATAGTTAGGCGTTCGCGTCAACCTTAACCCCTGGTGAGGAATCTGGGTTGCGCATTGCTGTGGAGTTCCACACTAGAACGAAACAGCTCTCCAATGCTTCCTTGTTGTCAGTGGTACCCTGCCAACATCAATCTGTGATATATTCAATCAAACACAAATTCTTTTGTTAGAGATATTATGAAATATATTCTTATACCTTTATTATCAATCATTTAGGAATTAATAGGTTTAAGATAGTGATGCATGTAATGCACTTCGTTTAGTTGTTCGTTGATAATAAATATGAACTACAGTGAATATAGAAATGTTCAGTCATCAAGATGTGTTAAGTGTTTGTTGAACAGTGCAGAATGATTACTAACAACAATATCTAATGAATCTTTGTAAGTATTGCATTACATTATCTGAAAATTATTAATGAATTCAGGTGGTTCTATGAAGATAGCTATTTAATTTCATTGAATGAACGTAATACAACAACAACAACAATGACTACTACTACTACTACTATTAAGTTTAACCGACTAGATCTGTCACAGGTTGGTGATGGTAGGATACCAATGAAAATCAGGGGGCACTGGGTAACCGTTTCGTTTTAGTACGAAGCTACTCAGTAACACACACTCTCGATTCCGTCCAAAAAAATCGAATCCAAGGCCTTTAAGATGATGGACGTCAACTAGTCAGCTCACTATTGACAAGCTTCAGGATGCTACTGAAGCTCCAGAGAGAAATTGTGGGTACAGAGTTGTCTTGAGTGGGACAGTTGTCACCGATGACAATGAATGGTCGTTGATAGAAATGGGGATTGTACCATTGGATAGATAATCATAATTCAGTCAACTCTCTTTGTCTACGAAATACATAATAAATTATACGTGAAAATAAATCGACAGTAATAAGTCAATGGATGGGCTATGTATTAAGCAAAAATATGAACAGACGTATCTAAGGGGAACAAGGAAACAGTAATAAAAGCGTTTCGGTTGGAGCATAGTATAGAAATGAGGAAAGGCATTACTTAAATGATATCGTAAAATCTCCCAATTAATCAAAATGTAAAGCTATCTCGACGTCAACGTTTTCTCGAATTCTAACTACAAATGCATACCATAGACCGTATATCATTGCTGAAAGTAGAGTTTTGGCAAAATGTAAGAAAGTTTAGTTAAAATGAAGCTTTTCATGTCATATTGTAATGTATGAATGGGGTTTTAAAGTAGAAACAATTGAAAAGTAGAACTCTTCATCTTAACACGTAGTTGAAAGTCTATCTGTTCAATTATTCAAATGTAAGATAGATTAGCTGAGAGAATCCAAATGTCAAGACAGAAACCGGAAATTCAACTACCTTTTCTAAACATACTACAACAAGCTTAGCACCAAATCAGATTATGTTACGGCAAATAGTAATTAAAACACTGGAAAGAATGTATGATAACTTCAGGGTTTTGCAACACTTTAACCAACATCTTAGTGTGATATCGTTTTACGCAATATGTTACTCCATAGGCGCAAGCTGTGGAAAACCAGTATATATGGAGACAAGAAAGCCATGTAGGATGCCTTCTATTGGTACCTATGATACTGAATTGTTGGTCTTTAAGATTCGATGTGTAAATCACTTTAGAGTGCTTAATTAATTTATAGGACTTTTATGGCATTCACACGAACGTAAAATAGAGAAGTTGTTACACCATGAGTATGATGCTGCATTTGTAGCCAGTTAAATGCAACAATCAAAATAATTTTAAGCGAACCGGCAGTGAGAGAGAGGAAGTCCAAGCGAACGCTTAGCACACACGAGGAAACATACAATCCAGAGGTTATAATGTTAATGAGGTTATCTGGGCCTCTACAAAGTATACATAAGAAATGTCAAATGAAACAATTCATCTTTAGAGTTGTTGGTTAGGAATGGTCTATTCATCATGATGATGCTGTATGTGCTCTACGATTAAGTAAGGAATATTCGACACACACTAGACTAAAGTAAAGAAAATAAGACAACTGAAATGACTAACAGATAGAATCTAACTGTATTTCAGACAATCTTTTATGCATACATGAAACCTGATCACCCAGTCAACCACTTAGAAAACTAACATTAATACTGAAATTGGGAAAACATTGACTGTGAACTAGAGTAATGTATACACAATCAATTAACTGAAGTTCATTAATGACAAATGGTATACTGATAGGTAATATAGAAAACGGTAGGATATAGCACAACGGATATAATGATGATAGTTAATGAAGTTAGGATAAGCATGTATTTTCCCGTTGATTTGTAATGGACTGAAACTGGTCAGTCACTGTTGCTATATGTGCATCCTTAGCGGATTGCCTCGATATAGCGATATTGCACAAGTTATAATTTAAGTTGGATTGTGACTGGCAAGTGGAATCCAGGACGCGCGTTTCGTCCTATTTGGGACTCATCGGCTGGATGTACTTACATCTCAATGTTGATGTTCACACTGGGATTCGAACTCAGTCCGTTTCGAGTCGAACACCACCGCGTTCACCACTAGACTACTATGTCCAGACAGTCACACTTGTGCAACGGGCATATATATAATTAGGATAAGCTTGTATTTTCCCGTTGATTCGTAATGGACTGAAACTGGTCAGTGTCTAATATACCTACAACTGATTAAATCGAAATAGTCTTCTAAAATATTATTCCGACAGTTAGTTATTCTTCATTAATCTCTTTAACATAACAGTTACCTTTTTCTCTGAAGAACTAACAAATGGATAGTTCAAAAGTTCTAATGACATTCGTCTATTTACTAATAATCGATTTATATTTTCGTATCAAAAAATAACCGAATTTAGATGACCATTAAAAATCAGGATACACTAGACTCGAGCTAATTTGTGATATCCCATTGAATTTCAATAATTTTTACAACATTCATTCAATATCGACTAACTTCTAGATGTAATTTCTAGAGTTTCAATGGGCAGATGTAAACAGTTGAGTTGAATTTTGTCGAGTATGACGCAGTTACTGTGTCGACTGCAGTGGATATAGTCAAGTAGATATATTAAGAATTGACTGACAATAAAAATATAAACGATTCAATGCATACATATTCGTTAAAAGCTTAACCATATGCAGTAAAATGTATGAGTCCTTGGTTCGATTCACAAGTGAAGTTGTATATACCCAGTGGGATTATAAAGCCTGAAAAAATTACCATTTATTAATGCTTCTTAGTTTCTATTGGCTGTTCAATGATGTTACATTCAAATTATCTTCTTCTTCTTTGATTGAAAAGTATATTTTCTTAATGTTATATCTAATGACACAAATGTCCACTAAGAATTACAGTCTACACTAATACTTACTAGTTCCATATTTTGATTGGAATTAAAATGCCGGGCACCTAATGAAGATCGATTATCTTTGAAAACTGTTACTCTGTAGACTATTTCATTATTTTTGGTTGTATTCAAGGTGAATATTTTATTCAGTTCCCCCTCCCTACCTTGTCCCTCCCATTTGACACATTAACTGTAATTATATCATTTCTTATTGATGAAATCACTTACTTACTTACTTTTGCCTATTACTCCTCACTGAGGAGCATAGGCAGCTCACCAGGTTTTTCCACTGAACTCTGTCCTGAGCAATCCTTTCCAGCTGTTTCCAGATGCTGCTTAACTTTTTAATGTCTTCTTCCAATTCTGGACGAAGTATGTTCTTTGCCCTTCCTCTTTTCTGTTTCCCAACAGGGTTCCATGTTAATGCTTGTCTCGTGATGCAGTTTGATGGTTTCCTCAATATGTGTCCAATCCACCTCCAGCGTCTTTATCTAATTTCTTCCTCAACTGGAAATCAGTTAGTTCTCTGCCATAGAAGGTTGTTGTTGATGGTATCTGGCCAACGAATCCGAAGAATCTTGTGCAGACAGTTGTTTATAAATACTTGTATCTTCTAAAGGATACTTTTCGTAGTTCTCCAAGTTTCAGCTCTATACAACAGAACTGTCTTCACATTTGTATTAAAAATTTTGACTTTTAAATTGACTGACAGTTGGTTTGAGTCCCAGATGTTGTTCAGTTGTACAAATGCTACCCTTGCCTTACCAGTCCGCACCTTCACATCAGAGTCAGACCCTCCTTGTTTGTCGATGATGCTGCTCAAATATGTCAAGGTTTCAACGTCTTCCAGAATTTCTCCGTCTAGTGTAATTGGGTTAGTGTTTGTTATTTTGTATCTGAGGATCTTGCTTTTCCCTTTGTGTTTGTTGAGGTCTATTGCTGCTGAGGCTGCTGCTATATTGTTGGTCTTCATCTGCATTTGATGTTATGTGTGAGAAAGAAGAGCTAGGTCATCTGCGAAGTCCAAGTCGTCAAGTTGCGTCGGTGTTGTCCATTGTATTCCGAGAGTAGGAATAGGAAGGGCGAGAGTAAGCAGCCTTGTCTGACACCGGTCTTCACTTCAAATGAATCTGTGAGCTAACCTCTATGCACAATTCAATCTTTACACTTTTATAATTAATTGTTAAATTTCAAGGTAAACCACTTTTGTATGAAGTATTAGTAGATTCAATTGGGATGGTTATTTTTGTAGAGATTGGTTATTTATTGATTGAATATGTCACAGATTGATGTTGGCAGGGTACGATTGAAAACCAGGGAGCACTGGACAGCTGTATCGTTCTAGTGTGTAACTCCTCAGCTCACTAGTGATTAACTCCAGGATGTTCCTGAAGTTCTATTGGTAGATTATTAAATTGTTCTGTTGCTGAAGCAATTGACTAAACTGTTCACAAGTTATCTTACGTCTTATATGTCATTTAACAGTATGTTAGTCAATACTGTGGGAACATCGAATGTGTTTTTTGAACTTTGACTTCTCATTTTTCACCTAGATAGTTCTGTTAATTTTGTTAGTCATTGATATGGCGGGCACCTAACGAAGATTGACTATCTTCGAGAACTGTGCTTTCGAAGATTATTTCAATTATTATAACTGTGGACAGTGTTGACATTTCATTACTTTGACTGTTACGTTCCCCTTGCCCAGTTCTCTTGTTTTGTATATTTGCTCTTAGTATATTGTTTATTTACTATGAACTACGCTTACTTAATTGTGTACAAATTGTAACGTTCACTGCCACTCTTCAATTTGTTCCATACAAATGTTAGATTCTTGATCGGTTCACTGTGTGGTCTGACTGAATGTAAATATAAAGGCACGACTAAAATAAAATACGTTCTCGGTTCTCAGTTCTCGCTCTCTCAGTCTTCCTGTTCTCAATTCTGGTTGTCCTATTATCGACCTGGGGTGTGAGTAGGCTTAGGTCAATCGCACATTCTTAACTAGGCACGCATCTTATTGGTGTTCGCGTCCACCAACTAAATCATCCCCTCCTCCTTCCTTTTCTCGAGTCATAACAGTCATCTATTTGATTTGTGATGATTATGTGTTCTTAATTAACTTTACTAACTATAATTTCCTGGATAATTTTGATTCTAGTAAATAGCAAGTGATATCGTCAGTGAGTTACGTTTAAAGAAGCTCTAGCATATGTTTATTAACCTGTACCTGGAATTCAATTTCACCGAGAACTATCCTTCTCTGAACTACAAATCTTCTTTAAATACTACAATAATAATAATAATAATAATTTCATTTGTGATTAGATTCAAGATATTTCTGAAATTCTACTAAGAACTTTTGACTGATCGACATTAAGTAGTTAGGAGTGAGATAGTTATCATCAATATCTTCGATTAATTGTTGCACTGTAATATAAATTAATCATAGTAAAAAATCTACTTATCGATGGTAGGCCAGTAAGGCTGATGATTAGGCTTTCACCATAAAACCTGTAGGTTTTAGGTTCGATTCCTTAGCTAAATTGAGAATACTCAGAGCTGTAGAATCTCACATTAGAAAGAAATAGTTATCTAGTAGACAATAACTTTCAATGGAACCTAGTCAACATCTATCTGTAACAAATACAAATAACAAAAACAAAACAAAGACGTTTGAACGAAGAATATTCTCATTGAGATAAATGCTGTGATCAGGTTCTCCATTTATTAGTTTAAAATTATCAGTGATAAAAATAGTCAGTTGTGAGGCGAATACAACATCATTTAAATGATATAAAGAATAATTTGGATATTAATTTTGTCTCTTCAAATTATTTGTAAATTACGAATGTTAATATTGAAATGCTCATCATCATCATCATCATGTAACTTGTGAAATGTAAACGACAATTGAAATGAACAACAAGCTTATTAATCCAATATATATGTATAGGTGTCTCTGTATGTGGGTAACCTAGGAGATGGGGTGGTGACAAAATGCGATGAGACAAAGGCTGAATGTAACCGAATAGGTAAGAGATTACAAAATAGAGTAAGTGATAATCAAAATTCGTCATATAGTAACTAGAACAATAATAGAAGAAAATTATAATCAGTTCATTTGTTTGGTCTTAAAATGTTGTCATGTCAATAAAATTAGGAAAGAAGATTGAGTGATATGCAAATTCATTCTGTGTACCTTGATGAATAACAATAATAACATTAATAGTAATAATAATAATTATTATTATAAATATGCATATATGTGAACAAAGAGAGTAGTATTTGGACAGGGTACAAATACACATATGAAGAGGGAAAGATACATATGCATTACTAATATCCAAATTATCCTTTATATCATTTAAATGTTGTTATACCCGCCTCAGAACTGGCTATTTTTGTCACTGATAATTTTAAAGTAATAAATGTAGAACCGGATCAGAGCATTTATCTCGAAAAGTATATTCTTCGTTCAAATGTCTTTGTTTTTAATAAGCATGGGAATTTTTAAACAAATAACAAAATTAAGTATTCAATCTCTTCTATACAATCACTTCTCATCTCAACACAATCACTTAAATGATACCAATCATTCAACTATTACTATCATATCATCATAAATCGATTTCATCCCAGATAGTAATTAATCGATCGATAAGTCAATGAGTGTGACATGACACATTCATGATAAGATAAGGTTAAATTAAAAAACGATTAATTGAAAGCAACCAATCAATGGACAGCATCAAGGTCATTGCAATTTTCTAATGTTAATAATACCATTAATAATAATCATAATAATATGATTATTTTCATATGACAATGTTATATTAATCAAATGATACAAAATGATGAATAAAAGAAAACATGAAAAGATTAAATTAGAACCAGAAATTAAATTGATTGAAACAAGAAAACCAACTACTAAACAAATATTGATTGCTACAATTATATTATGTAGTTTATCAATTCTATTATTATTAATTGGTATAAGTTTAAAGTTAACATATGGTCCATCATTATATTATCATGATGAATATTAGTAAGTTAATTTTGTATTTATGTATTGTTATTATCATTAGAAAACTTTTATATTATAATAGTGTATGTAATAATAATGTAAGTGTAAAATATGATTTGAAGTAATAATCTATGTGAGGAAACTTTGATTGATATAAGTTTTGTAATATTTAACTCACTTACTCAAATTCATTCATTCACGGTAAGTCAGTTAGGTACAACGTAAAACTTAGTACATCAGTTCAAGCTACCGTATTCAAATTAGAAGATAGAGATTAAATTGTCGGATTATATTCTAGAGTAGGAATGGTAGTAACAGAGTTAGTAATAATGGAAAGAAATAGAGATCGGAGATAAGATTTAAGAAAATAGGATTCAGTAAGAAGAAAATCAGGATAAGTTCAAAAACTTAGAATTTGGAATATGACAAGGAGCCATATCACCCAAAGTCTCTAACCATTTGTTACGAGCGTCACGTGGACCCCAACCAATTAGTCTGCACCTATTAACATAGCTAAGCCAGACTGTCAATGACTTCATGAACTGGTGCCATTTTTTGCTTTGGCCCCACGTAGCTTTCAGTGAATACGTGTTTTCTACAAGATTTGATGTTAAGTCAATTAGTTTCTTAGTGTACAACAGTTACAACTGAGCTATTCAATCTACGGTTTATTTTAGTGAATACAGACTGTTAAACTGGATGACAGAATATCTAGTCTACTGCAGAGTATTTACCTTTACACGATTGTTGATACACTTTCTTGATTAATATCGAAATCGATTGAAAACTATGTAGTATTTCCTACCGAATCAGTCTAAATCAATTGTCTAACTCGTTAAGAATACTTGTACTCTTTCGTAAAGATTGAGCATTCATTATGTAAGCGAAATATGCGAAGGTTTTATGGAGATAAAATTTTGAGTATCGTAAAGTTTGAACATATTCAACACGATTTAAATCTAAACGGTATACAGAAAAAAAGCCTGGTTAACCTCATATTACTATAGCAGAAGAAAATTAATTAGGATGAGTTTGTATTTTCCCGTTGATTTGTAATGAACTGAAACTTGTCCGTCTCTGTTGCTATATGTGCATCCTGAGCGAATTGCCTCGATATAGCGTTATTATACAACTTATATATTTAAGTTGGATTGTGACTGGCAAGTGGAATCCAGGACGCGCGTTTCGTCCTATTTGGGACTCATCGGCTGGATGTACCTGCATCTCAATGGTGATGTTTACACTGGGATTCGAACTCAGTCCGCTTCGTGCCAAACGCCATCGCGTTCACCACTAGGCTACTGTGTCCAGACAATCACACTTGTGCAACGGGCATATATATAACAAAGCTATATGTAATACACAAACTGATTATTTTTCAATTTATAGACTTAAATGGTCATCCTATTGTTTACTTTACTCATTGTCACCTTAGTGTGATTTAGTCATATTCTTGTGTAAACATGTTTACATATAAGTCTGTATGATTGTTAGGGATTCGAAATCCCTAGAAATACAATTGTCATTTTATCAAGTTGTATTGATTTTTTGTTAACATGATTTGTAAACCTTCATCACTTTATGTGAGCACATTTGACAACATTTAATTGTATTATTAAAAGTGTTGATAATTTTATTTGGTGAATAATCATCATGATTATTTTATATATATAAGCGAATGTGTAAAATATAATCCGACTCTGAATCTTATTCCGATCTTATTCTTCTATCTCCGGCTTGGGACTGAGTGGGCTTAAGCAGTCGCGTATTATCAACTAGGCACATTTCAACAGGCGTCTGCCACAAACAACCGATTAACAGGCCAACTTTTTTTCACACGTTATAACAGTGGCGACGGGGTGAACTTACTAAAATGTCATTTACCTTTGAACAAGTTGAAGCTTTGCTGGAACGCCAGGATAAACGCTATGAACAGTTTCAGATACGTGTACTACAAATCCTAACCCGGCAAATGAATCTTACACAGAAGCGGCTATCAGAAAACACATGCATATCCCATGCCGATTCCCTCATCAATTCTATCAATCAATTTCATTTCGAGTATTTGGCTGGTAGTACATCTGATTCCTGGTCTAAGAAATACAAAGACTTGTTCAAGGTTGATCCTGAAAAGACTGATGACGCAGTTCCTATAATGGTCTCCCAGGTAGCAGTAACATTGCCTGAGCTCAATGACATTGAATCGCCTTGCATGACAGAAGTAACTCTGCCCTATGTGCCTAGTATCTCTGCTCCAGAGAATGGATTATTAGTGTCTGCTTTCGTCGATGAAGCGGAGCAAGAAACCGACGCAGTCCCTATCATGGTTCCTGATGAAGTAGAGAAGGAAAATGACACAGTCACTACGATTGTTCCCCAGAAAGCAGTAGCATCGCCGGAGATTGATGTCATTGAGTCCCCATGTGCACGAGCCATTAGCCCACCTCAGAAAACAGTCCTGTTTGGTACACGTAGTATGGCCTGCATTCCGAGTCAGGAAGCTGTCTTAAGTAACATGCCAAAAGTGTCTGCCGTATACACGAAGAAGCTAAAGCATTCAACAAAGAGAAGCATTAAGCCGAGAGAAATTGGTACAATTTGCAAAGCACGCGCCAAACGTCATCAAGTCCTTAACTTCCCAATTCATCCAAGAAGTTGTAACAATGTGGACTTAAAGACCATGCATTCTCAAAACGATGAAATGTTGACCTGGTTACCACGCAAGGACCCCACAATTTTCCGTGGAGGAGGAGATTAATGGTAGATAGTGGTTGTTTACGTAATTCGTAATTAATCATGTTTTCTTTTTCTCTCTGAGTATTCTTTATAGTTGTACACGATCACACTCAGAATTACGTAAACCATGGGACCAGGTCGTTATCTTCATCATTATCCTCATTTTTTCAAAAAGGGGAGGTGTTAGGGATTCGAAATCCCTAGAAATACAATTGTCATTTTATCAAGTTGTATTGATTTTTTGTTAACATGATTTGTAAACCTTCATCACTTTATGTGAGCACATTTGACAACATTTAATTGTATTATTAACAATGTTGATAATTTCATTTGATGAATAATCATCATGATTATTTTATATATATAAGCGAATGTGTAAAATATAATCCGACTCTGAATCTTATTCCGATCTTATTCTTCTATCTCCGGCTTGGGACTGAGTGGGCTTAAGCAGTCGCGTATTATCAACTAGGCACATTTCAACAGGCGTCTGCTACAACCAGCCGATCAACAGGCGACGAGGCACATTTTAATAAGCGTCCGTGCACAACCAACCGATTAACAACCGACAAAACCTTTTTTTTCACACGTTATAACAATGATCAAAATAGAACTTGGAATACGTGTGCATCTGTACAAAATGCCATACCTTTAACGCACAGCAAGAATAACATCACATAGTAGAAGTAGAAGTTACATGAATGATAATAATAATAAAAACAAAGAAGAGTGAACATATAGGAAGGAGAAGGAGCGTGAACGGATAGTTATGAAATAATATTGAGCACACGATTTAAGGGAGGACAATCAGTAGATACATTTGCATCACTGTGACCGATTCTAAACCATATCATCCAACATTTCCAACAATTGGTTACGGCATTCGCGAGGACCCCAACCAACTAGTCTGCATCAACGTTTACGTATATAGATATATATTCATCCAGTAGATTGTATTCATGTAAATAATATACATTAATGTATGTGAAAATACGACAAAAGTTGTGATACGTAAGATCCGAGATGATTTCAATAAATTAACGATTAGTCACCAACCATTTCATTAATTGATATGTTACGTTTGTCTAGGGATGGGAAACCTAAGCTGCTTAGATTAATTAATTTGTGATGAGAATCATTTTTATCACTTTATCTAGTGAAATACCAATTGCCTATTCATAATCATTATTGTGTTTATCTGTGATTCATCGGTATAAACAATAAGATCAATAATCCATTTACGGACTTATTTGGGTTAACGACCACCTACCACAATCTACATTGACAGTTATCAGACTTTGGATGAAAGGGCTTATAATCAGTCATATTGAAGTAGATGTATTCAGTTTTTATTTTTTCTGTAAATTTTGATTTTCAGCATTGCCTTATGATTCATTTATGCTTGTTAAAGTGTATTCATTTATTCATAACTATTCTCTTGATTGGAATCGAAATCATGTAATTTTTTGTTAATATCTCTCTTATGTAATCATCACCACTACTTAGACAGACAGTTACAACGTAGAACTTGGTACATGCGTACGTCAGTTCAAGTTGCCATGCCTCAATTAGCAGATAGAGATTAAATTGTCCAATTAAATCCTAGAGTAGGGGAGGTAGTAGCAGAGTTAGTATTCATGGAAGGGAATAGAGACCGAGAACATTTAAGAAAATATGATTCAGTAAAGAGAAAATTATGATATGTTCAGAAGCTTAGAATTTGGAGGAAGACAAGGAGTGGATGCACCTGCGCGATTGCCAACGATTTTGAGCCATATCACCCAAAGTCTCTAACCATTTGTTACGAGCGTCACGCAGACCCCAACCAGGTAGTCTGCACCTGTTAACATGGCTCAGCCCAATTGTCAATGACTTTATAGACTAGTGACATGTTTTGGTTTGGCCGCCCCTAGCTTTCTTCCAGCCTACTCCTACACCCGACAGCATTGCTCGTCGGTGGCTGATAGCAATGTGGTCCATTTGAGTCCAACGTTGAGTTGACTGTGGGAGCCGCCATGTCAACTTACGTATTTCTTTATGTTTAAAGTTAGTGCTTGCGAGAAATAGACGATTATCTGAGCAGAGTTGTAATAAACGGTCGCTATTATCTGTTCGTTGCCTTGCGGTTTCGTCTAATCTACCAACTTGGGCATTAAAGTCACCAGCCATAATCACTACGTCAGTACGCTGAGCTTTTCGAAGGAGGTCTGAAAGCTTTCACCACTACTTAAAGTCATTGATAATTGAAATGAGACAAGTTAATAGGTATAAATCATCTGGTTGGAGTCCGCGTGATAATCGTAATCAATGGTTATAAACTTTGAGTGATATGGCTCAGGATCGTTCACAATGGCGCAAGTGCATCCATTTCTTGTTCTCCTCCAAATTCTAAGTCTCTAAATTCATTATAATTTTCGGTTTACTGAGTTATATATATTCTTTCTGAAATCTTATCTTCGATCTCTAATCGTTTTCATTAATACCAAATCTGTTACTTCCTTTATTGTTGTGGGATTTGGTTCGGCAATTTCATCATTGTCTGCTAATTGAGGTATGGCAACTAGGACTGATGTACATAAGTACCAAGTTTCCCGTTGTAGCTAACTGACTGACTGACATATGCATATAGAAATAGACAAAATAGATAGTGGTATGTCAGAAAACAATTTGATAATTTTCAGAGAGTTGCTGCCGGTCCCAAGCCCGGATAAAGGAGGAGGGTTGGGCATGGGGCTAGCAACCCCATCCCGTAAAACAGCAAACGTGCTAAAAAAACGCTAACCAGTAAAAACCTTTATTAAATTATAAAGGTAATGAGATAATCATAAATGGTTGTATTACAATTAGTTAGTAAGCAATGTACATCACAGAACCTGACATATGTGCATTCATCCATGTTTCTATACATAATTATCACAACAGGATGAACACTGATACAGAATATGATATAGGAAGAAAAAATGTATTCGTGGAAAGATGCAAAATAATTATAAGCTCACAATTTAAGGAAAGATAAATAATGAATGCATCTGCACTACTGTGACCCATTCTAAGCCATGTCACAGAAAGATTACGTTCATAGGTTACGATAGTTGTAGTGTTCCGAACCAATTAGTCTACAACTAACAACGTAGCTCAAATCAACAGTCAGTGACTTCATAAACTGTTATCACATTATGGTTTTTTGTCATCTTTCTCCATCATCACCTAGTATTGCACGTACAAGTAAAAACTGGTTGAGAATGCACAATACATGTCCCAACCACCTACGTTGATGATGGTTCACAATCTTATCAAGTCACTTATTATCTTCTCTTAATATCCTGAACCTAACCACATTGTTACTTATCCAGTAATCTCAGCAATCACTAGCGATGTTTTGAAAACATGTGAGTAAATACTGGTAGCTAAGGGATGCATTGAATAAATGTATTGATTGGCACATGAGAGGCTGAATAGTATCTAATAAATGAGATGGAGAATTTATCATAACAACTCGACTGACAGAGACCTCTGTGTAGGAACATAGGGAATGCCATTGTTGTGTAAGCACGAAAACAGTGAAAATAGCGAAAGTTTTAGAAATAAAAGCAAGACAAGGAGTGTGTTTAATAAATTATTTGTATAATCAACCTAGTATTAACTATAATAAGGTCTTAGGTAGTAAAAGAAGTTGTAAACGTTTCTTATATACATAGAGTCCCGGTTCAGGATGATGAATCTTAGTAGATTCCGGTGAATGTCGGAAAGATATGATAAGCCATCCAGCTAATTTAGTAGAAGCTGAAAAATGAATGCCTTATCAATCAGGTGTAAAAGAACGGGGTTTATTATCTGTTGTAATTGTCTCTTACCTATTGGTTTTATTTATCCAACTTCATAGCTTACTTCTGTCTTATTCAATCACCAACTTACTTTTGTTTTTCATTTCGCATAGTTGGCTTGCAGCTACTGGCCTAACTCTAGTGGTAATATCCTTCCCAGTTGGAATCACGTCAGTCTCTCTATTGAATACATTATTTCGTATTAAACGATACATTAAATACACTGAAGCACGTAAGCAAATGTTAGAAAGTCAGGTAATTAATGATGAATAAATGAGATTCCTTTATTTTTACTAATTTCAAATATTACGTAACTAGTTCACATTAAACCGTTTCAATGTGCACATTAGTTAGCAAGCTAGTTAGTTTAGTTTAGTTTAGTTTAGTTAGTTGGCTGGCTAATTAGTTAGTTAGTGTTATGACGTGCGAAACAAAGAGGGGGGATTTTGGTTGGTGGACGCGAGCACCAATCAGATGTGTGCCTAGTTGATAATGCGCGACTGACCTAAGCTCACTCACCCGCAGGCCGACAATAGAATAACCAGAGCCGAGAAATGAGAACGTATTATATTTTAATCATGCCTTTATATACACATAAAATCAGACCACACTGTAAGCCAACCATAAATCTAACATTGATACAGAACACGGGGAGGAGTGGCAGTGAATGGTACAACTTGTACATAACTAAGTATCTGTAGTTCGTAGTAATAAACAATATACTAAGAGTAAATACACTAAATGCGAGAACCGGGCAATGGAAACATAATAGTCATAGAAATGAAAAGGTTACATTGTCCACAGTTATAATAATTGAAATAATCTTCTAAAGCATAGTACACGAAGATAGTCAATCTTCATTAGGTGCCCGGAATATCAGTTAGTTAGTTAGTTTGGTTAGTTAGTTTGTTAGTTTAGCTAGTTAGCTGGTTAGTTAGTTAGTTTGGTTAGTTAGTTAGTTAGTTAGTTTGTTATGGATGAATAAATATTTGCATTAAACATAAAGTTAAGTACCGTCATATTAGCATAATTTACTTTAATTCTTATTACTTTTTTTTCTAGAATATGTATGTATTGATCAATTGAATGTCTTATTATTCTCTAAATAAAGCAAACGTTTACACCCAATACGCCCTCATTTGTAAATGCAATTTAATGTTAAGTAGATCGATTGAAAAGTTTTGTTCCTAAAGAAATGACTCAGTACTATATACATATATATATATATTCCATTGTAGAGTTTGTCACCATTAAATCACTTTGAATTAGATGTAGACTGCTAAATATGACGCACACATGATGTCACTGTGCATTGAATTCGTTACTCGAGGCAAGTACTTTACAATCAGATCACTAAGTTGATATACAGTGGTTTACACTTTTCGACTATGCAATATTTTCGTTGTTATCATCCAGTACTAATTGGGTATAGTTGTTAAGTAGTTGACATTGATAAACTCAATTCAATTTCAATGCTTTTCATTATAACTCTGGAAATTATTCGTCATAAATAATCTTTCTTAAGTACATGATAAATGTTACTACGGGACATTTTTCAATTTGTTTTGTAGAAAACTACTTAAATCATCACAGGCAACCATTATGCCGAATGCATTATATATATATATATATATATCAATCGTAGCTCAAATTAACCGAACATATGAAAACGACAATCGTTTCTCTTGTCTAATGTTACTCTAAGTAGTGCTAATTAACGACGCTATGCACAGGAGTGAATCTAGGAGCTTCAGATATTTCAGTGATTCTGCGACAATAAGAGTACTGAATCAAAATTCTATAGTTTAGATTTTTGATTTTAGTTGGTTTGTTGTATTGGGTAATGATTGTTTAATAGAGACAGTAAACACAAATATATAATGCTGAAAGTAGACACTCTACATTGATTTTGGGAACACTACTAAAATTGACAATCAAAGTAACATCGGATACTAGAACAAAAGCTACACAGAAACTAAATATATAGTAAATGGAGCTTGTATTAATCAATCAATCAATGCCTGTTACCCCAAGTGAAGCATAGGCCGACCACCAGCATTCTCTAACCAACTCTGTCCTGGGCTTTCCTTTCCAGCTCTTCCCAAGTGTTCTTCATTCTCTTCATATCTGTTTCCAATTCCCGACGCAATGTGTTCCTGGGTCTTCCTATGTTTCTTTAACCTTTAGGATTCCAAGTCAGTGCTTGTCTTGTGACACAGTTTGATGGTTTCCTCAGTGTGTGTCCAACCCACCTCCAGCGTCTTTTTCTAATCTTTTCCTCGGCTGAAAGTTAGTTAGTTCTCTGCCACAGAAGGTTGTTGTTGATGGTATCTGGCCAACGAACCCGAAGAATCTTGCGCAGGCAGTTGTTTATAAATGCTTGTATCTTCTGAAGGATACTTCTCGTAGTTCTCCAAGTTTCGGCTCCATACAACAGAACTGTCTTCATATTTGCATTGAAAATTTTGACTTTGGTATTGACAGACAGTCAACTCAGCCTTGAGCCTCCTAGGGTTGCTGCCGGTCCCAAGCCCGGATAAAGGAGGAGGGTTGGGCATGGGGTTACCAACTCCATCCCGTAAAACAACAACCTTGCTAAAAAACGCTAACCAGTAAAAACCTTTATAACCATTTTTACTCTTCCCTGGGAGCTGGAAGCTGTGTTATGACGCCTCATGGTGAAAGCCGAGTTTCTTCGGAAGCCACGAGGCCGATGTCTCTTCTGACAACCAGAGCAACAATTAATATAGGTACATGGAATGTCCGCACGATGTGGGAGACAGGGAGAACCATTCAAATAGCTGAAGAAGTGAGAAGATACAACCTGAAGATACTTGGAATAAGCGAAACGCATTGGTTGCAAGCTGGACAACAACGGTTATCCTCGGGAAATGTGCTTTTATACTCCGGCCACGAAGAAGAAAACACCCCCCGACACACACACACAAGGAGTAGCATTAGCATGGAAGGCTCTTGTAGGACGGGAGCCTGACGGACCAAGGTTGGAGTGGACAACACCGGATATGAAGACATCATGGGAAAAAAAGACTGGGAGAAAGAAATAATAATAATGAGAGGTTTGTGAACTTATGTGCCTTCAACAAAATGATTATAGGTGGCACCATATTTTCCCACAAACGTATACACAAAACTACATGGGTTTCACCGGACCATATTACGGAGAACCATATTGATCACATCTGCATCAACAAGAAGTTTAGAAGGACCATGGAAGATGTAAGAGCAAGGAGAGGAGCTGACATAGCTTCAGATCACCATCTAGTGGTGGCTAAAATGAAACTGAAGCTGAGGAAGCACTGGACAACTGGAGCAGCAGTATTATGAAATGGAGCTTGTATAGCACACAATATTGAGGTTATTTATAAGAACTAGAAAATATCTTCAGACTATGTAAACTAAATATAATGGCGGGGCAATATAGTGTTAGAAAATATCTGTATGAAGTAATAATGAGAACATTCAATCAATAAAAAGTACAGAATGCACTCAAAAGTGGTGATAATAGATAGGTAGGTCCAGAATATTTAACAGTAAATGATCGTAATTTAGGATAAATTTGGAGATTATTTGTTATTGAGAATACTAGAATGTCTCCGAGAAACCTCACAGAAAGCATCAGAAGTTCCTTAGTCTTCAATGACATCACATCTACTCATCGTTTGGTGAAATTTTCTGAAATGTTGACGTAAAACATTCCAGTTGGATAATAGCTGGGACTTTCTTCTTGGGAATTGGATGAATTATAATGATGATTTCAATTTCACAGAAAACTATAAATACCCAAGTTATTTAGTAAAGAAAAGTAATAGTTACTGGAATAAGTATTTCTTCATATTATCTTCTGATAACTGATTTCAAACTTAGGGGATTCGATGTGCTCGAGTGGTAAAGCTGTACGCATTATAATCAGTAATCAATTACAAAACATGTCAGAAAACAGTTCATATCGTAAAAGAGATGGCTAGATTTTTTTCTGGTTTCCTACTGGTTCACCAGTAAGTTTTAGACAGCGCTGAAAACCTAACTTAAAATTGAAGAATCTCTGCATACACCCCTTATTCTAATAAATAATTGAATGTAGCTATTAGTGGAATTCGGTATGCTTGTTTGATCTTATTCATGATTAACTAACTTTATTCACTTGTATAACGGGATTGTTGCATTATCCGATTTTATTAGTTTCTAATTGATTGAATCTACATGGTTTATGGAGATTGGTATTAGATTTAGTTCATTGAGTCCATCAGAGCTTAATGCTGTCAGGGTATTACTGAAAACCAGGAAGCACTGGACATCTGTTTCGTCCTACTTTGAAACTCCTCAGGAGTGTGTATCCTAAAATCCGACCCAAGGGCTTCAAGTCATCAAATGCTTAACCTTCTGCACCACTTGGCCGGCTAACATTTAACGGCGAAATTTCCAGTCCCACAAAATCGTGATATAGCTCGACGATCATCGTTTGTTATTGGTGATAAGTATCCCTAGGTTGCACACTGTCAAAGTGTTCCATTCTAGAACGAAAAAACTATACACTGCTTCCTGGTTTTCAATAGTACTCAGACAATATCAACCTGTAATGAATTCAATCAACTGAAATTTCTAAATAAACAAATTTAAAAACAATAGACTATTTGCTTTATTCTTGCTTCTTTTAGGTTACTGAAGTTAAAACACAACAAATGATTTACTAGAAAGAATGAATACATCAACATGATAATGCATAAATCAACTTACATAAAACAAACATTCAACAGAATGTAGATTTGTCTATCAAGACTTTGCATCTAGTTGAATTATTTCATGAAGTATTTCAAATATAACGTTGTATTTCATTTAATAAATAATTTCCAGTTATCTGATTAGAAGACTTTTTCAAAGTATTCAAGGGTAACGTGATCTTTTTTTTATATATCTTTCATAACCAATGCTTCTTTTGATAGTTCTGCAAATATTTGCTTTGAAGTTATATATTTAAGTTGGATTGTGACTGGCAAGTAGAATCCAGGACGCGCGACTCATCCTATTTGGGACTCATCGGCTGGATGTACCTGCATCCCAATGTTGATGTCTACACTGGAATTCGAACTCAGTCCGCTTCGTGTTAAACGCCACCGCGTCCACCACTAGGCTACTGTGTCTAGACAATCACACTTGTACAACGGGCATATATATATATATAATTAGGATAAGCTTGTATCTTCCCGTTGATTTTTAATGAACTGAAAGTGGTCAGTCTCTGTTACCAGCCGATGAATCCCAAATAGGACTAAACGCGCGTCCTGGATTCTGCTTGCCAGTCACAATCCAACTTAAATATATAATTTGATTGGATATATCACAGATTGATGTTGGCAGGGTACCACTGACAACAAGGGAGCACTGGAAAGCTGTTTCGTTCTGGTGTGGAACTCTTCCGCAGTGCGCACCCACGATTCCGCGCCAGGGGCTTCAGGTTGACGCGAACGCCTAACCATCTGCATCATTGTGTAATAACGCTATATCGAGGCAATCCACTCAGGATGCACATATGGCAACAGAGACTGACCAGTTTCAGTCCATTACAAATCAACGGGAAGATACAAACTTATGCTAATTATTTGCTTTGTAGGTTACATTATAAAAAGTGTCATTTAATGCTTAGACGAAAATTGACTATTGATTATTCCAAAAAGAAGGGATAGGGGGACTGAAAAATTTTTCCTTTCAATTAGTTTTTCATCAAAGCTCTACACTAATACATTTACATATAAGTTTACAATAGATTTGAATTCATTACTAATTAGTAGTGTGTTACATAATAATTTTACAGGTTTAAAGGTACACGTAAAATAATTACAACTAAATAGCATAGTAATTAAGACATGAAGGTGAAAGTGTGCAATTGATAAGTGAATTGGTTGACATACTGTTAGTTACGTAATATCTATTGAGGAGTAACCGATAAAGTAATTATAAGAAATTTGATTGTCAAGACAGTTGCATAAGAGTTAAGTCAAATAACCATCCTAATTGAACTATAAAAAAATTAGCTCACTAATGATTAGCTCCAGGATGTTCCTGAAGCTCTAGTGGGAAGTCGTGACCAGTGGAGTTCAAACTTGTCAGGCGTGAGACAGTTATCACCAATGACAATAGATGATCGTTGCACTATATAGGACAAATTAATGGAAGTGGGAATTCTACTATTGGATGCCGATCCAGTGGTGCAGATGGTTACGCGTTCGCGTCAACCTGAAGCCCTCTTGTGCGGAATTTGGGTTGCGCACTGCTGAGGAGTTCCACACTAGAACGAAACAGCTGTCCTGTGCTTCCTGGTTTTCAATGGTACTTTGCCAACATCAATTTGTGACATATTCAATCAACTAAATAACCAATCTTCACAAAAATAACCATCCTAATCGAGTTTAGTTATAATTAAGAGGTGACAAATTTGTGATGCTATGAAAAGATTTGTATAACGTGGTAATAATAATAATAATAATAATAATAATAATAATAATAATAATAATAATCAGAGACTTGAGTGTAATAAGTTATTTGTAAACCATTTGAGCGTCGGCTTTTATGATGGCCAAGACAAGGAAAGAGGTTGTACAAATTTCTTATGTACACACAGGTCTGGTTTGTGAATGTGGATACCGATGGCTGTCGCTATATGTAGAGCACGTATGCGTAAACCACACGGCAGATTGTGTGGAACTTTATAGATGATTTTAAAAGCTCTCTTAATGTCTACTCCATGTACCGCATCAACCAAATGTGCACGTACAGAGCTATTTACTTGCCGTAATTGACCTTTGCTCAGCCAGACTGGGTTATGTTCTAAAATTTTATGACGTACATGCCGAATCGTGCACCCAATGTAACTAGCTCCACAGGAGCAGTTGAATTAGTATAAACACACAGATGATATGAATTCAGAGAGTCTGTCTTTAGTTCTTGTTCTTATGACAGGGTGGTTGTGGAATATAGAATGCAGTTTGGCTGTGGTAAACGTCTTTTACAACACTTTTCTAATTCCTTGCGTTGTGATTTCACTAATGTTATCATCTAAGAATTGTAGTTTGACAAAAATAGGTTTTTTACAGACAGTTACGTTTCCCGATTTCGTTTTTGTAGACGTCATGTGTTTATTTATCAATTTCTGCGGGTAAGCGTTAGTGCTGAGCATGATGTGAATGTTGGTTAATTCTTCTTTTACAGTATGTTTAAAGCATATGCATCTAGCACGATGTGTTAGACTTTTCACTAGATTTCTTTTGTATCTTAGTGATGCGGAACTATAGAAATAAGTATACTAGCGAACCGAGGTTGATCTTCTGTAAATACTTCTGTTTAGTGTACCATCTGTTCTTTGAGTTAATAACATGTCTAAGGATGAAATATTATCATTATGCTCTTTTTCTAAGGTAAAATTGATTGATGGATGGACGTTGTTACATCTTTAAAGTATTCCAATTTTATCTATTTTATCTATGAGGACTATGAATATATCATTTTAAGATTTTCACTAGCCATTTACCTGTAGCGTGATAAGCAGAGTTAGTCATGTTCAATATCGGTCTGAGAGGCAAGCCGTTTTTATGTATTTTAGGCAAACCATATAGTCTTAGTGTTGTTGTCTCTGTAAGTTTAAAGTTTTCAAAGAGGCTCTCTGAGATAAGTTCTTGTTGTTTAATCTTTTTAAGTGGATCTGATACCTTTCTTTCCCTTTCTTGTTCCCACCACCTTCTGCACATAGTCCAAAAATTTCTCTTATAGAGATTCCGGTAGGTCTTCAACTGTATAAAATCCTTCTTTGACATTTTTTTAAAATTTCCACTATGCAGGAATTTAAGCAATCAATTTAATTTAATCTGGAGCGTATTAGTGTCTTTCCATTCGATCTAACTCTTCACCGTCGTATTGATTTCCAATATATTTTAGATTAAAGATTAGTCTCAATACATTTATTTATGAATTTGCGCTGTACTCCACATACTCAATGAGTAACTTAATTATTATTCATATTCATATTATTATTATTATTAACGATTATTTGTTTTAATTCTTCTGCTAGACTGAATGAATTACTCTGAGACTAGTTGTCTGTTAGATAATAGAATAAGCGGTTGTTGTAATCTAACAAATGGATTACATACGAGATAGGATAGTAAGCAAAGATGCCAATTCACACAGAAGGTAGTGAAACCTTATCGAATGAAGGTGAAGTCGCTGTTCACCTCGACCACTTCATTTATCTTGGACGTCTGATTAGCCCTGATGGGTTGGTCCCTAACCAAATCTCAGTTCGAATTCTTGAAGCTCGTTTGGTTTTTACCAACTTACGTCACGTAGAGCATGGACGAGACATTCATCCTTCAACGAAGGCAAGAGTGTACTGCGTAACAGTTCTCTCTGTCTTACTGGTGGATGTGAGACGCGGCCATTAACGGTAGACGACATTCGAACGTTATTAGTTTTTGACCACCAATGTCTTCGAAACATCGCTTGCGTTAGCTGGGATCACCGAGTAAGTAATAACGAGGTTAGATGACAGGTATTAGGCAAATGTGGTAAATCAGTTGATGAGGTTGTGAATCTTCATCGACTGAGGTGGTTGGGACATATGTAGCGTATGCCCAACCACCGTTTGCCTCGACGCGTAATTTTGGCTGATATAGGAATAAGATGGGAGAGTAAGAGGCGGTCAAATTAAAACATGGCATCAGTCCATGAAGTCACTGACTGCTGATTTGAGTCGTGTCGGTAGCTGCTAACTACCTAGATGGGGTCTTCTCGATTACCGTAACGAGAGTGAGTGACATGGCTCAGAATCAGTCACAGTGGCACAGATGCATCTACTCATTATCCTCTCTTAAATCATGAGCTTAAAATTATTTCGTAGCTTTCTTTCCACACTCCATCTGTTTCTCCCTGAACTATCTTCTCTATGTTCACTCTTCTTTGTTTTCATTATTATTATTATCATTGAAGTAACTTCTACTAATATGGTGCCATAGAGGTATGGCAGCTTGAACTGATGTACATTTGTGCCAGATTCTATGATGATCATTCATACATACGTTGCCATGACGAAGGCTTTCTTCAAAGGATAATTCTATCTGGTTTATGATTAAATCGGAAAATAGTTAGAATCAGTGAAACCCAAAAAGTGAGACTATTATATCAATTTTTTCAAGCTACTTACTTACTTACTTACTTACTTAGGCTCGTTACTCCTCGCTGAGGAGCATAGGCCGCTCACCAGTGTTCTTCATTCAACTGTGTCCCGAGCAATCCTTTCCAATTGTTTCCAGTTGCTCTTCATCATTTTAATGTCTGCTTGCCATTCTCGACGCAGCGTGTTCTTTGGCCTTCCTCTTTTCCGTTTCCCAAAAGGATTCCATGTTAATGCTTGTCTCGTGATGCAGTCTGATAGTTTGCATAATGTATGTCCTATTCATTTCCAACGTCTTTTTCTAATTTCCTCTTCGGCTGGAAGTTGATTTGTCCTCTCCCATAGTAAGCCGTTGCTGATGGTTTCCCGCCAACGGACATTCAGTATCTTGCGTAGGCAGTTGTTTATAAATACTTGTATCCGTCTGAGGATGTTTGCAGTAATTCTCCAAGTTTCAGCTCCATACAGCAGGACTGTCTTCACGTTCGAATTGAAGAGTCTGATTTTAAGGTTGTTTGACAGTTGTTTTGAGTCCCATATGTATTTCAACTGTAGGAATGCTGCCCCACCTTTGCCAACCCTTGTCTTTACATCTGTATCGGACCCTCATTGTTCATCGATGATGCTCCCCAGATATGTGAAAGTATTCACTTCTTCTAGAGTTTCTCCATCAAGTTGAATTGGGTTGGTGCTCTGTGTGTTGTATTTAAGAATCTTGCTCGTTCCCTTATGTATGTTCAAGCCTACTGATGCTGAAGTTTCTGCTACACTGGTTGTCTTTGCATGCATCTGTTGGTGTGTATGTGCTAAAAGAGCTAGACCATCTGCGAAGTCCGAATCATCGAGTTGTCCATTGAATTCCGTGCATCCCCTCAGATGTGGAGGTCTTCATGATCCAGTCAACCAGTAGGAGGAAGAGAAAAGGTGAGAGCAGGCAACCTTGTCTGACTCCAGTCCTCACTTTTTCAAGTTAACCCAGATAATTTGTTGCTTTCAAAAATCTTAATGATGGAATGATGGTGAATTCAGTTTATTTCGTTGCATTCCCCCCTCATCAGCTACATACAAGCTATTGATTTCCGATAACTTAAAGTATTAATACACATGTTGATTATTTCAAGTGAAATGTTTAACAAATAACAGTAGATTGTTTAGAATACAAAAACTGTATAGTAGTTGTATTGAAAGTGTTTACAAATGAATTACGTAATATGCGTTATGACGTAAGGAGGTATGACCAGTTAATTTGATGTAACCTTATACATTCCATTATTTATGCATTAAACCCAGGCCACATAATCAACTAAATAGGTAATTAACATCAATATAAAACAAAGAAGGTGATGGTAGTGAATTGCGGTAACATCAATTAACTGTAGTTCATAAACAAGAAATTATATACTGACAGTAAATATGTTAAACGGGGGGAATAGGTCCGGGATAATATAACAATAATAGAAATACAATGTTTTCATTACATACAACTATGACACTTGAAATAGCCTTCTAGAACATAGTTGTGAGTGTTTGTTATTCTTCTTTAGTCACCAAATACAACAATATAAGTAAAAGTTGAAAAATAATTTAAAGAGTTACATACGAATGAACTCTAGAAAGTAGTATAACGTGTTCGATTATGTAATTATGAATATATGAAGATAAGATAACAACATAGAAATGTAAGAATATAATTCACTGCCACTAATGATTGAAACAGAAGACAGGATTATAGGATTTGGATTGTGACTGGCAAATGGAATCCAGGACGCGCGTTTCGTCCTATTTGGGACTCATCGGCTGGATGTACCTGCATCCCAATGACTGACCAGCTTCAGTCTACAACAAATCAACGGGAATATACAAGTTTATCCTAATACCAATGTGCCCGTTGCACAAGTGTGACTGTCTGGACTCAGTAGTCTAGTGGTGAACGCAGTGGTGTTCTACACGAAACGAACTGAGTTCGGATCCCAGTGTGAACATCACCATTGAGATGCAGGTACATCCAGCCGATGAGTCCCAAATAGGACAAAACGCGCGTCCTGGATTCCGCTTGCCAGTCACAATCCAAATCCTATAATACTTGTGAAAAAATCGCTATATCGAGACAATCCGCTCAAGATGCACATATAGCAACAATGACTGACCAGCTTCAGTCTATAACAAATCAACGGGAATATACAAGCCCTTCCTAATAAGAAGACAGGATCATTGATCTAATGTTACTAAGGCAATTGAAAGTAAACTACTAGATTTCTTTTCAATATAAGAGTTAGGTTTCAATCTTCTAACTACAATGGACTTAACAAAATATAATAGAATCTATTAATAATTATAATGTATTTGTATGTTCCTATTGATTTGTTATAGGCTGAAGTTGATCAGTCTCTAACTCAAAGCCGTTTTTTAGCAAGGTAGTTGTTTTACGGGATAGGGTTGCTAACCCCATACCCAACCCTCCCCCTTTATCCGGGCTTGGTACTGGCAGCAACCCTGTGGGGGCTCCAGGCGGAGTTATCATCAGTAATGAAGAACAGGGCATTTATTTTATCAATCTCTTGTGTCCCGCATCTGCTAGATAACATGTGATTGAACGCTTAAGAGTGTTTGCTCTTTTCAAACCTACGTTTTTTGGAATATGTTCAATAAATCGTGAAGAAGCTTATCTTTCTATCCTTTCAATGTATTTGATTTTGCAAGTGCATGTGAGCTGGTTAATACAATTAGAGTTGTTGACGTGTGAAGGATACTTGTTCACCTTTGTTTGATATGTTCAATATCGTTTTGTGTAAAATGTTGGTAGATCGTTGGTAGTGAATACATTTTGACTACGCAGAAAAAAATGTTTAGTTGCAATTCAATAATAAGTTATGTTGTCAGACTAATGGTGTAGCTCTAAGAGGTCCTTAACAACTGGTGGTTGACAGCAAACTTAATGCCAAACTGAGAAAGACAAAGTTAATACCTTCAATTAACCAAATGGCAGCATATAAAAGGTGTATCGACGATACATTTATTATATGTTTCGACATAAACGATACAACGAAATTACTTGGAACTTCTAATGAAGCTCATCCCAATATCAAATACACTATGCAATACGAAAACAAAACAACATTCTACAATTTTTTGATTCATCTTCCAAATATTAGCTATTTATTATATTTGTATTGGTAGGTTGAGACTAGTTGATTGTGGTCCACACAACAACTTACGTCAGTAAGTTAAGATGTTAAGTAGCACAGTGATGATGTTGCTACATTCAACATTCTATCTTTCTCTGCATCTAGTGTTTCAGGGTTTTATCATAAACACTTATTTATTCTTTTTTCAAAGGATTATCTCGACTTTAATATTACTTAAGTATTGTTTGAATTGATTTGAGACTGACAAGCGAAATCTAAGACGCGCGTTTCGTTCTGTTTAGGACTCGTCGGCTGGATGTACCTGCATCCCAAAGTTGATGTTCACATTGGAATTCGAACTGAGTTCGTTTCGTGTCATATGCCATCACGTTCATCACTAGGCTCACCAACATAAATAATACTTGTGTACTATCGCTATATAGAGGCAATCCGTTCAGGTTGTACATATTTGTTATTATGCAGCGACAGATTTAGTTGGTTATAGCGAACGCCAATCAGGTGTGCCTAGTTGATAATGCGCGATTGCTTTATGCCCACTCACGATTCCCGCAGGTCGATAATAGAAGAATTAGAATAGGGAACCGGAAAACGGAGATAGCGTATTATATTTTAATCATGCCTTTATATATACACAAAATCAAAACACACAGTAAACCAATGAAGAATGTAACATTGATACAGAAGAAAAAGGATAATGGCAGTGAATGGGTACAACTTGTACACAACTAAGTAACTGTAATTCATAGTAAATAACAAATACACTGAGAATAAATACACTAAAGGGGAGGACCGGGTTAGTGGAATGTAACAATCATAGAAATAGATTACCGGTTCTATCTCACAGTAATTGTAATTCACTTTATTAGAGTTTTGTGAAACCATGAAATTTAACAGTATGCTTATCAATTACTAGATTAACATATCGAAAGTTTCATATTGTTATACTGACAAGTGATAAACATTTCAATTAGCTGTTAAACTGTGAAATAAATTAAGTAGACTACAAATTTGATATAAATGGCATGTAAACCACCTTCTTATCCCCATATCACTGATTTTCTAACCTCTTCCTAATTCTCATAGACTGCCTACACTCCAGTCTCAGACATAAAGTATAAAACGCTGTTTAATCTCTAAAAATAGTTATGGTATAGAAGAACATGGATATTCCAAGCAATAACTCTCGTATTCTTAAATCTTCTGAAAACCCTGTTAAGAATTAGTCCAAAAAAAATCTTCGTTAATCTAACCAAATAAACAAAAAGTATACATATAGTGATAAAACATGAAAAATTAGTCTCATGAAGAGTTCTTTTTTTTTTATCGGAATCATTCTGTATAACAGCCAATATCTACTTAACTGTCTCATGTTAGGCAGTCATGTACAATGTAGAAACCTGGACATAGGCATCGGCAAAAGTTGTGAACAACACATCAGCAATACGAGATCAAACTAAAATGTCTAATATCATAATATAGTTTAACAGAAAAAGAATAAACTATGTTCACAAAGTGTTATGTATTGAAAAAATAAATAAATGCTCTCTGTGGCCTTTGATAACTGTCAATCAGAATACGAATACGTCAGCCCTACGACTACCAACCCCCAAAGCCGGAATAGAGAAGACAGCAGCTACGAGACAACCACACACAATCAATCTAGTCCAATTGCCGGTCATATTGTATTTTAATGATGCCTTTATATATACACAAATTCAGACTGCACAGCAAACCATTTAGGGATTTTACGTTAATACAATTCAGAAGAGATTGTGGCAGTGAATGGGGTGGGGGTAACTTGTACACAACTAATTAACTGTAGTCCATAATAAGAGATAATACAATAACAGCAAATATACTAAACGGGAAGACAGAGTAAGAGGAGCATAACAATAATTAAAATGTAATGTTTACATTACACACGACCAGAATAAATGGATTAGTCCTCTAAAATACATTCCTGGAAGTTCTTTCACTCTTCTTTAGTGGTTCGACATAACACTAAGAAATAATGGAATTAGATAAAGAGTGGACGTATATGCGCTACTAAAACTGATTATCAGCGACGTCATTTACTGTCTCTGTCCAATCGTCCACATTATCGTACGGAACCAAACCAAGTAATCATCACTTACTGACACAGTTTAGTTTTCGTCAATCCTTTTTCTATATCAACCAACATTATGAAATGAGGAAAGTCATCACTTCCATGTTGATTTATCAGTTCTGTTTTTCGTCTGGAGCTTGGTATATTAGTCATCCGAAGCGCGTTATATCCATCTTGGTTAAAGAAAGGTACTTGTAGATCATTAATTCAATACTGTGTACATACATCAACCCTGGGAAACAGTTACAACCAGCCGATGAGTCCCAAGTGGGACGAAATGTTCTAGGATCTTCTCAACTACAATCCAACTTAACCCATACTTGTTAGCTACCGATGTATCGAGGCACTCCATTCAGGATACAAACCTGGCAACAGAGACTGATCACTTCAGTCTATAAAAATCAATATGAACATATAAATATTTCCAAAATCAATGTTACTAATTTTTGAAGATACAAAGTGGGAATCTAATATACACATGTATGTTTCATATATATTTTGTCACTGTTAGCACAAATGAAAATACTTTGTGACACTATTTGACATACCTTACCAGCAACTAACACCGCAGCCAGGTAATAAAACTATTCTGTCTGTACTCATAGATCCTACCTGTGATTATTAGTCTTCAGATCCGATTAAAGAACGCAAGAGAATTGAGTCAATATTCAAAAAAGTTACATTGTAATTCATTAATCAATTAATCAGTCAATGCCTGTTACCCCACATGCCCATAGATAAGTGCTGTTTATCATTTTCATGTCTACTTCCGAATTCCGAAGCAACATATTCTTTGGTCTCCCTCTTTTTTCGTGTTAAAGATTTCATGTTAGTGCTTGTCATGTGAAGCGGCCTTGTGGTTTCTTCAAGGTATGCCCTATCCTCCCCCCCAATATCTTTTCTTATATTTCTTCCCCCAGATGGTTAGTTTGTTCTCTCCCACAGAGGGTTGTTGCTGATGGTATTTAGCCAATAGATCCGAAGAGTCTTGTGTAAACAGCTATTTATAAATACTTGTATCTTTTGAATGATGCTTTTCGTAGTTCTCTATACAGGTTTCAGTTCCATACAATTGAACTAACTGCTTTGATGTTGGTATTGAAAATTCTAATTTTGATGTTGGCTGATAGTTGGTTTGGATCTTAAATATTTTTTAGTCCAGGTATATGGCCGAGGTATATAAAAGTTTCCACATCTTCTAGAACTTCACCAAGTTTAATCGGGTTACTACTCGTTGCTTTGTATTTAAGGGTTTTGTTTTTCCTTTTGTATATGTTGAGGCCTACTGCTGCACATGCTACCATTATAATTCATGCATTTGTTTATATACATTGAAAATATAACCACACAACTAATCAAAAAGGAAAATCAGATACATCCAAAACAGAGGCAGTAATAACTGGAAACTGAGGCGGGAAATAGTTGCGTAGTTAGTTAATTGTAGTTCATCAATGGAAAATGACTGAACGACGTTTCAGGAATCTTATAAGAAGTATAGATGACAGGAGTATAATAATAATCAAAGTGTTTGATTTATACGCATCAGTTATAAATGAAGCAGTTGTCTAAGTAACAGTTCCAAGTTAGTTGTTCTTCCTAAGTCACTTTGTGTTATTTAAATCAATTCAATTGTTGTTTGAGTTGGATTGCGCCAGCAAACGGTAACCAGGACGCGCTATTTGTCCTATTTGGGACTCATCGAATGGGTGCATCTGTATCCCAATGTTGATGTTCAGAATAGGATTCGAACTCAGTTCGTTTTATGCTAAACGCCACTGCTTTCATCGCTAACCTGCTGAGTCCAGATAATCACACTTGTGCAACGGGTATGTATGCATAATTCAAGTGTATTTGGATCTTCTCGTTTACTTGTTATGAACTAAGAATGATCATTCTCGGTTGCTATATGTGTATTTTGAGCGGATTGCCTTGATGTAGCCATAGTACACATGTATTATTTGAGCTAAATTGTGACATGTGGCATGTGTCTTTACTCGTTTGCCTTTTGTTCCAAACATCAATTTGTCTCTATGGTCATGTGTAAACAACTAGAATCAATCAATATGTACGTGATATTTACAAAATAATTATACTACATTGATGAAAAATATAACATAATCACTTGGGTTACATTATTTATACAATAGATTTAATTAGTTTGTCTAATCTGGTTAGCGTTTTCTTTGCAAGCTTGGGCTTTACAGGTTGAGAATGCTAGCCCCATACCCAACCCTCCTCCTTTACCTGGGCTTGGGACAGGCAGTAACCCTAGGAGAGCTACACACCGCGTCAAAAACTGGAATCAGTTATTAAAAGGATGAACATTAACTGGAAACAGTTGGAAAGGATTTCTCATGACAGAGTTCAATCGAGAATATTGGTGAGTGACCTATGCTTCTCTGTGAGGGGTAACGGGCGTAAGTAAGATTTAATTACTTTGTTTATGGTAATGGTTCGCGTTTATCTAGAAGGTACTTTATATTCTAAGGAATGTAATGTCATGCCTATACCAAAATCTGAAAGTGTGAAGGGTACATGAAAAGTATGAGCTGACAATTCCGTAGTCACATCAACTGCATTTACATTTAATGTAAGTAATAGATGAATATAAGGAACCAAGCAAACACTAAATATGAACAATCTGATGATTGGAACTGAAAATTAAAAGAAGTTGACAATTTATTACAGATTTTACATTAAGACCTAGTATAAAACGAATAACTTACGGAATATGACATTTTTAAAGAAAGATATCTGATTGGCTTCATGATAGTTCATTTAGAATAGTAGTGCAAGGTAAAGATATATGATGTTGTTCATCGCAAACTTGGTGTTTAGGTCTCATTAGAATGATCAGGTCCTCGGCTAAGCACTTATCGATGATTAACTGTAGCCTTCTATAGAACTGGTCTTTGTCATTTTTTCGTAGCTGTCGTTGATGGGCTCATAGAATTGTATGACATTCATTGTAATCCTTTCCTTTTTTTTGTTTTAAAGGTTATTTTGATGATCGTAGATTCATGAGATTCTCATCCTATAAGCGCTTTCCGTGCTTCTTTGAACAGCATTAGTGCTACTCCATGTGTATGTGAGGCACTTTTTTCTTTGTTATCGGAGTATAAAAGCACTTCTCTTGCAGACAATCTTTACTGTCCAGCTTGTAGCCAATCGGTTTCCATTAGCCCAAGTATCTTCAGGTTGTGTCTTTTCATTTCTTCAGGTATTCGCATGATTCTCTTTTGCTTTGTATAGTATGCGAACATTCCATATACCTATTCTATGTACCTCATGACTTCGGATGGTAAATGCAGAATTTATAGTAAGCATGTTTACGTAACATATGAACATGATCATATTTTAAAGTTTAGTGATTGTTTTCATTTCATTTAACTTTGTTGTTTGTATTCATTGCAAATTGATCTTGTCTGAGTGATGTTAAAATGTAGGAGAACTGAAAAGCTGTTTCGTTCTGCTATCAGATTCCTCAACAGTATGCATTCACGATAGTCATTGTTACTTATGGAAGGTAGCTCATAACCTAAGAGAATATTGTAAGATATTTTTTGGAAAGTACTGTATGTAAAAAAAATCCCTCTAAATAATACTTTCGAAAGTGAGTCTATTCTTCTTCGTCCTTTCACTTATACATTCTGTTAATCTTTTTGACGCTACATGAGATAGTTGTTGTTTATCTTTATTGAGGCATTCGCTTATTCTTATGTTTCTACTGTATTTATGATCATCACAGGACCTGACACATGTGTGCATCGGTCCAAGTTGCTATACCTCCACAGTACACCAAGATTAACGCCATATCAGTAGAAGTTAGTTCAGTGATAATAAAAACAAAAATAAAGGAAAGTAAACAAATAGAATATGTTTCAGGGAAAAAGAATTGGAGTTTAGAAAGAAAGTTACGAAATAATTTTAACGTCACCCCTTAAGGAGGGACAATGAGTGGATATATCTACACCACTGTAGTTGATTCCGAACCATATCGCACAGCGTTTCCATCCACTGGTTACGGTATTCGCGATGACCTCAATCAGGTAGTCAGCATCTACCGACATGACTCAAACCAGCAGTTGGTGACTTCCTGAGCTGATGCTATGTATTTATTTGCCTCCCCCCTAGCTCTATTTCATCTAGCTCCTATATCAGTCAACACAGCACTACATTTCTATGATTCTTATTGACTGCATCTACTTTGTTTTACTTGACATTCTGGTTAGAGCGGCTATCTAATTGGTCTGATATCGTTTTTGAATGTGTCGCTTGGATTGACTAGATTTATTCATTTTTTGATTGTGAGTTGTAGTGCACTTTCAGAACTTGAAATACTGTGTTGTAACAAATTTAAACTTCATCTTTTCAACTGGCAGTACGTAATCTATCCGAAAAAGTTACAATAATGTTCTTGTCTATTTCTTGAAATAATCAACCGGATGATGATATTTATTTATGTAATAATGTATATTTATATAAATAACTTTATGTAGAATCATCTCTGAACCAACCATTTGTTTTGAGTTTTGACTAAGCAATATCATACGTATCTAAACTAACTACAACATCTATTCATCCTTTCAAACTGCCTTCATCTGAAAACTAAAAAAGGTTATTGAGATACTGTATATGACTTAAAACACCGTATTATTATCGACTACTGCTAAATTTAGTTGAGTAGTTTTATTGCAGTTATCTATGTTGCATAGTTTGGAATGTTCAGTTGCTGTTGAATTTTCATGATGTTGAAGTGTTTATTTTTCTAAATAAGCTTGTGCTATACCGTTAGAAGAAGCAGATATGATCGATTTGTATAACTAAGTAGTTGATACTACCTTGCGCTCACGAAGTCAAAATAACGAGTGTCAATGATTGTTTCTAGCCCGATGCCTACTTAGTCCCAGGCTAGAAATGAGTGAACACAAGAATAATGAACCAACAAGACAGAATACCATAAAATATCAAACAATACCAAGCCACACCATCAACCAATTAGAAAACTGATATTTATACAAAATAGGAGTAATCGTGGATGTGAACTGGATCAACGTATACATAATCAATTAACCTTAGTTCATCAATTAGAAACGATTTACCAATAGTTAATACAATAGATGGGAGGATGGGACAAGGTGAACTGAATAATAGTAGTCTGCCGAGGAACGATTCTCAAAGATAATCAATCCTCATAAGGTGTCCGGCATATCAGATCTGTGTAATCTACTTTTCCTCTGTGATGTTTTAGTACAACTAACTGACAACAGTTAATGTTGTGATTACTGATAAGTAAATATATGATTTATTTTCGGTTACGTGTACGAATGGCCACTCGGATTATTAATAGTTACATGGGCGATCAGATAAAAATAATCGAGAAAGATTTGTTGTGATGTGAGAATGGTTGTGTGGCTGAATTTGTAACGTCGTTAGTTTTAACAACTAAATATATAAACCATCAGTAATTTCAACTTCATAAATAACAATGACCCATACACAGACAGCAATCACGAGGTACGTGTATAATTAGGAAGTCTAAAAACAAGAATGCAACAGGTATATATGTTTGAACAGAAATAATCAAATGTCACAAATGGCACAACTCGCTAAATTTCCATAATACACTACACTTTGACATTTAACACACATACCAACGAAGAAATATGTTGTATGAAGGTCATTATGTTAGGGAGAGACAACTATAGCCTCTACAATATCATGCATATATGGAAACCAACCTGCATATTTTCCTATCCTATATCTAAATATATACAACGTGAAGGACATAACATTTAGCACAGTCTAACCTGGGATACAAAACAGTTGACATCACAATCTTTGAGGTCTAAATTGATTACTTCACTAAAATTCATTTCTTAATATTTGTCATTTGAACACTAAACGAACAGAAACCGACATATTTGACTAGTTATGATAACATAATGACAAAGTTACCAACATGTTATATATTTCAAGTTTCTTGAGTTTAGCATCATTATACTCACTGTTTAGTAAATAATTATTGTATCTAGTGTTTTATAGTTATTTAAGTATGTTAATGTTACATATATTAAGATATTTCATATTATGCTCTTGATTATTATGTTCTATCGACTTATCTATTGTTCACTGTATATCAGACTATGATGCACTGATGTGTTTATAGAAGTCAGCTGAGATTAGCTGCATAACACTAAAGATGAATTACCTTATAAAAATGACATTCATATGTATGACTTATTGGGTAAACATCAAAATGAATGCAAATGCCGCATACAGTACTGAAAGTGAATTCAAGTGGTTTCATGATAATAAGTACTAAGCAGGATCGTTAGTATTCATCCCGGATTGATCTTGACTTAGTACTACTAAAAACCAGGAGGTAGTGAATGAATATCATAAATTGAAGGAAGAGAATTAGTAACACAGTGAAAACTCAAAAGTAGTAGAGGTAGTAGTAGTAGTAAAATTGTATTGTAACGAGTCATAAGAATAGCAGTAGTCGGCAGTCAACGGCCAGCAATACAGAGACCAGCAATCACGCAATTCAGCAGTGCAGAAATATAGTCCATAATCAATCTAACCAGGAATATATATATATATATATATATACATGTAGGGGTAACAATATCCCAAATATAGATAGTTACTAAGGGGTGAGAACTAAATAGCCAATGACATGTATGGAATGAGAAGGTCAGAGTAACACGTCATAGAAATAGGCAATCGGACACACACAGGGAGGATACATGAATTACAATACATAGTAACGCATTTATAAAAACATCAAAAATAAAAGCATATAGAGTCCTGTTATTGTTTGGATTCACTTGAAATACGTACTTGAGATCATCACAAAGATTCCTTCAGTGGATGGAGGCCGGCTAATTAATGTAGATGGCTAAGGTTACTCCGTTAGAGCTGAAGACCATGGGTACAATCCCTAGGCAGAATAGGATGTGTTCACTGCCACCTATGAGTCCTATACTAAAACGAAGCAGCTTCCCAGTTCTTCATGGTACCCAGCTAACATCATATTGTAACAACCAAAAACAACTAATATAGCAGTGTTCTATTCAATTTTTACTCTTATTTGATATATTTCAATCTGTTACGTTAAGTTATACTTTACGTGTGTGTAAATTGTCAACTTTATTTATTTCAACTGTAACTAAACAAAAAACGAAATGATAATTTATATTCTAGATCGAATTACATAAAAGTTGTTTATGCTAATCACGTCTACTTTATGTTATGCTTAATTATAGTTTGCGTCAAATCCATGTTTTCTACTAAAAATAAAAGTCTAAAGTATCAGTTTAAAGTTTAAGGCTTTAAGTAATCCTTAAGTTGGACTGTTACTGGTAAGCTGAATCCAGGATGCTCGTTTAGTCCTATTTGGGACACATCGGCTGGATCCCAATGTTTATATTCACGCTGGGAATCAAACTCAATCCGCTCAACCTAATTTAAATATTCTTGTTTAAGTTCTTTACATTCAACTTCATCTAACATGCAACATTTTCCTAAATTCGTTGATTTTAAAAGTTTTCAATTGTGAATCGTCAAGTTCTTTATAATTCGACTATGACGAGTGACTTATGATATGTAGACAAACGAGTGAATGTTGAATGAGTACGCGTATGACGTATGATGCTTCGTTATCGAAAATGAGGACGTTATGCTCAAATAACTAGATATATTTATTATTAGGTAGACGTAATTCGAAGAGTCCTCACAACAGAATATATGAAGATATATTTGAAACGAATTAAATTTAACAAGCTGTTTAAAGTTATTTAGTTCAATAAACAGAAAAGAATTGTCTCGTAGAGGCCACTGTAACCCTATGACATTTCGTTTTTTGTATTGTATACATGTTTATTGGTATATGTACCAAGTGTTAGATTGCACAGTACTATTGAACTTTGGCGCGCAGCGCCATTTGTAATGCTGGATTCCGTGGATTCAAATATACGCCAATCGCATATTCGTTTTGATCATACGCGCACCTGTGTTTATCACATATGCGTGATTGGTTATTGCTGGGAGAAGTAAAATTACTGAATATATATATATATATATATATATATACATAGTGTTGGTTGATACAAAGCTACAGATCCAGCCGCACAACTACGCACATATCACAACAAATTTTTTCTGATCGTTTTAATCTGATCGTCGATATTGCTATTCATATTCCCAATGGCCATTCGAACACGTTTAACAAAATAAATCATATATTTCTTATCAGTAATCAGAACATTAACTGTAGTCTGTCGGCTTCAATAAAGTCCCACGGAAAGCGATCCATCCACACTCTAAATAAATAACCTAAAAATAAATGTATAATAGGTTAAACTTATTATATTTGGACGATAATCACGTCATGTAGCGATATTACTGTAATTATTAGATTGTACCTGACTTGTACAAGGATCAGAAATAGAGTTGCAAGTCGGTATCACATTTAAAAAAATGAATGATGAAAATAACCAGTTAATTTAAGGCAGAATATTCTAGAATGGTTTATATTGTTAAAAGATGGTAGTTATTTAATGTCTCGTATTCACACTATAGTCATGTATATTAATCAGTTTAGGAGGTGTATCAGTTGATAAAAACAGGTGAAATATGGTTCCTATCGAGATATTACAGTTATTGCACCAGTAGATAGAGTTGGTTTAGATACTAACAAGTACCAAGATCACATCAGCAGCATAATATGGTACACATATTTCCAACTTCTGTCTTGATCTCTCTTCCAGTGTTACACCCGATATATTGTTTGCATAACAAAAGAATCCTCTTGAACTCGCATTTTTCGGGGAATGATATTTCATGAAAATTTGAATTAAGGCTTTAAGAATTCGGCCTCAGCTGAGTTGGAATACTACTGCCATCTATTTCTACACCAGAATGAATGCAAACATACTTTTGATGATTCCTTACAGTCAGTAGTGCAGCAGTTCGATAAATTCTCAAATATGACTGGGTGAAGTTGTTTGTGAATTGAACAACTGACGAGTCACTGGTGTATATTGTCACTGCAAATTGCGGATGTGAAAGATTTTAACTAAGATCAGAGATCAATCCAGAGATATTATTTAGCTATAGACATGAAATGGTGACTCATTCAGAATTAATAAAGTATACACAGATCTTGCAGGCTACTATATTTTTAGTTTAGGCTCTACTAACACAGACTAATGCCGTCACCAGAAAGAGCGAGCCAAAAACACAATAGGCCAAGCAGCAAACACGGCACAGCAATGATGGGCGCATAATGTATCTAAATAGGCAATAGCGACTATGTCTATGCAAGCGATTTCTGATGAAAATAGATACATTGTAGTTGCCATTAAGCGATGCAGAATAAACACTAGGACTTATCGTGCCTCATTTGTGTAAGTAGTCCTGGTATCTATAGCTAACATGCAGGATCCACCCTCCTATTAAATGACATACAAAAATAGCCTGAACTAACTTATCGTCATCCCCTTTCTCAGTATAAATAGTTTAATTATAACAGATGTGCCGTAACTAATACCATCAGCTAGTTAAAGCGGATGAGGCAATGACACACTCTATCAATTTGACACGTGCCAACCATCACAAACACCAAAGGCGTGGAAAACAGACGACGAACACAGGCAACCAGAATCAACGACAATCAACATATATTCAACACTATCACTGCCGCAACTAGGGTCAAGCGACTGGATATTAGGTAAAAAATTTTGTCCCACTCCAAAGTGCCAGTATCTAGCAGTACTCTACTAAGCGTCAGGGAACAATTTGATAAAGTTCAGATAGAAAAGTACTCCAAACTTCTGGGAGTGAGCAATTCATCAATCGCATTATGCAAACTATTCCGTGGAAAATTCTCCATTTGAGGCTAATACTCCCTGCCAATGAAAGTTTCATTTTACTCCAACAAGTAATTTAGAATCATCCTCATATTATAGCATAAGCCAATGGCTAAACAGTCCTTAAATATAAAACCGAGGCCCATAAACCATGGTCAGAACCAGTAGCAAAAACGTCGAGGTCATAGAACGGCTAACCAGCTAAGAAGGGTTGCTCCTGAAACCCTTAGCTACACTGCAGAAGCTTAGACAAATATTACTTGCAACATACGCAACCGTGGATGTGGCTGCTGATATATCTTGGCTTAAACAATGTGACGATAACAGTGAGTCAACAGCTAGCCAGACCCACGCACCTTACGAATTTAACTGCTTGCTGTCAATACCTGAAGATGGTGCAACAAAAACAGCCTGGATAGCCACAAACATTGAACATTAACTAGTCGGATGTAATTCTATTATTTGCTGTTATTAGTTCTGAAATGGACTGAGAGAAGCGCTTGTGTTGCTGCCAGGAGTCAATATCTCCCAAAAGTATAACTTTATCTATTGTGTACTTAATTTACTGTACTGCTTTAAACTTTGTGTAATTCTATTGTCAGTTGTGAAAGCATAAATTGTTTCGTGTCGGCATTTCATTTATCCTAAATGGCTGATTGAGAATCATACGGTTTAAGTCAATTTCAGTTAAAGATTCACCCTCGGTCTAGAGCAGGACTTATATAGTGTTTAGAGGCTCCACTATCGGCTCAGTCATGACGGATTATCTTAGATAATTTAATACTCGATAAAATGGTCGTCTAATTTAAAACACTGCCCACAGTCCATCGACTCACGGCTTCTTCGCGGGTTCTCCATGTAACAGAAACAAAAATTAAGTTGGTATACAGTAATTTTGGGGAGTAGTACCTCCAAATTGAGTTTTTGAGCTCAGACGCTTGCTAATTTGTAGTTATCTAGAGATTATTTTTCTTACTAAAACGCTGACCACACTCAGACTCACAGATGATGAAGCAGATATTCCATTCATGGCATCATTCAGGTAGGATGGAGACCATTGAGGAGGAGTTTAAGTAGCGACATATACCCGCGACACATGCCTGTAAACTGGCATGCTCTCATGTACAAATTGTTACTTGAGAATAAATTATTATTATTATTATTAGACGCTTCCTTACTTAATTAACCATTGCTCAAATAACCCTTTAGATTTTTCTCGGTGTCACTTTAGTGCAAACGTCACTACTCACTTAACAAGTGAGATATAACAAGTTGTCCCTAACGAAAATATTACAACTGGATGCCTAGTGCGGAAAACGTGGATGGCCAATCCCTTAAATTCACAGGAACTAAACCCCTCACACATACAAAAAAGGATAGTTTACCAAGACGCTTGAGCATCACATCACAGCCGCAGGTTTGTCTAGACAAATAAGAAGGGACGCACGTCTAGACAATAGCAGGAAGTCATCCAAACTAGACTACCTGCTTTCACGAGACCCACTTCTTGTGAAGAACCACCAGATGCAGACTCCCCATTAAACGGTAGCTACCCATGCTACGGTAATACTTGAAGTAGGCACTAATGTGACATCATCATTGAACAAAAATACGCCTTGTTATTGTTACAATAAGACATTACTTAGTTATGATAGCGTATTTATAAGTGGCTTTTATTCTCAAGAAATTGAAGGAGGAATTAACAAACAATCGGAAGTTCATTAGATCTACAATATAAAAAGACATAACTAACTTCTAACTGACTAGAAAACCGAGCTTAAGGACATAATGGAAAAAATGAGGCACAGAGCGACTACCCTAATACAAACAGAACAGAAATTAAATACCAATTCCCTAGTTTACTCATAAATTCTTTTACAGAGTGGAGCACTTCATAGCTATATACTAAGTTTCCAACTGATAATCTGGCATATAAGTCAATTCGAAATAATCATTGAATCACCAATGTCATTTTGTGAGGAAGACTTAAATAATAAGCCACTCTGTAGCCAGTACATCTAGAAAAGTATCAGGCCTAAATTGCCCTTGTGACATCCTAGCTAGGATAGTGTGTACAGTTTGCTTGGGAAGAACTCTAACCTTCTATGAGGGATGTCGCTCAATGCTGTAGTTGAGAAGCATACCAAACGACCCTAGGCTTGAGAAGTTTTCTTCTATACACCGTCCCACTAATAATTATGAGTTGATTCAATTGTGGTTAAAAAAATACTAAGAAACGATTTCAGCCTTAATTCATCTTTTCTTCCTTTAACTAGGTCACAACATCTGCGAGGATACTACTCTTCTATTCTGCAAAACAGAAGTTAAAGTTTTGTCTGCAGTGAATTTTGCCCTTGACCTTCGCCTTAAATAAAGCGCGCGTTTCAGAAGATGTCGTTGTTACTGCGTCTACAGTAGATTAAAGACGACTAACAGCTGTACGTGATTATAATCTGTACGACAGATTGAGTGGAGCACAACGTTTTGTTCGGTATTATCTATCCGTGTTATTGTGCTCGACTACAGTGATACTTTAAAATATTTAGGTATACACCTAATTATAGAATAATCTATGCATTTCCAAATATTTACTAAATTTTAGCAAGATAGTGTATTACTCTACTATCCTGTTTTACCGTTTTATTCTCCTAGTGCATCTTCCTGTTTTCATCGATAGCCGATTCGGTATTTACAAGGAATGACAAAATATTCCGTTTTAATTCACTTAACACTTTTAATAACTTCTTTGGATATTTACTATACTGAAATATTTACCGGAATTGCAGACCTTAATTATGTATGTCGGCTTTTATTAATACTAAAATGTAACAGCAATCAGATTATTTTACAAAGTTTTGCTTCTTATCCAGTAACAGTTCAATCCAGTTTGAGTTTGCATTTCTCGAGGCAGGTTAAATCATCATAGTTATGATTTGTTTACAGGATATCCTTCCAGTAAAGTTGAAATCTTTTTGGGACGCTCCAAGAATGTGGCTTGCAGCCTCACAAAGACCTCTGGTTAGTACTTTTGTTCCAAATATATTTTATATATAATTTATATGTAACAGAAATTCTGTCTTAGTAAATTATTCTATAAGGCATACTTATATGCATTTGGCTGGTTGATTCGTAAATTTAAGTTGGGCCATAGTTGCAGGAGTATTCTTACCATCTATTTTGGAATGTATGAAATTTAACCAATGAAATATTTTTCATTGCCTTTTACTTTTTATTGATTTGAATGCCATTGTAACTAGCACTTAATGTTTTTTAATAATACCAGTGCAAAAATAGTCAGAAATATATATATATGTATAGACAAATAATGTAAATGCAATTATGTAGATTAAATGTCTGTAGCAGCTGAGTTACTTGTGTAAGAGGCAACTTGGAATCTGAAGGCAGAATTGTAAAAGTTTCGCAGCATTTTTTATAGTCCACATACACAATATCCGGATTATAGTGAGATTGCGTGAAATATGATCAGAATAGATAGACTTCCAGAAGAAATGATAAGCCATATTGTTTCTGAATTTAGAACATACAACAAATCACAAGAGTTAAACCTTGATAGTTTTACACTAATATTTAAAAAAGGTCAGTTACACATTATTTGATTATGATTAAATTGTGTCAAGCAACAGCTCTTCAAGTTATTCAGTCGTCGTTAGTGTAATAATATATTGTTATAATTGCTTGGAGTTATGGATATTATAACATTTCGACAGTTTTCAGTTTCTGTCAATGAAGTCTACTAACGCTATCGTCAAGATTTACCAGACGTACTATGGTAATGTTTCTACGTAATACAAATGCTAAGAATATATTTTTACTTATTTTGTGCTGGGTTTTCAAGCTGACTTTATTTGAATCCTGGTATGACTTATAAATATGAAAATAAACAACGATAGACTAGGAAAGTGGGAAGTAAAAACTAAAGAATACATAACACTTTATATTTACGATTTATTTAGGCATTTTTAAAGTCTTCATTTGTTTTAAGCAAAGTTTGGTCTATATTATAGTAGCTAGACCACGATTTTTGTTAATTAATTGTTAATAATTTAATTAAGTATTTCAGTTGTCACGATACTCCGTGGGTACTTAAACACAGGTTTGTTTTTGTGGATGATCCTTACAATTATACCAAACGTTGAACCAAGGACTTTTAGTCTTCATGTCAACGTCCAACCTCCAGCCCAGCATAATCCAGTTTCCTGTTTTCTTAACATCAGTAAATTTGTCCTGCTGCTGGTATGTCATCCTACGCAATCACAAGCCACTGGTTGTCCAAGAGGAGTCATCTCGTCGTGTAAAACTTTAAATCCATTAGTCTCTATAACTTCTAATAATGACATAGATTTAATTGTGCTCGCATTATCTATTAAAGTTCAGGATGGTGTATTTAGTTTATCTGCTACATGAGATGTGATAAAAAGCGTAATAATTTATATTACGCACTTCCTGTATTCACCTCAAAATGATGTAATGAAAATAGTGTATTTGAGTTACTGTTTGTATTAATTCGTAGTTGAAATAAGCCAACTTTCTTTCATTACCCAAAAAGTGGAAATTCGCTAATTTGGATGTTGACTTACCACCAAAATCGGCCATGATTACATTTCTAATAGCTTTGCAGAATAATTAGTTTGGCAAGCATCCTATGTAGTTTGAATACGAAGTAATACTTACCATTATTCAGAATTTCACTTCAACCAAAAGCGCTTCTGTTAGTAGCTCGTAATGGTTTTATAGATGCTATGGTAAATTTAAATATTCTAAAATAAGTTTGAATTAATGTCCGATATTAGTTAGAGAAGTACAAAAAGCTGTGAAATATTGATAAGTTCCGTATCTTACATCAGAAGCTTATTTTAAATACGATTTGATTAACAAACTTTAGCTTTTCTTTTAAGGACATCTTTTAAGAAATACTGATTTATACCTGTACTCTCGACTTGTGATTAAGTTCCATTACAACACACCATCTATATTCAACATTATATGCAAGTTACTGTCTGATGCCCGATTTTATTGACTATACAGTTCATAACTCTTTAAACGAAGTATGAGAAATTCACTTGGAAATGGTTACTGACTTATGAAAAGTTATTATTGAGTGTAACATTTATTGAAGTTTGTTAGTTTTAGAGACTTTTCCTCTCCTAATCGGCAAAGATTTTTGGGTTTTAGTGGTTTTAATTTTATCCTTGACTTACGGTTAACATTATTCTTAAAATTTACATATTTATACAAAAAGCAGCTAAGGAAGTTCTATAGTCAGTAGGCTGTGTCTGTGTGAATTTAATCTTAGATTATCGAGCATTTTTGGATGTTGAATCATTACCATAATAAATATACCAGTAAGTAAGGATAGAGCTGACATAGATAATGGCCTCTTCCCACATGTAGTGGTTAACGGTGGACAACAGCAAAACTCTATTTTACATAAATTTTCTGCCAGTTGGCACTCGTCACTAAGGCGTTTGTACAGTACTAGAAGAAACCAATAATTCCTTTTGGATTCCAGAACAATTAATTTAACTCTAAAATCTAATCTACTGACAGTGCGTTATTAGAACCATGAATAGCTACCTGTGTGACTGGCATACATATATTTACTAATTACCCAGTTGCTTGTCTTATCTCAAGTGTCTGAGTTATCTCTACTAATCTGCAATATGATCATTGGTCTAAGCGATACGGAATCCTATGTTATCGCATTTATAGTTCATTATATACAGATTTTGAAATTCAGATATTATCCCCTCCAAAATTTTTCTCTGTAAATATCTTAATCTACGAATGAAAATGACTTATTTTTGTTTTGACATATTGTTGCATAGTGAATTAATTGAGTAGAACAGCTTTTAACCTCTACACTGGTTGATCACTAGGAGGAGGTGATTATTGTCATATTTGCTTTAGATTTTTTATTCTGATCATATTCCATCAGTTAAGTAATCAACCTAGCGATTATTTTAAGCGTCTGAATATTTTGTGCATTATGTTGTTGATGTTAGGTATCTAAAACCGTACTTCATTTAATTTTCACAGTATTCAGTATTCACCAGGTACACTTATTTACAGTTAAAATCTGACGTGAATTCCTCGAAAGGCATTAATTCCTTTGGCTTTGCGGCTACTTCTTATTAATGAATCACACTTATTATGAAGTTTAATTAAAGCAGAATCCTTTTATCAAGTATCAAAAATCATTTAAAATTATTGAATATTTAAAGATCACTTATTGAAACCAACGTCTTAAAACAGTGAATAATTATATTCTTGGTTATTCATGATTCTATAATATTCAATAACTATATGCTATAATATCTTTAATATCTTTTCTATTCACATAAAGATATCTTGTTCAAAACGACAAGCATTACTGAATAGTTTATCATCGAATCAATTATTTCATCTTGATCCATTTATGGATGGTTGGTGTCAACGTATTAGTTTATCTAATAAAATTTATTCTGAATTAATGCAAATATCATATCAACAATCAATTGATTGGCGTACAATTATGACAATGATTATTGCAAAAATAACTGGATATTTTAATAGATTAATAGAATTAACAAAAGTTAATTTACCAATTAATTATACTTTAAACAATTTAACAATAGGTAAACTATACTTTTGTTATGAATTAAAGCTGACCAATTTCTATTATTCTCTATGTATATATGTCATAAATTTCAATGTAAACATAAAACAATCAGATAAAGGGGGGGGCATTTGGCAGATAAGGGCTAAATAGGATGAAATGAGCTTGCTGGATTCCCCTTGTTAGACATAATTCAACTTTAATTAATTTTCTAGTATAAAAAAGCTCTCTAATCATTGTGATTGTCTCTGTAAGTTATAAAAAAACAAACTTGAACTATGATTATCTATATAACTCAAATTGTCAGATAAGTATGCTCTATCTAGGACTTATTATGATTTCTCTGTTTATTGAAAATATGACTGTTATATATTAGAGTATAAAGATTATTAACGAATTCTATTATGGCATCGAAAATATTTGTCCATGACTAATAAAGGCATGACCAATTATTATTTGATGTGCTTATGAAGTTATAATAATAATGCCTATGAGGGTCTAGTTGGTTCCTGAATATCCACTTAGACTGAAGGCAGATTAGAAAGGACACAAATCGATTAATCAACTAGACCAGTCGTATTATATTTGAGGCATTCTTTTATATATACACGAAGCAGACCACATAGTCAGTTAATAAGGGAACTTAATACAAAACAAGAAAGACAGTGGTAACGAATTAAGATAACGTAGTGTTATACTGTTAGAAAGGGGCTAATATGATTTATTCGTATGACCAAGTAGTTGGTGCTATCTTGCACTCACAGTGTCACAATAACGATCGCGAATGAGTGTTTCTAGCTGGTCACTAAATGTCCACTTAGTCTAAGTGGGAAACAGAGAACGCAAGAATAATGAACCAACAAGACAGAATCCTATTTTATATCAAACATTCCTCTATATATACACAATACCAAGCCACACTATCAACAAATTCAAAAACTGATATTTATACAAAAATGGAGTAATCGTGGATGTGAACTGGATCAACGTATACATAATCGACTAACCATTGTTCATCAATTAGAAACGATTTACCAATACTTAATGCAATAGACAAGAGGATGGGACAAGGTGAACTGAATAATAGTAGTCTGCAGAGGAACGATTCTCAAAGATAATCAATCCTCATAAGGTGTCCAGTATATCCGATCCGTGTAATCTACTTTTCCTCTGTGATGTTTTAGTACAACTAACTGACAACAGTTAATGTTGTGATTACTGATAAGTAAATATATGATTTATTTTCGGCTACGTGTTCATATGGTAACTCGGATTATTAATAGTTATATGGACGATCAGATAAAAATAATCCAGAAAGATTTTCATATTTAATTTGGATTATGACTGACAAATGAAATCCCGGACACGCGTTTCGTCCTGTTTGGGACTCATCGGCCGGATTTACCTGTATCTCAATATTGGCGTTCACAGTGGGATTCGACCTCAGTCCATTTCGTAGAAATATGCAAGTTCATCTTAATGCACCACTTTTGTTTAATAAGAGACTATTCAGTGTAAAATATTACTATAAATTACTAATAAGTATATGGTATCATCAAGTTAAAAAAACTTTTCTTAGCTAAGTATTCTTTAGTTTTCTTCCTATTTAAACTATCAGAAATGAACTCATTAATAATAACATTTATATTTTAGTATGTAACAGTTATCTATTAAATAGACAGGAAAGTAACAATCAGTACCGGTTACAACATACTTATTTTAAATTTTAAACTTTCTACATAACTGTTTACGTTGGATTGTAGCTGCCCAATGGAATCCAGGAAGGCTATTTATTTCTATCAGGAACTTGTCAGATGAGTGTAACTTTATTGCAGGAACCAGTGTTATGGTTATGTAGTCGCTTATGTTAATAACTACATTCTGCTGACCAAACTTTACTACGGTTATTAGTCTATATAACTCAATATCGTTGCCACTGTGTTAAGGCTAAAACTGACTTTTGAAGCTTGATGTCTTGGAATTGAATCAGTCAGAAAGTATTTATTCTCTGAAAAATATAAGTAAGCCTTACTAACGAGTGTTAAGTTGTACAAAGCCTAAGCACGTGGTTTATTCCCGACTACCCTCCCTCAAACCACTTCCCTTCTAAATACTGATCCGAAAATGTTGACTCACTTAGAGTAGTTATTACTTTTAGTAGTTGATTCATAGAATTTGATCATTACGATAAAGGATTAGACAGGCATCAAGTTACTCATTACTCAGAAATCAATCAATTGATTGTTCTTAACTAAAAATGTTAAAAAAAATCAACCAGTAACTGGTTTCCATAGTCCCTTCAGAGTCTGAATAGGTCAGTGTTGACAGACAATATATTAGAACAGATAATTTGTTAAGACACACGTTAATTTTGTCCATAGTAAAGGGTCATCCTTTAAGTATCCATGAATCAGTAGTCTACTAGAGAAGGTAATATAAACAATCGCTAAGTAGAAAGTTTATGTCAACTGATTCGAAGATTTATATATCAAGATAATTGTATCTCATGTAATTTAAACTTACCTGAAAAAGATCCTTTTGGCACTGTAGACAACTTTTTCATGATACTAACATTTATTCATATTTCTATCAGTGAATATCGGAGAATCAGTTGCATTTCTACTTGAGTTCATCCAGTTCATTATTATTAATTATATCATCGTTGTAAAAACATGTTTACCTCTTAAAGTGAGAAGATTAATTAGATTTCTTTTCCTGTTCATTGAATTTTATCTTTGAAAATCAATATACTGAACATTCCAGATTGGGATAGTTTAATTTCGAAATGAATTTGCATAATTTAACGCTGTCTTAACTGATATTTACTGTTAGGATGTTTTTGAATCAACTACTAAGTATGATATCTATTGAACAATTTGATGGAAAAATATCTATCAAAAGATTAAAAAAAATAAATTGAAATGGTTTGTGGAGAATGGTATAAATTTTTTGCTGACTGAATTCGTCACCAATTGATGCTAGTACGGCACTATTGTAAACCAGGATCATATTAAGATAAATGTTTTGTCTAGGTATGAGAATCCTCAAGAGTGTCCACCCTTGTCGAGAGTAAGACACATACCACCAATGACAATGAATGATTATCGTACTATATCACAAATTGATGGAAGTGAAAATTCCAGGGTTGGATACTGGTTGGCCTGATGGCGTAGAAAGCTAGGCATTCGCCAACTTGAAACTCCAGAGGTAGAATCAAGACTTCATACTGTTAATAAGTCCCATACTAGAACGTAACATCATTTCAGTGTTTCCCGGTTTTCAATAGTGCCCAGCCAACATCAATCTGTGATAAATCCAATCAACTATAGTTTCTAACAATCTCTACACACCATCATAATTTATTCCCGACCGTAGCGGCTACCTTGACGTTGTGATCTGGCTTGCCTATCGTGATGACCCAACCGAGCTATATTGGCTAGAACGCTTGCTTATCTAGGTCCTACCATTCCAAACAGGTCTGTTGGAGAGCGATAAGACTAAAGGCAGCAACCTAAGATCTGAGGGCGAAGTCGTATTGCTGACTGCAGCGGGGTGTGACAGTAGTAAGGTGTTTCCGTCGCATAACCAGCATCTGCAACGATGCTGCCTAAATGGAAAAAAAGGGTTAGACAAGGTCGACCCTAAAAATGTCACACTTTACCTTACTCCGCGGATTTCCGTCTCCGGTAATAAGGCCTTCTAAAGAACGGAGCTAACACTTCGAAAACATCTCATAACAGGGTCGTGTGTGATCGGCCTCAAGCAGTTGCCCCTTGGGCTCTGCGATCGCGCTTCCAGGTCACTGAGACCAATACTAATCCAGTTTCCTTTTCAGGTATCTCAAGAAGTAATACCCTTCCATGGTGTGGGCAGCCAGGAAGTGAAAACCGCTCTCATTGCTCTAACAACACATGAGATCATAATTTATTTAAAACAGGTTCATACTTTACATTTCGATAGAATATTTGTTATATCTCATACTTGATATCTTGACTAGCTGCAAATAACTTTGGCACTCGAACGCTCTGAACCCTCCTAGTCGAAAATTTGAAAAACGGAAGACGGGAAATTTTATTTCAGTAAAATTGGAGAGTCACTTCTGTACAAAATAATCGTATATTTATAGTTTTTTTTGAATCAATAAAATTATTATTATAATCCATCCAAACCGAACTAAAAAGTTTCAACTATTACCCAATCAAAACAAGCCACAATGAGATTGTGGAATGTTCTGTCGATCAGTGATTGAATGGAATATCTCCGGCTCTTTCAAAGATTCTAGAGGCTTTGTTGAAGTTTCTGCGAGTCATCCCAACAACAATATTCACAATGACATTTGATCTTTTATTTACATATTTGATAAACTTTTGATTATCTTCATAAAGATGTTTATTTATGACTTTACTTATATTAGAAATGGTGTTTTTTTTTTCTTCTTTTGTTTATCTTTCTTCTAGTTAAACCATTAATTAACATGACTACAACACATTCCTATAATATTCATTCATATCAATCAATTGAATCTAGTTTACCTGATGTGATTACAATGGCATGGTTATATTATACATCAACAATGAATCAGAATAGACAACAACAATCATTTATATTAAGTCAATGGATTTATTGTCAATCACCAAATATTCAATTCATTGTTAATAGACCATCATGGTGGTTTTTTACATTTGATAATTGTAATGAACATAAGATAAATGTATGACATTATTATTTAATAGTTAATGTTATTATTCATTATTCTTATATTATATAATAGTTTATGTTATATAACAATTTAGAAGAATGTATTTAAAATATCTTGTAGATACATTCAACTGATGAGTTCTGAATAGGACGAAACATGAGTAGTGGATTCCACTTAATAATTATAATCCAAATTAAATAATATTTATCAACGTGTTAAGCTTAAAATTATGAGAGTGATAATACTCTTTGTATGATTCAAGCGGTAGACATGACTTTTACAGTTGAACTTGAGAGTTTATAAAATGACCTTGGAAGACTTAATCGAGATGAACCAATCACAACCCTCTAAATCAGAACCAACAATTTCCCTGAAATTTTAGTAATTTATTAGAGATTTCTAAACTCAGATCATTGAAAAGCAGAGAGCACTGGACAGCTGTTTCGTTCTAATGTGAGACTCCTCAACAGTGCGAAACCCAGATTCCGCACCAGGAGCTTCAGGTTGACGGCGATCGCCTAACTATCTGCACCACTGGATCGGCATCCAATCGTGGAATTCCCACTTCCATTAATTTGTGATATATAACGCGACGAGGATCCATTGTCGTTGGTTATAACTGTCTCACTCCCGATAAGTCTGAACTCCACCAGTCACGACTTCTCACTAAAGCTTCAGGAATATCCTGGAGTTAGTCAATAGAACGAAACAGCTGTCCAATGCTCTCTGGTTCTCAATGGTACCCTACCAACATCAATCTGTGATATATTCAATCATACAAATAACCAATCTCCACAAAAATAATCATCCCAATTATACAGGAATTATTGTTTTTATGTCATCTAAAAGTTATGTAAGTTATTCTCGAATTCCGCAGACCTAATATCAAGATGCATTTTATATAAATATTCATCTAGATGGCTCCATAGCATCCTTCCTTGCGATCCATAATACGGATAAGCTTTCCAGTTATCACTACATATTATTGTTCCGGTTAATATATATTTTTCTACCTGAGGAAGAAGTGTAGCGACCGATTTGTCGCGGATTCTCTTATAATGTCCTTTGTTTATTGCTCTATCCCATATATCAAAGAGCTACAAATATTAGAAAAATGAATTACTTACACAGTTTTATTTAACCTGGCATCCCCTATTATACCTCCTTTCACGTATCAATACTTCATCGATTTCGCCGTCCTCCATATTGGACTTATAAGGGGGGTAAAATACCGGAGCATATTTCACGGCAATATTCATACCACTAATTGCTATCTTTTCAGAAACATCCGCTAGTGAAGCGGCTGACGTTGCTTTAATACCAATCACGCAATCGATAATAAAAACGAGGATTTGTTTCAATTCTAGCCTGGAACCAGCACTAGCAATCAGTACAACGAAATCAATAAACATCTCGTGTCCCATGTGTTTAGAAAACTGCCATTTTCTTTTACAAACGAACAACGACATTTTTATCACTAACAAGATCTCGAACACTCTCTATCCTTAGCATGATGCCTTCAAGTGTCCGCCGTGACTGTAAAACACTTCCTCCGATCCTCATTGATTCGGCCGTAAATGTCATGTCCACCATTCTAGCCTGCATCAATGAGTTTCACTGAGTGATTTTATATTGAACTAAAATTAATCATAATGAAGTAGATAAGCATGATTTTGGTCATAGAACGCTTACAATCAAATGATCATGTATCGGAAAACTAGAAAATCAGAAATCAACAAGCTTAACTGATCTATTGTTTAATTTTGGATTGTGACTGACAAGTGAAATCCGGAACACGTGTTTCATCCTATCTAGACTTAGTAGCTTAATAATGAACGCGGTGGCGCTGCACACGAATCAAAATGAGTTTGAGTCTTGGTGTAAACATTAACATTAGGATGCAGGTATATCTAGCTGATGAGTCTCAAATGAGACGATTCCGATTGTTAGTCACAATTCAACTTAAACAATACTTTTGATCTATTGTTATATCAATGCAATCCGTTTATGATGCATATATAACAACAGAAGCTGAACAGTTTCATTTAAGTTAGATTGCAACTGGCAAGTAAAATCCAGGATTCGCGTTTCATTCTATTCGGAACTCATCGGCTGAATGTACCTGCATTCCAATGTTAATGTTCACACTAGGATTCGAACTTGATCCATGACAAATCAACAGGAAGATCTCAATACATTTTAATTACCTAATCTATGACATTACTGTTCAGTTAACGATCAATTAATGTTTATTGCTTGAACTTTTTTTTCTATTCATTCAATTGTTATCAAATGACTATTATAAAACTATTAAAATAGAAATTTTATTTATTTATTTATTTAAATATACTACTGATAAGTAGAATATAATCGAGAATTCAATGAAATCACAACAAATCTATACAAGAAATAAAATAGCCTATCGTTTAACATTAAGAAATGGTGAAAATAATGATGTATTTCATGAACATTTCTCTTCACAAGAATTTGGTAAGATGTTTATTTTATTTAAAGTTTACATTACAATAATGATATTGAATGTTTTACAGTTTAACTGTAAGCTATCGCCTATTAACTTAATGATTTCAAATTTATTACAATTTGTTATATCAGTAATATGACATTCTATAAGTTTGTATATAACATGTTAAAGTGATTAGATAATCAGAATGTATTTGAATCTTTATGTTGATTTATCATGAATTGAAAGTAATCAGTCTTTATTTTTAGTTGGATTGTGATTGGCAAGTGGAATCCAAAATGAGCGTTTCATCCTACCTGGGACTCATCGGATGGATGTACCAGTATCCCAATGTTGATGTTCACAGTAGGATTCAAACTCAGTCCGTTTGGTGTCGAACACCACCGTGTTCACCACTAGACTACTGAGTTCAGACAGTCACACTTGTAGAACGAGAGCATTGGTATCACTCTCTATTATTATATATGCATCCTGAGTGGATTACCCCAAAATATAGTGGTAGTTTACAAGTTGGACTGTGATTGACAGATGGCAGTGAGGACCCACGTTTTGTCCTATTTGGGACACAACAGCTGGATATATTTGCATTCCAGTGTTGATGTTCATACTGGGATTCGAAATCAGTTCTTTTCGTGCCAAACACCGTCGCATCCACCACTATGCTACTGAGTCCAAACCGATCCACAGATTGATCACTTTTAGTCCATAATAAAACAACGTAAAGATCAAAATGCATTCCAGTTATATATACACATGTGGCTGCCTGGACCAAGTAGCCTAGTGATGGACGTAGTGGTCTCTGGCATAAAATGAGTCCTAGTGTGAATGTCAACATTGGGATGCAGATACATCCATTTGACAAGTCCCAAGTAGAACAAAACACTCATCCTACATCCCATTTGTCAGCTACAATCTAACTCAAATAATAAAAGTGACTAAAGTTTGAAATATACATTACTAGATGTTACATCAGTGACCTAGTGTTTAAACAGACACTGAAAGTTCTGAAGATTCTGAATTTTATCGTATGTGGAGAGTTGAATGTCTATTGCCACTGAGAAAAGACAAGTGTTTTATGCCTCTTGTCCTAGATGACATAAATCCATGATACAATTATTCATGTTAGTTTATTATGTTGATATGCTTAAAATGAGCGGAAATCTCTCCATACAAATAACTTTATTAATCGATTGTAGTTAGACAATCATCGAAAACCAGGGAGTACTAGACAGACTTGTTTGGCCTTAATGTGGTCCATGTTGCTATCACTGCACATCAATGGCTGCACGCATAACATTGAATGGTGAACATGTGACAGCTTATATTAAATAGAGTTAGAAATGTAAGCCGCTGAATATTGACTCAACAGTTTAAAAGTTAGACACTTGACATGAAATTCAAACATAATGAATCCAATCTCTGATTGAATCAAGACAATTCATTATACTATGGAGTCTAATACATGAATAAGACAGCCAACCAGTGCTTCACAGTTTTTATTTTATCTACCTACAACCATTCTATGATGATAAACATTCAATAATTAATACAAATCATTGTACATTTTCTAAACTGATTACTTATTCTTTATTTTACACTTTAGGTAAATTGGAGATTGATTTAATATTTTTCATACTACTAGGTGGATTGTTTTTAGTAGCAAATTTATTACTAGGTAAGTTGTTTGTTATTAGATCTTGTGTGTGTGTGTATGTGTGTATCTTATTACATCATTCAGATCTGAAATTTCAAGTTGACAATTAATAAAGTTCTTGTGTGATATTAATGATTAAAAAATATAAATCATAGTAGTAATTCAATTCTATGAAGAAGATAATTTAGTGTAGAAGGTTCGAACAGTTCACTTTTAATCTGACTTTATTTCAAGGTCTTCGTATTCATTGTAAGTTAATGAAAGCGAAGATGTGTCGCATTATCTGATTACATAAAAACCAATAACACAAGTATTAAATAAGTTGGATTGTGACTAGCAAGTGGAATCCAGGACTCGCGTTTCATCCTACTTGGGACTCATTGGCTGGATGTACCTGCATCCCAATGTTGATGTTCACACTGGGATTCGAACTTAGTCCGTTTGGTGTAGAACGCCACCGCGTTTACCACTAGATTACTGAGTCCAGACAGTCACACTTGTCCAACGGGCACATTAGTATTAGGATAAAATTGTATATGACTGGCCAGCTTTAGTCTATAACAAATCAACAGGAATATACAAGTTTATCCTAAAACCACTAACACAGTTTACATTATAACTGTCGAAATATAGTCATTTATTTAAGGCTAAGCCTATCCTCACTTAGGTTATTCATGAGAGAGTGGAAACTACAATTTAAGTATTAAATAAGTATTAACAAATTTCTAGATCAGCTTGATTTAATGCTGAAATCATAGAAGACATCGAACTAATCCTATGGGATATGTTATTGGTGTTTGATATTATTATCGACTTTCATAAGAATCTCTTTTGTTCTTGAAATACACTTCATATTATCCCATCTATGTTCACTAATAACATAAACTACTATGAACTTAAATGGATCTGACCAACTGGTTTGTTTTAATCTATAAGATGTTATATAGGATATAGAATGTTATAATTTCATAGCTACTACGGTATCTTAAAGTGTTCGGTCAGACTATGAAGTACATTCAATTAGATTGCTACTCCTTTTATTCAGCTACACTTGGAGTTACAGATAAATCCACATACTCTGATTTAAACTCATATGTAAAATTGATAGATCTAAAGAGTTGGGTACTACATATTTGACATCGGAAATATTGCTGGTAGCCTTTTTATTATAAATACTCTAATATCATCATCATCATAATCATCATCAGCAGCAGCAGCAGCAGCAACAACAACAACAACAACGTAGAACCGGGCACAAACGCCTGTAGGTTCAAGTTGCCATACCACACTAGCACTACGAGAATATCGAGGTAACGTATAGACAGAATACAAGAGGGAAGAGTAAAGTAAAGATGTCTAGAAAATAACAATAGAATTCAAGATCTAGATGAGGTTAAAGAGTGAATACGCTTGCGCCACTGTGACCGATTCTGAGCCATATTACCTAGTGTCTTCAGTCATTTGTTGCGAGCGTCACGCGGACCCCAACCAGGTAGTCTACATCTACCTACATGGCTTAGACCAGTAGTCAAGGTCTTCATGGACTGATGCCATGTTTTGGTTTGGCCGCCCCTAACCTTTCATCCTACTTGAGCCCTAGCTAACATGGCGCGACGGGGTAGACGGTGGTCGGGCATGCGCAATACATGTCCTAGCCATCTCAGACGATGGAGGTTAATGACCTCTTCGACTGATTTACCGTGTTTTCCAAGAACCTTTTGTATGTTAAATACTCTAACATACAAGTCGAAGTTGCAAATGTTACTACTGGACTACCGTCTACTTGCACTGATAGTTATTTTCAAATATGCCAGACACCTAATGAAGATTGATTATCTTCGGAAATTGTTTTTCGCTAGATTAATTCATTTATTTTTGGTAGTATACAAAGTGAACATTCCTGTGGTTATTACCTATCCCTAGTCTTATCCACCTGTATTAACTGTTAGTGGGTCATTTTTCATCTGTTAACTAAAGCTAATAAGTTGTATACACGTTACTTCAATTCATAGTCATCGTTACTTCTATTTTGTATTGATATTAGTTTTCTAATTGGTTGACTAACTGGTCAGCTGGCATGTATATATAGAAAGGAATGTTTGAAATATCATATGATTCTCTCTGGTTAATTCATCAATCTTGTGTTCTTCCAATCTCGACCTGGAACTGAATTGGCATCGAGCAGATATACAAGTATAAGCTAGACACTCATATTGGTGTTAATCACAAGGTCATATCTACTAATTTATCATACGCATTAGTCATAACAACCTTTCCTGACATCATAAGATTTCTGGATTCAGTTATCTAGTTAGGTCATAAGTGGAGACTGGTAAATAACCCTAAGTATCCTTTAATTTGTATAACTAATAAACTCTTAAGATTTAATACTTTATAATATTAAATAGATTTTAATTTATTCGTATATTTCAGTTCGTCTTTATCGAAGAAATCTATTACATCATACAGTAATTTTATGGTATACATCAATTGGTCTACGTTTTATAGGTCAACTAATTCAGTTGATTGTGGATATGAATTTTGCAAGAACAGGTTACTTCAATCTATTCAATATATCATTAGGTTAGTTAATGTAGACAAAAACATATTCTTCTTTGTTGAGAGACTCATCGAATAAATAGAGATATATCCTAGTTTTTTGTAACTCTTACAATGGAATATGACTACAGTAAGTAACCGAAATCAATGAACTTTATGGTCTGAAATGTCATCATCAAGCTCATCAGGTTGCAAAAACTGTCATTATTTTGAGCTAAGATAAATACATTAACTGATCTTTAGAAGTGAATAAAGTAGACATAAAATTAGTTAGTACTCAGTGATTCACAAACATCAACATCTCAACTCTACAGGTCAGTCACGAACTGCATAATTCAGTAGTGACGTCTTAGACAGTAAAACTGGATGATATGATTTTAAATCTAAAAAGAACATTAAATCTTCCATTGTTGCAGGTTTGTTTCACTGACTACCTCAATTCACCGTAGATTCAATAACGTTAATTCACTAAATCTAGTGTAATTCATCACCTCTCACCTCCAATAATTGTAACGTTCAATTACTAGAGTAGACTGTTACATTGTTTTACTTGTAGTTAACACCTTTAGAATAAAGAATTTTCATGAATCTCGTTTTTACTGGTTACTTCCATTTAATCAGTCATAAGCAACGTAGCATACAGTACATACCTGTAAGTATCGGTTTATCTAGTCACAACACATCAGTACAGAGAGGTCTAAATGATCATGATGAATAAGTTAGTAAGTTTCAACATACAACTTGGTACGTGTGTACATCAGTTCAAGTTGGCATGCCGCAGTTAGCAGACACAAATGTAACTGTTGGAACAAATCCTAAAGAAACCTAGGTAGTATCAGAGTTAGCAATGATGAATAGGATTAGACATTGGCGAAAAGATTTAAGGCAATATAATTCAGCAAACAGGAAGTTATTATCGATTCAGACGCTTAGAATTTGGAGAAGGACAATAAATGGATGCAGTTGCGACATTGCGAATGATTTTGAGCTATGTCACACAAAGTTCGTAACCACTGGATATGATCATCATTACTCGGACGCCAATTAGGTCGTCTGCTCCTATTAATATGTCTCAGCCCAGTAGTGAATAATTTCGTGGACTAGTGGCCATGTTTTAGTTTGGCCACCTCCATCAGGTGGATAAAAGGATGATAGTAATATCTGTAATAGTGAAAAGGATTAAGTATAGATAACATGGTTTGAAAAGAAAAAAATCAGTTCAAAGGATAGAAAGCACCAACTTACTTTGGAATATCGAATGTAAATTATAGTAAACAGTGAATACATTAGTTCACCAGTGATTGACATTGAGGTATATCACCTAAGATCTTCTGGTTCATGCTCATCAATATGGCTCAGACTAACATTTATTGACTTCATGCATGGATTCCAAGTGTTGATTTAACTCCTTCTAGCTTTTCCTTAACTTACTTCGGCTAACATTTCACTCAGAGTAAGCAGGTAAGTAGATAGATTCATAATCTTTGAAGTTGATCTGTAATGCTTACGAAGTAGTGCTGTATATCTAGCATCATAATTGGTCACTTGATGGTTCTAATATAAGTGAAAGTTGGTCGCCTAAGTACTCCTTTTACGTTACAATTTGTGACTTGTAAGTGGAACCCAGGATGCAAGTTTTCTTTCAGTTCTGCAATAGTGAGATAGATGAACCCTCCAGATCCGTCTTAGTATTCGGTTCATTTATTTCAAGCTCCAGTGAGTTAGTGAGTTCATACAGATACGCTCATACAACAGATCTCTGCATATAAAACGAACGTGTTTGTACCTTTCCACACATTCAGATTATTCATATCTACCCTTTACATGAGTGTATCTATATAAACTCTTTAAGTCAGTAAATCTATGTATGTATGATTAACATAGAACCTGGCACATATGTGCATCAGTGCAAAATGTTATACGTCAAAACCACAGCGAGATTAACACTGCATCAATTTGAGTAGAAGTTACTTCAGTGCTTAACAATAACGAAAACAAAGAAGAAGGAACATATAAAATATGGTTCAAGCAGAAAGAAATGGAGTGTAGAAAGAAAGTTATGAAATAATGTTAAGCTCTTTATTTAAGGGGTTGAGTAATGAGTGAATACACATGAGCAACTGTGATAGATTCTGAGCCCTATCACATAAAGTTCCCAACTACTGGTTACGACATTCTCGCCGACCACAACCATGTAGTCTGCATCAACAGAAATGGACCGGACTCGAGTTTTGATATAAATACTAACGTGGATGTGGTTGGCAAATCCATCTGATTAGCTTTGAACTGAATTGAAATCACATCCTCAATTCCACTTACAAGACACAGCCTAACAATGATTACACTTGTAAATTAATCGTTTATCAAGGCAATTCACTCATGATACACATGTAATAATAATAATAATAATAATAATAATAATAATAATTATTATTATTATTATTATTATTATTATAGCTGTATTCAATAGTATGTTAAGTACAACATAAATTTTCAGCATACAGTGTCTCAACAATTCACTCTTTCTTCATGTACACATACCTCTTCATGTTCACTAAAGTAGTAGCATCACCATCACCACCACCACAATGTTACTTGATGACAGAAAGATCTTGATGAAAAACAGGTCACGTACTCAAGATTCTTGAACTGTAATTAAACCACAGTTACAGTATATGTTAAGACTAAGATAAAATTGTAGATAGTCCACTTTTATAATAAAAGATCTGAAGTTAAGATAAGGAAATTCATGAAGAGACATCTGATGAATATTGATCCTTTTTAATGCTTGTTGTTAGCCACCGTGATGTCTTTGCTTAAATCTCACTGGATTACTTACAATAGGTTGTAAACTCTTTATATAGGCGAGTAAGTACACAATGTTAGTGTGGGACATGATTAACCAATTACAATTAAAGGACAGCATGGTAGGCCAAGATTTCAAACAGGCCACTGCCTATTATATAACAATTTCTTCTTAATAAAATCAACCAAAAGTATACAAATGTATTCATTTGCATTTCTATTTACATTATCTATAGTAATTAAAATTGAAGTTTATTTTGTTTTCTATTTACAGTGAATTTCTTTTATTCTATATCAATTAGTTCATTCTATACAAGTTTATTGATACTTGGCAGTGGTTTTACTATAGTTTATCAAAGTATACCATATAATCATATGATAACCTTTTTAATTGTAACCATATCATATACTGTAATCAATTTAATCTGTCAAATATCAATGGGATTAGTAAGTTAATTATTGTCATGTTATTACTAATGTTATGTAAGTATATTTAATTTGTTTACTAGTGAATAGTTTCCTAGAAATAGAAAGTCTTCTTAATGTATTAGGATAAATTTGTATATATTTCCGTTGACTGTCTGGACTCAGTAGTCTAGTGGTGAACGCAGTGGTGTTCGACACGAAACGGACTGAGTTTGAATCTCAGTGTGAACATCAACATTGGGATGCAGGTACATCCAGCTGATGAGTCCCAAATAGGATTCCACTTACTAGTCACAATCCAACTTATATTATCTTCCTAATGTGTTATATCTACTACTTCGTAGACATTTCATAGAAGATATGATTTCACTTCATCAGACTAAAATTATCCATAACTATTTGTTATGATCATATACACAATATGTGTTATGACGTGAAAAATACTGTTATAACTGGTGTATATATAACCAATTAGTTGATATGATCTTCTGTGAACAATGTTACAATGACAAATGCCAATGAAAGTGTATCTAGTTGATCTTTGTATGTCTACCTAATGTCAATTCAATCTTAGGTCACAGTTGAAAGAACAGAAACCGATGAATCAACCATATCAAATCATATTCTGTTTCAAGCATTCTTTTATATATGCATAAACCAGACTATCCAGTCAGTTAAATAGAAAATTTAACGTCAATATAAGACAAGGGAGACAGTGGTAGTGAATTAAGGCAACATATACACAATCAACTCATTGTAGTTGATAAATGGGTAATGATGCAAGCAAAGACAACCAGTGTAGCAGCAACTTCAGCATCAGTAGGCTTGAACATACATAAGGGAAAAAGCAAGATTCTTAGATACAACACAGCGAGCAACAACCCAATTCAACTTGATGGCGAAACTCTGGAAGAGGTGGATACTTTCACATATCTGGGAAGCATCATCGATGAACAAGGAGGATCCGATGCAGATGTAAAGTCAAGGATTGGCAAGGCAAGGGCAGCATTCCTACAGTTGAAAAACATCTGGAACTCAAAACAACTGTCAACTAACCTCAAAGTCAGACTCTTCAATTCGAACGTGAAGACAGTCCTGCTGTATGGAGCTGAAACTTGGAGAATTACTGCAAACATCCTCAGACGGATACAAGTATTTATAAACAACTGCCTACGAAAGATACTGAATGTCCGTTGGCCGTAAACCATCAGCAACAGCTTACCATGGGAGAGAACAAACCAACTTTCAGCCGAAGAGGAAATTAGGAAAAGACGTTGGAAATGGATAGGACATACACTACGCAAACCATCAGACTGCATCACGAGACAAGCATTAACATGGAATCCTGTTGGGGAACGGAAAAGAGGAAGGTCAAAGTACACGCTGCGTCGAGAATGGCAAGCAGACATTAAAATGATGAAGAGCAACTGGAAACAATTGGAAAGGATTGCTCGGGACACAGTTGAATGGAGAATCCTGGTGAGCGGCCTATGCTCCTCAGTGAGGAGTAACGGGCATAAGTAAGTAAGTAAGTAATGTACGAAACTGGAGGATAAAGTACAAGGAACATAATAATGACGCGAAATAGAATCGTTAGCTTTTAACACAACTAAAGTAACTGAAATAATCAACTCAAACATAATTAGGATTATTTTGTATGTTCTCACTGATTTATCATGAACTGAAACTGGTCACTTTTTGTTGCTATATGTGAGGATTGCCTCGATGTAGATAAATAAACTCATCCTAATTACATATATGTATGTATGATTGTCTGGACTTAGTAGTCTACTGGTGAACGCCGTGGTGTTTAGCACGATACAAACTGAGTCAGAATCCCAGTGTGCATATTAATATTGGGATGGAGGTACATTCAGCAGAAAAGTAGCTCAGTAATCCAATTAAAAACGTATTGATTTTTGTCACCTGGAATTTCTGAACATTCATTGTGAATTTGTACTCGAAGATACATTGTATGAAGTTAAATTGTATCAATAAAATGTTACACTCTTTATATACCAGTTACATTGAATTCGAATGTGTTTGGTTGTTTGCATAAATTTTTTCAGGAACTAAAATTGATCAGTTTCTTATGCAGTTTGTGCTTCTTGAGCAGATTGTCTCAATTCACATGGAACTTTATGCATATTTTCATTTTAACTGTAACAATATACATGCCTTTCTCATTTTTCTTCTTTATATGACATCTTCCTTACACTGTTTAGTGTAATGCTAATGTTTAGTTATTCGTCAAGTTGAAAAGTGGTCATTAGTTATAATGATTGAATATTGTAGTTAAAGGTAATCGATATGTAAACCTATTTGAACTAGGTTACATGTCACTTACCGCTCGTCATCAAGATGTGCTTATAATTATGTGGGAATTGTTATACACTATGTGATTCAGACCATGTTACATGTTTTAAAACATTCTCATTGAACTATCTGAGTTGATGGTACAACTATTCGACAAGTGTTAACTATAAAGAATATTCAAATGTTTTTCAGATTTTCCTATGAACTGCTTCGAATCACTTAATATATCCTTCTACTTATCTTTATATCGAATAAAATAGTGTTATAATCATTTCTCTTGTCGACAAGTAGATTCCTCAAGCATAATCAAAGAATTGTTGATTTATATAAAAATTGATTTGAAGTAGCTTTGTAAAGATTGGTACATATGTTGTTTCTATTCGTTACGGTTTAGTTTCTATTGGGTACCAGGAAGCAATGTACAGCTATTACGACCTAGTATCAAACACCTCAGCGGTTTTTATAATCTATTCTGTTAGAGAACTGGACCCAGAACCTTCAGGTTTTGTGGTAAATGCTTGATCATCAGCATCACTGGGCTGGCGCCCAATAATAAGATTACCATTTTAATGAATTAGTGATATAGTAAAACGTTAAATGTATCATTATCGATATGTATGAACTGTATCAATTACCACTTGTCACTGGAACTTCAGGACACATCATGAAGCTATTCACTAGCGATCAGAATATTTTAGTTCAGTTTAGGTGGCTTTGTAAACATTGATGTTTAGACAACGATGACCGTCATGCCATTTCATAAACTAGTTGAAGTTGAAATTCTATCACTGGACAATACGACCAGCGATCTTCATTGTTAATGGATGTTAATGAATAAATTGAGATATTCAACACTAGGATAAAATAACTATTCGATATCAGTCCCTGGTTTTTAATGGCGCCAAACCGGTATCAATCTACAACGAATACAAATAACAAAACAAATAAAGGGATTATAATGTTTATTGACTAGGTCTACATAGAAACAATAAATAATGAATAATAATCATCATAATCATATAGTCTACATACAGATATGTATCTGATTACATAATTTCAAATGGGAATAAATAACTTCAAGTGTATAAAGTCAGTTACTATAGTTGTATTATTCATAATTAGATTAAGTGTATAGGATTAACTTATATGTTTAGTTGTCATTACTATATTTATGAAGTTATTTATTCAATGATCATTTGAAGAACTGATTAATTATTCAATTGTATCTGTGTTATTCGTTGTCATAGTTACATTATATAAATGGATAACTTATTCATAAAAAAAGAAATTACCATAGTAACTTCAATAGAAAGAGAATATCTAAGCATATCAAAAGTTAATTATAACAAGAAATAAAGAATTTACATGAAGTTTATGTTATGTCATTAACATTCATCATCAATTAGTTTCATGTTATTATGATAGTCAATCAGTTAGTCAGTTACAATATAGAACTCATGGTACGTGTGTACATCAGTTCACGTTTCTAATGCCCCCAACTAACAGACAGAGACTAAATTGTTATCATAGTTTAATCTACATTATAAATTTTGTATTGTCAGTTAATATAAAAGTCAAAATTTTCAACACAAATGTGAAGACAGTCCTGTTGTATGGAGCTGAAACTTGGAGAACTACGAAAAGTATCCTACAGAAGATACAAGTATTTATAAACAACTGTCTGTGTAAGATACTTCGGATTCGTTGGCCAGATACCATCAACAACAACCTTCTATGGCAGAGAACTAACCAACTTCCAGCAGAGGGAGAAATTAGAAAAAGACGCTGGAGGTGGATTGGACACACACTGAGGAAACCATCAAACTGTGTCACAAGACAAGCACTGACTTGGAATCCAAAAGGCCAAAGAAACAGAGGGAGACCCAGGAACACATTCCGACTGAAATTAGAAACAGATATGAAGAAAATGAACAGCACGAGGAAAGAGCTGGAAAGGAAAGCCCAGGACAGAGGTGGTTGGAGAATGTTGGTGGGCGGTCTATGCTCCACTTGGTGGTAACAGGCATTGATGATAATGATGATGATGATGATAGATTGTGTATGGATAAATGATTATTGTCATTTTTATTCTTAGTTGGTTTGTGTATTCAAGATCCAAGCAGAGATTATACTTTTAAGATTCACTAATTCCTGATATTAATGAAACAATAGCTCTCGGAGAACTACATCACATTCCAATATAGTTGCACTCCTGACTGTCTGGACACAGTAGCCTAGTGATGAACGCGGTGGCGTTTAACACGAAGCGGACTGAGTTCGAATTCCAGTGTGAACATCAACATTAGGATGCAGGTACATCCAGCTGATGAGTCCCAAATAGGACGAAACGCGCGTTCTGGATTCCACTTGCCAGTCACAATCCAACTTCAATGGTGTACAGAATGAATATCCGAATTTTTTTAAAATTTCTGACCTACCTACATTTTGAAATGTATAGATACTGAATAACTGAATAACTATCAGTAGTAATTGCTGTATGCATTCAGGCCAAATTTGCGAATGCGTTGCTAAATAATGAAAACCTATAATCTCAGTATATTACATAATTAGAATGTATTTAGATCGTTTTGTTGATTTGTCATGAACTGATTCTGAGCGGAGTGCCAGCTGATGAGTCCTAAATGGAACGAAACGCGAGTCTTGGATACCGTTTTCTAGTCACAATGCAACCATGGTAATATTATTGTTGTTAGCATAGTTAAAAGCAGTTGGAACTGGTTTAGCCTATTGATAAGTTAAATTGCGATCAGTATTTTTGTTACTTTAATTTCCCTCGGGTAACCAGGATTGTGATTTGAAAATGAATCTTCGTTTGATTACACTTCGAATCCTACTATTGGACGTCACTCAATTGGTGTTGATGGTTAAGAGTTCACAGTAAAACCTGAAGCACCATAACTTATTAATTGATGAAGTTAATGTCGGTACTTCTTATGCCTACATGAATCAGCTGCCTAGTGTTAGTCTCTAATGTTATGCAATACATTTAACAGAGACTAGCAACCAGTACAAACGACAATATAAGCCATAGTTACAATTTCTGAAATTCACTAAAAATAATCAAATACTTAATCGAATGGCAAATGCCTATTAAGGAATTAAAAACAACAAGAATTTTATTCAACATAGAGGTCTCTTTCACTGTAGCATCGCATATGTCACAATTACACCTAGTTAAACTGACTTTGGTAGACTCCTATTGATTTTGTAGACAAACCTTGGACGAGGAATCCGAGTTGGCCAATAATCACTGGGTGTTTTATAATGGAACCTCGGATTCTACCTTTCTACAATTACACCGGATAATCTTCTCTGACTATTTTGGACAACTTTCTTATGGAACGAGTAATATGTCATACTCCATAGAAGTAAGGGAATTGATGGACACACTTGAAAAATATCAAATGCAATAATTTATCCTTCGATTTATATACAAATAAGGGTCTACTTCAAAAGAAAACACATTAACTGATTATGTATTCTGTCTTTCAATACTCATTCATTGGGAAATAGGAGTGGCGGAGGCGGAGAGGGCGGCGGCAGAGGTGGAACTGAATCACTCTGTTGTAAATTTGATGTAATATTATTCATTTGGTTCTGTGAATTCATTACAGTAATGATGCTATAAGCAAAAGGATGAAAGAAAACAGGTCCAAAACAATAAAAGGGATTATAACTGAAGGCGATTCATATCGGCACAAGTATCAAAATTCTTTTTATAATTATCTTAACTGACACAAATAACTAATGGAGAGTATTTACATGAACTAATGGAAAATAAAGTACAACTAATAATCTTGAATTAGTTAAATAAATTCTTTATTGTTCTTTATTAGTGTTCTTTATTGCCTCTGATGCGCAATCGTGGGTGCGCACTGCTGAAGAGTTCCACACTAGAACGAAACAGCTGTCCAGTGCTCCCTTGTTGTCAATGGCACCCTGCCAACATCAATCTGTGATATATCCAATCAAATTCTTTATTGATGAATTAAAAGAATATTCACGACTACATTATCATTGTTTACATCGATCTATATAACAGAATCTATGAAATCCAATGAAGTTTTTTTTCTATGAATACACTCCAAATCAATCCAAAAGTTATTAGTTTCAATGAAGGATCTACTAACAGAACGAAAACGTAGATGAAGTTATTAAATCAGGTACAGAGAATTGAGGAAAACAGTTCGATACTAAGAAGAACGTCAACTATGCAAGCAAGAGTATGCCATAAAATATTATATACATTACTTCCAATCATCAATTTGCACATCCTCCGCGTTCTCTAGACTGTGTCGTTTAGCAGCTTGCTTCTCTTGATTGTTCTCGATTCTCCTGTGTATTTTAATCAGGCTTTACTTCTTGTCACCTCGCAACTCGCCTCGTAGGCTGTTTGCTGATTCTTCCTAATTTCCTTTGACAATCTGCTACCTACTACTTATTGATGACATTATAAGTAGTATCCACCACAATAGTACTGTATTAACACAGAATAGCATATATTGGGTTATGTTGTAGTAATTTACAATTGTAAATTACTACTAATTGTCTACATTAAATTGCCAATATTCAGTATGTTAATAAACTATTCGCTCATGTTTAGTACAGATTGATTGAATTGTACTTCAAGTGTTACGCAACAATTTGATAGAACTATTGCATTTTCCCATATACATCTTATCGACGGTCACTATTGTTGATAAGAACCATTGTAATGCTTGACTTTAATTGATAAAAATCGTATTGATGCTTGCTGTTATCAATGAATTCCCTTTGCGTACTTTACGCCTCATGTATACACCTAGATCACAGTAATGAATGAAGCTATAATTATTAAGGACACCGGTATCAAAAAATCGGCAGTTAGTGAAATCATCTCTGAAAAAGATGGGTCGATGATCTACTCTCAATCTAGAAGATTAGAACGATGGGCAGAACACTTTCAGGAACAGTTCAACTGGCCCCCAGCCACTCTTAGCTTACCCACAATCTCCAAGCTACCCGAATGGAAAACTGACACAGGTCCCCCCAATAATCAAGTGAAGTTGAAAACGCCATAAGTAAATTGAAACGAGGGAAAGCAGCAGGGCCTGATATGTTGTCTACCGATATCTTTAAGGATGGTGGTCTAGTTTTAGCGTACAGGTTGACTGATATACTAGTCAAAGTCTGGGAAATAAACACCATCCCATCGGACTGGTATCGATCGCTGATCGTTCCAGTCTACAAAAAGGGGCAGAAATCCTCTTGTGATAACCACAGAGGAATCAGTTTGACTAATATAGTATCTAAAATATTAGCCACTATAATCGTCCGACGTTTAACTAACACTAGGGAACAACAGACTCGAGAAAACCAGGCAGGTTTCAGACCTGGCCGGGGTTGCATTGATCACATATTCACCCTGCGCCAGATCCTTGAACACAGACATATGTACCAACGCCCAACAATAGTTGTATTTCTTGACTTGAAAGCAGCGTTCGACTCTGTAGACCGTGAAGTCTTGTGGCAGAGTTTGTCAATAAAAGGCGTACCTCAAAAGTACATTAGCCTTATAAAGGCCCTCTACTCGGTCACTGCTGGTCGAGTCAGAGCATATGGCGAATTGTCACGAGAAACTTCATCCTCATGTGGAGTCCGTCAGGGTTGCCCCTTATCCCCATTTTTATTTAATTTCATCATAGACGTACTGTTAGATATCTCTCTCACTTCTTATAAGTCCTCAGGAATTAATCTCCTTCCAGGAGGCTCTCTTGTCGACTTAGAATATGCAGATGATATAGTCATATTTGGTGAAGATTCGCACAGCATTCAAGGTCTTTTGAACACGTTGAGTAACAATGCAGGCATATTTGGGATGCGCTTCTTCCCTCCCAAATGCTAAATGTTACTCCAGGACTGGCCTGCTTCTTCCCCTAAATTAGTTATAGGGAGTGAAGTAATTGAATGCGTTGATCGCTTCACTTATCTCGGAAGTCTCATCACCCCTGGTGGGTCGGTGTCTGACGAAGTCTCAGCGCGGATTCAGAAAGCTCGATTGGCATTTGCCAATCTACGGCACTTGTGGCACAGACGAGATATCCGTGTCTCAACAAAAGGCCGGGTGTACTGCGCAGCAATCCGCGCCATTTTAACATATGCCTACGAAACGTGGGCCATGAGAACTCAAGATATGCGTCGTCTCCAGATATTTGACCATAGGAATCTTCGGAACATCGCTCGTATACCATGGAATAACCGGATTAGTAATAGTGAGGTTAGACAAAAGGTTCTTGGGAATCAGTCGAAGAGGTCATTAATCTTCATCGACTGAGATGGTTGGGACATGTATTGCGGATGCCCGACCACCGTCTACCCCGTCGCGCGATGTTGGCTAGAGCTGGAGTAGGATGGAAGGTTGGGGGCGGCCAAACCAAAACATGGCACCAGTCCATGAAGTCCTTGACTACTGGTCTAAGCCATGTAGGTAGATGTAGACTACCTGGTTGGGGTCCGCGTGATGATCGCAACAAATGGCTGGAGACACAAGGCGATATGGCTCAGAATCGGTCACAGTGGCGCAAGTGTATTCACTCTCTAACCTCATCTAGATCTTGAATTCTATTGTCATTTTCTGCACGCCTTTACTTTACTTTTCCCTCTTGTATTCTGTCTATACGTTACCTCAATATTCTCGTAGTGCTATTGTGGTATGGCAACTTGAACCTACAGGCGTTTGTGCCCGGTTCTACGTTGCTGCTGATGATGATGATGCTATAATTATTTTCTTTTAAGTTGAATTGTGATTAGTAAATGGAATCTAAGACGTACATTTCGTCTTATTTGAGACTCGTCAGTTGGATGTATCTAGTGAATATCCTGGTGTAAGCATCAACATTGAGATGCAGGTACATTCAGCTAACAAGTTTCAATTAGGAGTAAACGTACATCCAAGTTAAATAATATTTGTGAATTATCACTATATCAAGACAATCCTAATGGGATGTACATATAGCAACAGAGACTGATCAGTTTCAGTTCATGACAAATCACTGAGAAGATATAAATTCATCTTAATTACTTATTATGGTTAATTATGTAATCCAACTGTTTCATTTTTATTATTGACTTATATGCTTACGTTTACTGATAGTGATCCAATTCCAAATACATAAGTCACAGTTGTCTATCCATGAAATCATAATCCGTCACTTATCTGCAGATGCTTTCATTTTACTAGTCACCAGTCACATAGAATAGCTATGCAGTTTACTTCTGAAACAATAACTAGTTTTTGTAATTGGTTGTTAGAGAGATTGTTGAATTTTTCATTTGATATCATGAATTGATATAAATTGAACAAAAAGTGAACACTAGGAACTGACACTGGACAGCTGTTTCATCCTAGTATGCAACTCTTTAACTATGCTCATCCACTATCCCATCGTGGATCAAACCCGTAACCCTCTTACTCCACGATAAACACTTACTATGAAACCATTGAGTTATTACCTAACAGTTGATACATTTGTGTGACCTCATCTATTGTCATTAGTGAGTAACTGCCTTACATCGAACACGGTTGAACTCTACTAATAGTACATCTATCAGTCTACAGCTTTCACTTATAATGTAATTCATAGATTTTATTTTTATCATTGACTCATATGATTTATCCTGATTGGTTTAATAATTTCTATGTTTGCATAAGAATATTACATCATTATGTTAGAATGATTAAACTGATGAAGACTAGGTTGATCGAAATCATACTTAGATATGTTAATGTTTTTTTTTTTTTTGATTAATTTCTAGACTCATTATGAAATTGGTATATTTACACGTTATCATTCCAATGCTGGTTACATTTATATAGGATTACAAGGAATCAGTTTTATTGTATATTTATTCATTTGTTCATATACATGCATTAAATGGTCGGGTAAAAGAATATTCTTTCTACGTTTTATGATTATCAGTTGTATATGGTAAGATTAATACAATGAAATAATCTAATTTAATTAAGATGATTATTTTTTTATTTGATTGAATAAGCCATAGATTAATGTTGGTAGGGTAATATTGAAAGGATGTTGTTTTTATAAAAAAAAAAGGGCAGCAGCAGCAGTTTGCCTCAACATACACAAAGGAAAAACCAAGATCCTTCGATACAAAATAATAAACACTAACTCAATTACACTTGACGGAGAAATTCTGGAAGACATTGAGACGTTTACATATTTCGACAGAATAATCGACAAACAACGAGGGTTTAACTCGGATGTGAAGTCGCGGATTGGTAAGGCGAGAGCAGCATTTCTACAACTGAAAAACATCTGAAACTCAGACCAACTGTCAGTCAATATTAAAGTCAAAATATTCAATGCAAATATGAAGACAGTTCTGTTGTATGGAGCTGAAACTTGAAGAACTACGAAAAGTATCCTTCAGAAGATACAAGTACTTATTAACAGCTATCTGCACAAGATTCTTCGGATTCGTTGGCCAGATACCATCAACAACAACCTTCTATGGCAGAGAACTAACTGATTTCCAGTTGAGGAAGAAATTAGATAAAGACGCTGGAGGTGGATTGGACACACACTGAGGAAACCATCAAACTGTGTCACAAGACAAGCACTAACTTGGAATCCAAAAGGCCAAAGAAACAGATGGAGACCCAGGAACACATTGCGTAGGAAATTGCAAACAGACATGAAGAGAATAAACAGCACCTGGGAAGAGCTAGAAAAGAAAGCCCAGGACAGAGGTGGTTGGAGAATGCTGGTGGGCGGTCTATGCTCCACTTGGGGTAACAGGTATTGATTGATTAACCATTGAAAACTAGGCAGCACTGGACAGTTGTTTTGTTCTAGTGTGGAACTCCTCAGTAGTGCGCACCCCACGATTCCGCACCAGGAGTTTCAGGTTGACGCGAACACCTAACCATCTACACCAGTGGCATCCAATGGTAGAATTCTCACTTCCATTAATTTGTGATATGTAGCTTGACGACCATGCATTGTCTGTGGTGATAACTGTCTCACTTCTGACAAGTCTGAACTCCACCAGTCACGACTTCTTACCAGAGCTTCAGGAACATCCTGGAGTTAGTCACTAATGAGCTCATTATTATAGTTTAATCGGGATGGTGAAGCACTGGTGAGAAGTCGTGACTGGTAGAGTTCAAACTGGTCGGGAGTGAAAACATTATTAGTTGTGTTAGACAGTATGGTGAATTGTCAACAGAAGTTGTAATTTCAAAGTGACGTCCGTTGAAACTGTCTATAATCTCTATTTTTTTGTTCAATTTTATAATTGATTAACAGTTGAGAGATTAACAGTCTCATCATTAAGCTTTACAGGAAATAATCTCATACTAGAGGATCCATTTATTGACATTGAGTATCCAGATGGCATAGACCTGTATGGCTAAGAGGCTGATAAAATAAGTCTTTTAATAGCACAGAAAAACAATGCAAGTATGTTCAGGATACATTTCACTTCATCTAGTTGTAAATTGTTACTTTAAGACTAGTCTTCGTCAACATCAGAACTAAAGATAGGAAGTAAACTGGTTGGGCGAGCTGATCACTACACATATCATGGAAGTGTGATCAGCATTACTTTATTGGTAACTGACGAAATCTCGGTACATATTCGAAAACCTCGTTGGGCTTTTGTCAACTTACACCACCTATGGTGCAAGCGACACAGTCGTCTCTCAATGAAAGGAAGAGTATACTAAACAGTAGTTCACTCTGTCTTACTAAATGGACGGATATCGGATGTGGTCATTAAGAGTAGACGACACTCCCAGGTTATTGGTATTTGATCATCAATGTCTTCAAAACATCAATCACGTTAACTGAGATTACCGAATAAACAATGTCGAGGTTAGATGACGGACATTATAGACTGATGGTAAATCAGTCAATCAATTTGTGATTCTTCATCAATTGAAGTGGTTGTGATATGTGATTCGTATGTCCGATCACTGTCTACCACGACACACGATGATAACTGATATAGGAGTAAAATGGAACTAATGCTTTCTAATGGCGGTTAAACCAAAATATGACACTACTTTATGAATTCACTGACTACTGATTTGAATCATGTTGCTAGATGCAAACTACCTAGTTAGAGTTTATAAAATTGCCACAACCATTGGTTGGGAACTTTATGTGACAGAGCTCAGAATTGGTCACAGTGGTGCATGTGTATCCACTCATTATACAACACCTTAAATCATGAGTTTAGCATTATTTCTTAACTCTCTTCCTACACTACATTTCTTTCTTCTTGAATTATATTCTATATGTTCACTGTTCTCTTGTTTTCGTTACTGTTAAGTACTGAAGTAACTTCTACTTTCATTGATGTAGTATTAATCTTGCTATGGTTTTAACGTATGACAATTTGGACTGGTGCAAACATGTGCCAAGTTCTATGCTTAACATACTTACATACATGCATATACATAGATGTAGTATGTATTGCCTTCATTACAATTTACATCATAGAATAACTATCATAATATAAGCATTAGAAAACAGAAGATATTAGAAAGACGTTTCATTCTAGTAAATATCTATAACTTCATCAGAACAAACAATAAGTGTATAATTGTCAGAACATTGAATCACAATCTATTTGTTGTTTACCTTTCTAATTTCATTTGATCTAATCATCGATGTACGCTGTTAACGAATGTCTAAGATTATTGATCAAGTACTTGTTGGTTTTCAATGATTATCTAATAGTAAATCACTCATTGATATGAATTACAAAAACTGTTTAAATCAAGAGAATATGATACAAGAACAATAAGTGAATTCAATGAGTGCAATGAACAATACACTTTTAAATGTCAAGATCTATGAAGGTAGAGGTTGGCGGGGGGGGGGAAGAGAAGGGATAGAATAAAGAGTAAATGTATCTAAAGATAAATTATATTGATTGAATACTCCACAGATTGATGTTGACAGAGTATCATTGAAAACCAAGGAGCACTAGACAGCTGTTTCAAACTAGCACCAGACTCCTTAGATATACGCACTCTAGATTCCACCCCAGGGATTTCAGGTTGGTGAATGCTATTTGGCCAGCAGGCATTCAGTGGTAGAATTCCCACTTCCATTAATTTGTGATACATAGAGTGACGATCACTCATTGTCATTGGTGGTAACTGTCTTCATGCTGATAAGTTTGTGCACTGTTGAGGAATATCGTACTAGAACGAAACAGCTATTCTATGCCCCTTGGTTTTCAGTAGCACCCTACCAACATCAATTTGTGATGAATTCAATCAACTATAGACTACGTTGTTTGTAGCCGAAAATGCCTCTGACCAATCAAAAATGATCGACATTAAGAAGGAATCAAAGTGATCTACACACCTAAACTATTCCCAATTTGTTTCTTGAATATGATAGATATGAAATACAATAATAAGTATTGTTATGTTAGACTGTATATGACCCACATATATACAACAACAAATAAACCAAGTTAAACTACAAATTCAGCTGATGAAAACTCGAAAGTACACAAAGTTATTATCAGTAGTATAGTTGAACAAAATCAAAATCATTATTAAGACTTGTATGAAATCACTGAATGCTGCAGTTTAAATGCTAACCTCCTACTAGTTGTTGTTGTTGTTTGCATGGTGAACCCACTTTATAATAAGAGATTGTAAGTATATGGTTTTGTTACACGACTGCATTCATCCGTTGTCTTCGTCTTCTTCTAAATATTCATTTCCAACGACATTATTAACTCTTCATTCCAAAAGTACATCACAGATATAATGTAGATTGATAATCACTGAGAACCAGGTACCGTAAGACAACTGTTTCGTCTTAGTACTGAACTTTGAGGTAATTGTACTGTGTTAAAATACTATTATGAGAGGATGAAAATATCATGTATGAGAACTGACTATACCGACTTGTAAATAATCTTACCGCATTTCATCTCATGTATATCGCTTTGACTTCATACACATATACTATTGATCACAAGAATGGAAATTAGAGAAGTGAATACTCCAGGTATATGATTCTACATTTAAAACTAGCAAAATCCAACAATTGAAAACAAATTCAAGCTAAAAGGCAGATAGCTTAAGTTTAGCTATACATTGAATGCGTACACACAAAGAAATGCACAATTTAACAGTTGGAACGTCCAAGAGATAATCTAAGCCATTAACAGTAGGCATTTATTACTTTCAGGGTAGAGATATAAGATTAACTTCTAAACCATTAAATTTAAGATCTAATTCTATACATTTCTAACGGATGATCATATTATCCAACCAACATTTGTCTCACATGCTACACGGTTGAAGTTCACTACTAGTTGCATCCTCTCTCTAGAACTCCAAGAATTATGAACTAGAGTACAGTATAAGAACAAGTAAATGCAATACCCGAAATACCAATCGGCCCATCATCATCCCAATTCATTGACAAATTTAAACCAATTAGATGACGGAAATTATATGAAGGAGTAACTGATTGGAGAATAATAATTACATTTTATGCCGGAGGCGGTAAGGAAATGAATCTTCGTTTTTTTTTTAATGATTTTGCTGTTGAACCACAGAAACCGATATAAGGAAGTCCATTTGTTTGTGGCTAAAAACCTGTCAGCTTTTTTCTCTAAGAACTCAAATTGAAGACCAAATAGAATATGCTCCTCCTACCATCTCCTATGAAAATGTTTACCAAAGAGGCAATGATTTATCCACAAATTGTTGCATACCACAGTGGTTCTATCCATGAACCATGTGTATATGCAGTTTTCACTATAAACTATGTTTTACTAACGGTTTCTACGGGGAAGGAATATCATAATGGTACTTATCCTATTAATGATGAAATTAGTATGACTATTCATAAGTACTATTTGATGTTTCGATCAACTTACAATCCTATTTGTATCAATAAATCCTGACCTGATAACAAATTAATAACCCAAATTACTATTTCCTGAATCTCATTACTGTTTGTCCAATCTTACAGTACTGCTGAATACAATCAGGACTTAAGTTCAACAGCGTTGTAAGACTGGGCAAAACGTAATACAAGGTAGGGAAAAAGTATGGTAACATTAGCTAAACATAATGTAAGGTCAGCAGAAACGTTAAGCAAAACAGTACTACATGGAAAATTGTCGGGCTAGGTATTGTACAGCCCTGTTTTTTCATATATTTCCCCAATGTTTTTTTATCCTGTATTCTCTAATTGTATGCGATTTATCACTGACCTGTTGGCTTACTGGGTTAACTCTAGTTTCAGTTTGATTAGGACAAATAGCTGAATTGTCTGTGTCAGCCATAAAGATAAGAGTTACTCATTTAATGCAACTTATTTTTCAATATGTTGACAGATAGAGCTACGGCTACGTGTTACAGTGGAGAGTTTTAGTCGTCGACCGTTCTTATCACATAACCCTCTTTTAATACTGAAACCTGACATGAAATCATATTCCTAACACTACAAGTCTATTGTTAACTAGAATTCCTTATCTTAAGACTGACCACTAATCCTAACTGTATCATAGTGTCTATGCTTGACGGTGATAACGCGTCTCTCACTGGCATTTATGTACCACTCTTGGTCATGCCAATACTGTACGCTAGTCAAATTATTTTTCACATTTAATCATTAACAGAAAATGATTATTTATATCTGATTATTGTATCAGGATAACATTTTGACACATTCATGTATATCTGATAAGCCCAAGTGAAATATAACGCCAACGTCAACTAACAACCTAAACAAGATTATTACTAACTATCTAACATCCTGCTCAAATGCTGGAGTTAAACGTTTAACTTATCCAAAATGTATAACTTCATAATTATATCAGAAAATGAATGAATATACAAACATCTTTAGCATATAAATCTGGTGGAAATACGCCTAAAAACAGTGGAATAGAGAGGATAAGTGGTTAAACAATTTTTGTTGACGTCAACCAGTAAGTCCGGATCTACCAACATGATTCAAATCAGTAGTCAGTGAATTCATAAAGTGGTGTCCTGTTTTGGTTTAACCGCCCTTACAAAGCATTGGTTCCATTTCACTCTTATATCAGTTATCATCGTGTGTCGTGGTAGACAGTGATCGGACATACGAATCACATATCTCAACCACTTCAATTGATGAAGAATCACAACTTCATTGACTGATTTACCATCAGTCTATAATGTCCGTCATCTAACCACGACATTGTTTATTCGGTAATCCCAGTTAACGTGAGTGATATTTCGAAGACATTAATGATCAAATACCAATAACCTGGGAGTGTCGTCTACTCTTAATGACCACATCCGATATCCGTCCATTTAGTAAGACAGAGTGAACTACTGTGTAGTATACTTTTCCTTTCATTGACAGATATAAACACAATAAATGAGGATCCATTCTATTATAAATCCTAGGATTTGCATGTTTTTTTTGCCTTTAAGTATCTTGTATGTTCAGTCAGTTAAGAATAAACGTTTACTTTATCACAGGTTTTGGACAGTACCATTATGGATTCTACTAACTGCAAATTATGTTTATCATTGGTATATTGAAACAATGATTCGTGTTTTTGATGAATTGGTTCATTTAATTGGATTTCTACTAATGATGGTAAGAGATGAATGAACTAATTTTACCTTTTAGTATGTTACACAGTTGATAATGTTGTCTAGTACAACTATATATGCCTGTTGCACAAGTGTGACTGTTTGGACACAGTGGCATTTGGCATGAAGCGGACTGAGTTCGAATCCCAGTGTGAACATTAACATTGAGATGCAGATACATCCAGCCGATGAGTCTCAAATAGGATGAAACGCGCGTCCTGGATTCTGCTTCCCAGTCATAATCCAACTTAAATACAACTTTATAATGGTTGTTCAACATCAAACATAGTGGAATGATAAAGATGATGTACGACTCAATACAGTTGTATTGTTGTGTAGATGGTCAGTTGTTTCCTGGATAGTTCAGTAGTGATGGTCAGAGACTGTAAAACTGTTATGCTGTTAGAAAGTGCTGATTTGATCGATTCGTAGCTTTGCTCGTACGAAGTCACAATAACGAGCGCTATTTAGAGTTTCTAGCTGGTCACTGCACGTCTGCCTGTTACCTACTTAGTCCCTAGTCGGAAATAAAAGAAAACAAGACTGATGAACCAACTAGACAAACATTCCATTATATATGCACAGAACCTGACCATGCATCATACCAACAGCGAGAATAACATTTATACAATGACTAAGGACTGAAGGTACAGATACATGATTAACTGGTCATGGTTGCTGAATAACAAATGATATGGCAACAATTCATGAGTCTAATGGGAACATAATAATAATAAAAATAAAATAACCGATATACAAAAACTCGAAATAAACAAAATAATCTTCGGAAAAACAGTTTATAAAGTTAGTTATTCTTCTTGAATCTCCCAATATAACAGAAACTGGGTGACGTCAGAATAGAATCTACTGAGTAGCATGAGTTTCCTTAAAGGTTGAAGGTACACTTTGCTGACGATTCCCGAATAGGAAGTAAGTTAACTTCAAGGTTTCTTACAGAATACCACCTTCCCTTCACCCCCCCCCCCACTGAACATAAAACACCACGCTATCTCAACATAGTGCCTGTGATATCGTGTCACTTAGACTAATGGTTACATTAAAATCGATAGAATTAGTTCCATCCTATAAAGAACTTGACAAACATCAAATTGGTTACTACACAGTGATTAATGAATGTAGATTTCATATAGGAGTAAGCTATCCAATGATTTCATGAGTGCTCTGATGGCTGTGATATAGAACTAATTTTTTTCGTGTATAATGTATCCAGGAGACTAGGCTTTATTATTGATATCTAGTGAATAACAACTTAAACCATTAATGTACAGTATCATGAGAACTTATAGGTTGAATCGAGTAATTACTGTAAGATAATATTAAGAAATAAGCGTCAATAAGATTATTCTAATGTACACTTCAAAACTTCACCATGGGTCAAACTCAACACCTTCAGTTCTCTCAACGACTTTTATATCTTCAGATAACCGAGCTACTATCCGATACTTTACATATTAAAACTTCAGTACTATGTAATAATTCGAAGTTAATCGATAATTGCTCTTGTGATCAATTAATCGATCAATGCCTGTTACCCCCCACGTGGAGCATAAGCTGCCGACCAGAATTCTTCAACCAACTTCCTAATGGGCTTTTCTTTCCAGTTCTTACCAAGTGCTGTTCATTTTTCTCATGTGTGCCACCAATTCTCAGCACAATGTATTCTTTGGTCTTCATCTTTCCATTTGACCATGAAGATTCCAAATTAGTGCTTGTCTTGCATGCTATCCGCCAATTTTTTTCCTCACTTTGGTTTGTTCTCTGCCACAGATGGCTGTCGCCAATGGTGTCTATCTGATGCATCTTTAGTATCTAGCAGAAACATGTATTTATAAATAAAATCCAGTTATATAATAAATTGTTTTCATTAAGTGAAAAGTCGAATATAAATATGATTCACAATAAAGGAGAGTTTAAGTTGAATTGTAACTGGCAAACGGAATCCATGACGAGCGTTTCACCGTATTTTGGACTCGTCAGCTGCATATACCTGTATACCTGTGTTGATACTAACAATAGGACTCCAAACATATACTAATTACATATTCATACTCGTTAAAAAAGTATGATTGTCTGAACTCAACAGTTTAATAGTGAATACACTGATGTTTTAAGTACAAAAAGCGGACTGAGTTCGAATCCCAATGTGAATATCTATATTAATAATAATAATAATAGCTTTATTCAGTAGTATTTCTTAGGACAATATGAATTTTCAGCATACAATGTCTCAGCAAGTTACTTTTTACCGTGTCAACATAGTAACATAAGGAACAGGAGTCTTTACATTTCATAACATTCCGTATTTTTAAGAGCACAGATTTCTGATTAGATCGGTTCTTACAAACTTTTCATCACACATAGAACATGTGCTAAATATGGAATAGTTGAGCATTTATACTTCACTTTACGTGCTTGAATCCTGATTTAGCAGAGTCGCGTTCTGCCAGAAGATAAACATTTGATGAATATTGATTCTTTTGTAACGCGTGCTGCCAGTCACCATGATGTTTGCGTTTAGATCTAACTGAATTGCACATGATAGATCGTAAACTTTTTATAAATACGCGTGATTACATAATGCAATTTTGGGATATGATTTGGCAATTAAAACAAAAACAGAAAACGGAAAGATAACTTGTTGACATATTGATAAAAAACAAAAGGTAGCCCAGGATTTCAAGCAGATACATCTAACCAACAAGTCTCAAATAAAACAAAATGTTCATTCTAGATCTCATTTACTAGTTATAATTCAACTTAAACTTTTACATTCTTCTCTTATTTTTTACTTTGTCTCCATGTGGATAAATTTTTTTGTTTTTTTGTTTAACTTATTTTCTTTTGTAGATTATTTTAAGACCAGATAGAATAAATCTAATATTTCCATATTATACTAATACAATTTCAATAATTGACTGTAATAAACAACAACAACAACAACGACAACAAGATGATGATGATGATGATGATAAACATCGACAACATCAATTAATTACTGAACAATCAATTAATAGTAGAACTAGTAGTAGTCTATCAACAACAAAAAAATCATTACAATTATCTAATATTTCTAGTCAAATAAATAAAAATGTAATAGATACTAAGAAGATACCACCAAAACGACCTAATCCACCAAGATTATTTAATTTAACTGGTAAACCAGGTGATATACCAGCTCCAGGATCTATAATAATTAGTGATTTAAATAAATCGCCAATAGATTCAACGAAACGATCACAAACTACATCAACACTAAGCATTAATGGTAGTCATAGTCCACACATAAAATCAATTGATAAAGATAATTCAACACATTAAAATGTATGAATGGGTGTGTGTGTGTGTGTGTGCTTATGTGTTCATTTGTGTTATGGAATATGAATTCCACAAGTGAATGATAACACTTCTTCTCAGTTTTGATTAGTTATTATTAGTAAACACTTTAATAAAATCTATTATACTTACTTACTTACTTACTTACACCCATCACCCCTCATAGAGGAGCATAGGCCGCTTACCAGTATTCTCCGGCTTTTCCAGCTGTTTCCAGTTGATGCCCATCCTTTTGATATCTGCTTCCAATTCTCGACATAATGTGTTTTTTGGCCTTCCTGTTTTCCGTTTCCAAACAGGATTCCATGTTAATGCTTGTCTTGTGATGCAGTCTGATGATTTCCACAATGTATATCTTATCCATTTCCAGCGGCTTTACCTAATCTGCTGGAAGTTGATTTGTTCTCTCCCATAGTAGGCTGTTGCTGATGGTTTCCGGCCAACAGATATTCAATATCGTGCGTAGACAGTTGTTTGTAAATACTTGTACCATTCTGATGTTTGCAGTAATTCTCCACGTTTCGGCTCCATACAGCAGAACTGTCTTCACGTTAGAATTGAAGAGTCTGACTGAGGTTGGTTGACAGTCGTTTTCAGTCCTATATGTTCTTTAACTGTAGGAATGCTGCCCTTGCTTTACCAATCCTTGCCTTTACATCTGCATCTAACCCTCCTTGTTTAATCGATGATGTTTTCCAGGTACCTGAAAGTATCCACTTCTTCCACTCCATCAAGTTGAATTGGGTTGGTACTCCCTGTGTCCTATTTGAGGATTTTGCTCTTTTCCTTTGGTATGTTTAGGCCTACTGATGCTGAGGCTGCTGTTAAAAGCAAGCTAAAATCTATTATACTTAGACATATTTCCTTCAACCGTAGGATCTATTCATTAATCGTGAAGGTGTAGTGTTCTTTTCTGTGTAGTGAATGATTTTAATGTTAATGACAGTACTCTCTGGTTTGCGATTACCTGAATGAAGAATTGTCACAAGTGGCACCCAACTCTTAGTGAGGTTGACAAGATTATAGGTAATTTGAAGCGAGGGAGAGTAGCAGGTCTTGACATGTTGACCTCAGCTATCTTTAAAGACGGTGGTCCAGCTTTCATAGCCAGGTTGACTGATATATCATCTACAGTATAGGACCTGGCAATAATCCCATCCAACTGAGCTCAATTTACATGAAAGGATAAAACTCCTCTTGTGACAACCACATGGGCATCAATTCAACTAATATATCGTTTAAGATGCTAATGATTAGACGTTTATCGGAAGCCAAGAAACAGTAAACTCGGGAAGACTAGGCTGGTTTCAGACCTGGATGAGAGTGCCCGGATCAGATATTTGCTCTTCACTAGATCCTAGCACATATGCAAAACTTGACATCGGACAATCGTTGTTTTCTTTGACTTGAAAGTCGCATTTAACTGTGTATTTCGAGAGGCATTGTGGTGGCGTCTATCATTAGATGACGTAACTGAAAATTACACAAACCTTATAAAGACTCTCTACTCGAACTCCACTAGTCGAGTTAGAACTTCTAGTGAATTGCCGACCTCAAGTATATGCCACTTATCCCTCCCGTTTTTATTTAACACCGAATCCAATTGATAATCAACTTGTAATTATCCAATATAGCGCTTACTAGTATGTGACGAATAGTGGTTTGAAGAAAGCCGATAGGACATCCTCTTCGACCTAGGTTTCGCGCTACTTACTGCTCATTTATAGCAAGAAGTACCTATTATCTCGACGTAGCCGATAGCCTCTGGAAGATTTGACTTTGATTCACCAGGTTTCAAAGCTATTTCTTAGGTTATCATTTGTTGCTTCCAAGTAGCCTTAAGAATAGAATCATTTGCCCTATTACTTTCTGAAACAACTCCTTTTAGCAGTTTATTTCTTCTAGTATCTTGAAGTGATAAAGTACGTTACAGCAATACTATGCACTAAATTCGTGGTAGCTTGTTCAATACCCTATATTCCTCACTCTAGTAAACTACAATGGTAATGTTTTTAAATAACCTCCATGAACAGTACCTTGGTACCTAGGAAGTTTGTGGCTAGTAACTGTAAAACTTCAGAATCTCTACGATTGATATGAAGTTGTGACGGTACTTCGTCTTACAGCCAACGGATCTCCACTGAATACTTTGTGTTGATTGCTGCATTTATCTTGGGAGTTCAATCAGTTCTGGTGGTCTGGTGTTTGATGAGATCTCGACTTATATAGAGAAGGCTCGATTGTCTTTTGTCAATTTGCATCGCTTGTGGCGTAGGTGAAACATCCGTCTACTGACCAAATGACGCGTCTATTACACAGTAGTTCGACACGTTCTATTTTATGGATGTGAAACATGACCATTAAGGACACAGGATATACGTAGGCTTCTCGTATTCGATCATAGATATCTTCGAATTATTTCCCATGTTTTCTGGGACGATCGAGTAAGCAATATGTGGGTTTAGGAATAGAGTACTAGGTAAGTATGGTAAATCTATTGTTGAAGTAGTGAATTTTCATCAGCTAATGCAGTTAGGACATGTGTTACGTATGCTCAACCACCACCCACCTCGACAAACAATGCTGTCTGGTGTAGGAGTAGGCTAGAAGAAAGCTACGGGCGGACGAACCAAAACATGTCACCGGTCCATGAAGTCATTGAGAATTAGACTGAGTCATGTTAGCAGATGCAGACTACCTTGTTAAATTCCGTGTGATGATGATTGTAACTAATGGTTATTGACTTTAGGTGCATCCATTCCTTGTACTCCTATAAGTTCTAAGCTTTTGAACTCATCATAACTTTCTATTTACTGAACTGTATCTTCCAAAATCGTATCGTTGATATCTAATCCTCCCCATTATTACTAACTCTGTAACTACCTCCACTAATCTAGGATTCGATCCGACAACTTCATCGTTATCTGCTAAGTGATGCATGGTAATTTGAATTGATGTACGCATGTATTAAGTTGTATGTAATAACTGACTGATGTTATAACTGACTAATTAACTACTGAATATTAATATATGAATTGACAATAAATATGATTTCTAACCTAAGAATCTGTGACAACTTGAATTAACTAAACTTAATACCAATCGCCATAAACCATCTTAATTTATAGAAGATTTTATATTTTTGTTTAATGTTTATTAATCTCATTTCAAAAACATACTTTACAAGTGTTATATGGGGTTTAATGTGAAAAGGAATTAAATCATTTTCTAAGAGAGTTGAGTTAAAGAAAACTCATCATCATCAGCAGCAGCAGCAACGTAGAACCGGGCACAAACGCCTGTAGGTTCAAGTTGCCATACCACACTAGCACTACGAGAATATTGAGGTAACGTATAGACAGAATACAAGAGGGAAGAGTAAAGTAAAGATGTCTAGAAAATAACAATAGAATTCAAGATCTAGATGAGGTTAGAGAGTGAATACACTTGCGCCACTGTGACCGATTCTGAGCCATATCACCTAGTGTCTCCAGCCATTTGTTGCGATCATCACGCGGACCCCAACCAGGTAGTCTACATCTACCTACATGGCTTAGACCAGAAAACTCAAGAAAGTTTAATCTATACAAAAAAATATCAGTAGTATTCAGTCAAGCTACCATGTTGTAATAACATTAAATAGATGGTATGACTAATATGTACGACGAACTAATTGATATGACATTGTGTTCATGCAATTACAATAACAAACGTCAATGAGAACATCTAGTTCATTCCTGTACGTTTACCCGATGACCATTTAATCTCAAGCTGGAATACGAGAAACATAAGACTGAAGAATGAATTAGACAAATCATATTATATTTCAAGCATTTCTTTATATATTTATATACATACAGTTAGTTAACCAATTAGAAAGCTAATATTATAATACAAAACGAAAGAGACAGTAGTAATGAATTAAAGTAACCTATACACAATCAGTTAGCTTTAGTTCATAAGTGAGAAATGTACTAAACAGGAGATTAAGGCATGAGAGACATAATAGTGATATTGTGGTGGATACTACTTATAAGGTCATCAATAAGTAGTAGGTAGCAGAACGTCAAAAGAAATTAGGAAGAATCAGTAAACAGCATACAAGGCAAGTTGCGAGGTGGCAAGAAGTAAAGCATGATTAAAATACACAGAAGAATCGAGAACAATCAAGAGAAGCAAGCTAATAAACGACACAGTCCAGAGAACGTGGAGGATCTGGAAATTAATGATTGGAAGTAATGTATGTAATATTTTATGACATACTCTGTTTTCGCCAAATGAATTGTTGCTTGCCCAATTGGTCTTTTCACAATATGAAATAGAATGTTTACTTTACACATAAGAAAAGCAACTGAAATAGCCTCTTAAAACATGGTTATTTATTCCTGCTCCGCGCTCCTGTGAATCGTCCAACATAACACATATACAAAGAGTTTTGATATCGCAAAGACAATCGAAGAAGGGAAGTTAGTGCAAGTAAATTACATAAACAACTCTATATAACTATACACGTATATATACAATAGTTGAAATAATTAATCACCAGTCAGCATTTGTAGACTCTATATAACCCCATAACGATACATAACAAATGGATTATGGATTATTATTATTATTATCATCATCATCATAACAGTAATTACACATTTAAAAGAGAAAATCAACTAATTCTAACTCCATAAAGATTCCAATGGTTGTTGTAAACATAAAACTGTATATGTATTAATGAATGCATTCTTGATAGATAAGACAATATTATCAGAATGTATGGAACGTGCAGTATTTGTCTGAGTGAATGGTTCTATTAAGAAGACAGAGAGAGAGAGAGAGAGATAGAGAGAATATAAACATTAACTCAATAGTTTGTGTGTATAATCAACATAGAACCTGGCACATGTGTGTATCAGTTCAAGTTGTCATACCTCTATGGCATCGCAAGATTAACACCACCAATATTAGTAGAAGTCACTTCAATAAAATAAAATAATAATAGTAACAAGGAGTGTAAAAATATAAAATATGCACCAGGAAACGTAGAAAGAAAGTTATGGACTATTTTAAAGCTCATGATTTAAGGGACGACAATGAGTAAATGCATTTGCACCTTTTACCGATTCTGCACCATATCACTTAGTATTTCTAGCCGCTAGTTATGGTAATCGCAAAGACCCCATCCAGGTAGTCTGCAGCTACCGATACGAGTTAAACCGGTAAACTCAATAGTTATGAATAGGTTGACTTAAAGTCATGAAATAACACTAAACTTCTAAACAGATAAGTAGTTTAAAAGAGATATTACGATAGATGATTAACTACACTAGATAACTTAAATGTTGTATACTAGGCAAACTTAACAAATCAATTGATGAATTAATGAAACTACATCAATTGATATTCATTGGATATGTATCATGTGTACTTAACCATAGTTAGCATTGATAAGTGACAAATTGAAAGAAATAAATTAAGATGTGGTATCAATACACCAAGTGGTGGTTATTTAAAAAACACCTTTAACTGTAGCTGCAACCACAGGAGATATTAGTGAAATTACATCTGTTTAGTGATGTCAGTACTGTAGAGATATTTGCTCGGAGACACTACTAAAAACGCTTAAGTTTACTGGCGATGTTGGTAAAATTGTTGAGATTGATGAAATGGTCCTCAGAAAACGCAAGTATAAACAACGACATAGTATCTATACAGTGTATAGATAATTTTTTATGTTAAAGCCTACAGTAGATATTCAGTATTTAGGATCGATATCTCGAAAAAGGATACCACCTTAATAGGATTCCTGGGTGGTCTACATTAAAAAGAAACTATCTTCACAAATATAAAGGAACTTGTGGAGAAGTGCTTAAAAGCCACATGGATGAGTATCTATGCAAAAGTTACTGTGATTCTTAATGGTGACAATCCTCAAATAACATTGAAGCATTTATCAATCATACGAAATTATTGTTTATGTTGGACTGTGACTGGAAAGCATAATTCAGGATGCGCTTAAACATTACTTGTGAACTACTGATATATCCAGGCAATTCGCTCAGGATGTACATATAGTAATAGAAACTGACTAGTTTCAGTCTATGACAAGCCAACGGGAAGATACTAGGTTAACCTAAAATCAAAATACACAATTATTGTATACATTTAAATAATACTTCCATTTTGCATATTTTCTCTCTAATATATTATCATTCTATTTTATGCTGTTTTCTTATTGATTCAATTTTCATTTAGTTAATATCAAAGTGAAACTAGAACACTGCTTAGGTTCGACCTCTTCCCGTCACGTCTCAATCCTAAGTTTTGCTAAAAAAATAATTATTATAAACAAATTCATCTAATTCATATGTATATGATAAAATTGCCTACATAACAATAAATAATATAATGATAGTAATATAATAATACAATAATAATATACTATAATAACAATATAATAATAATAATAATAAAATGTTACGCCGGACGATTAAAGAAAAGTAGCGAACTTTCAGAACTCTATTTTGGAGGACTATTCTCGTTATTTTATTCATGAGTGATGTAATCATTTTATTTCTATGATTGTTACGTTTCCCTTGCCCGGTTCTCTCGTTTAGTGTATTGATTCTTTGTGTGTTGTTTATTATTACGAACTACATCTACTTAATTGTGTACAAGTTGTAACATCCACTGTCACTATTTCTTTTGTTCTGTACAAATGTTAGATTCTTGATTGGTTTACCGTGTGGTCTGACTCTATGTATATATAAAGGCATGATTAGAATATAATACGTTCTCGGTTCTCAGTCTTCAGGTTCGCTCTCGCCCTCTCCGTCTTCCTGTTCTCAGTTCTGGTTGTCCTATTGACGGCCTAGGGGGGTGAATGGGCTTAGGTCAATCGTACATTCTCAATTAGGCACGCATCTTAGTGGTGTTCGCATCCACCAACCAACCAACCAACTTCATCCCTCCTCCTTCCTTTCATCGCGTCATAACATAAAGTGATAATAACATTATAATAAAATAATAATATAACAATAATACAATAAGAATACAATAATAATATAAAAATGTAATAATAATAATAATAATACAATAGTAATATTATAATGATAACATAACAATAATAGTAGTGACATAATAATAATAATAATATTATTATTTATTAGAATAATATAATAAGATTACAATAATAATAAAATAGTTTAAAAATTCCCATGCTTATCAAAAACAATGATGTTTGAACGAAGACTATACTTTTCGAGGTAAATGCTCTGATCCGGTTCTACATTTATTACTTTAAAATTATCAGTGACAAGAATAGCCAGTTCTGAGGCGGATATAACAACATTTAAATGATATAAAGAATAATTTGGATATTAGTAATGCATATGTATCTTTCCCTCTTTATATGTGTATTTGTATAATTTAAGTCTACCCTACTATCCAAATACTACTCTCTTTAATTTCAATTTTGATATCACGAATTGATCTGAATCAGACAACCATTGATCACCTGGAAGCACTCGACAGCTGTTTCATCCTAGTATGGGACTCCTCAGTAGTGTGTATCCACGAACCCGACGGGGATCGAACCCAGGACCCTCTAGCTCCGCGGCGAACGCTTTACCATTGGACCACTGAGTCGGCTCCTAACGGTTGATATTTCCAATCCAGCCAATTCGTGATACGTTGCGCGACCTCCTCTCTTTGTTCACATATATGCATATTTATAATAATAATTATTATTATTACTATTAATGTTATTATTGTTATTCATCAAGGTACACAGAATGAATTTGCATATCACTCAATCTTCTTTCCTAATTTTATTGACATGACAACATTTTAAGACCAAACAAATGAACTGATTATAATTTTCTTCTATTATTGTTCTAGTTACTATATGACGAATTTTGATTATCACTTACTCTATTTTGTAATCTCTTACCTATTCGGTTACATTTCAATTAGGATTTAGCTTTTGTCTAATCATCTTTTGCCACCACCACTCCATGTCACTCATATACACAGTCATACCTACATACATATTGGATTAATAATCCTGTTGTTTATTCCAATTGTTGTTTACATTTCGCAAGTTACATGATGATGATGATGATGATGAGCATTTCAATATTAACATTCGTAATTTACAAATAATTTGAAGAGACAAAATTAATATCCAAATTATTCTTTATATCATTTAAATGATGTTGTATTCGCCTCACAACTGACTATTTTTATCACTGATAATTTTAAACTAATAAATGGAGAACCTGATCAAAGCATTTATCTCGAAAAGAATATTCTTCGTTCAAACATCAATGTTTTTAAATAATAATACAATAATAACAATAATATAATAATATAATAATAATAATACAATGGTAATATAATAATAATATTATTATTATTATTGTTATATAATTATGTAATAATAATAGTAACAATATAATAATGTAATAATAATGTAATATAATAATAATAATACAATGGTAATATAATAATAACATTATTATTATATAATATTATTATTATTATTATTGTTATATAATTATGTAATAATAATAGTAACAATATAATAATGTAATAATAATGTAATATAATAATAATAATACAATGGTAATATAATAATAACATTATTATTATATAATATTATTATTATTATTGTTATATAATTATGTAATAATAATAGTAACAATATAATAATGTAATATAATAATAATACAATAGTAATATAATAATAATATTACTATTATTAATGTTATATAATTATGTAATAATAATAGTAATAATATAATGACGTAATAATAATGTAATATAATAATAATACAATGGTAATATAATAATAATAATAATACTATAATAAATATAATGAATAATATGAAATACATTAAATGACTTGATATTACCTTCAATGAAAATTTTACAATTTCTTATAGGCATAACAATATTTGCATTCATAGATGAATGTTTAATAGCTACAGTTTTCAATAGACATGCTGTTGCTGTTGACGATGATGATGTTGATGATGATGATGATGATGATGGTGTATAACGAATTGATATAGCCCATTTATTAAAATCAAATCTATTAGCATAATAATCAATGAAACCAATAAATAATTCAGATAAATGAAGAGAATTATTTGATTGTAATTCATTCCATGGAAGTTGATAACACATGTCTAATTTATACGGTAGTGATATATTATAATTAAATAATTTCTATGAAAAAAAAAAAAACAAAAACAAAAACACAATATACAATACATATGATAGTAATAGTTAAGAAAAGATTACAACTCCAGTAAGATATTCATTTTTTAGTGGGGTAGATGATGGTAACTGTGAAGTTTGCATTATCTTTATAGATAACAACAGTAGATAAGTATTGTATAGATATATCTGAGTGAACTTGGTGTATTGTATGCAACAATCCAAATTGTTACATATCAGTAGCACAACAAATTTGAACACCAAATCAATGCAAGAAGTAGTTACTTCAATGATAATAATAATAATAATAAGAGTGGAGGTGAAAGGATGATGGAAAAATAGTGAATACGTATTCGCCACGGTTACCAATTCTCATCCATATTACTCAGAGTTTCCAACCATTGATTAGGGCATTCGTGCCGACTCTAACTAGGTAGTCTGTGGCTACCTTCAAGACACCATCAACTAGATAATGACTTCATGAACTGATGCTATGTTTCGGTTTGACCGTGTCTAACTCGCACATGAAGGTAAACGGTGGTCGAGTATATATAACACATGTCCCAACCATTTCGGTCAATAAAGATTTACAACCTCATCGACTGATTTACCATCTCTTCCTAATACCTGGCATTTAACCTCATTATTACTAACCTATTAATCTTAGGAAACGTGAACGATGTTTCTAAGACATCTGTGATCCAATACCAATCACCAATGAATGTCATCTACTCTTAATGGTGACATTTCGCAGCCATTCAGTAAGACAGAACAAACTGCTGGGCAATATACTCACTTTCTCGTTGAGGCAGATATTTTGGCAACGTCATAGGTGACGCAAGTCAGCGAAAGACGAACAAGATTTCGTCAGATACCAACCAACTACGGCTGATCAGACTTCCAACATAAATGAAGTAGTCGATGTGCTCAACCACTTTAGTCCCTATCTTTAGCTCAGGTGTTGATGAAAACTAATTCTGAAACAACAGTTTACAATTAGATAGCAAAAATATATCTCGAACATAATTGCATTGTTGCTCAGTACTATTAAAAGACTCTGCATCTTATCAGTGTCTTCACCAACAAGGATTGTCATATGCGTTACGGTTTTACTCTTATAATTTATTGATGTGTTGCTTCTAAGGTAAATTATCTAACCTCATAAATTATTTTTAAATTTGTTTCTCCTGGGACTACATGACTAAGTGTTTGACAACAGAATATTTATCTCTAGTCAAACAAACAGAGTAATACTTCAAAATGTATTCGAAAAGTGTATACAGGTTTGTGCTGTTAACATAACTTCCTCCATAAGACCAAATGAACTGATAAACGTACATTTTTAGTTGGTCTACAGTTCACCTACAATCATAAAGAAAATTGTATTCACCGGTGGACTCGATTCCGAATCATCCAATTTCACTGTCTACAACATGTTTCCCTGTATTAATCGAGTCGTCAAATCCATTTACCATCACCTCCCTTAAGATGGCATGTAGGCTTTGTTGACAAGAGTCAAATAGCACCAAACCTACGTCGAGTAAGATTTTCTGTCAGGTAATCTAAAATTACCTTTCATCACAACATAGTATACACGATGTTAGGTAACTTAATCTACAGACAATATTGGAATTTCATCTATAGAATTCGAATAGCACTATTCAAGACAAGATGGATATTACATTGGTCATCATTCAGTGATAAACCAGCACAAAAAAATCTATGTATATTTTCATTTCGACAAGACATATTATGCATTTAGTCATATGTATAAACATACTGGAAATTTCTCCTGTAAATTGGGTAAAACCGGTGGAGAACAACCAACTTGTAGATAATGAATAAGCATTAGAAGTAATGAATATGTAGAAAGACGACCACGTTGAGCATCATGAATATCTAGACATTGAGCCCAATATTTAATGAAAATTCCCAACGGTCTAACACGCCAGTCAACTAAATTCATAACACATAAATACAATAATCAAAAGAGGTTAGTCAATAAGGCATTTGTTTATTATGATTCTCACACATAGAATAAAGATGAATAAAGATATATTTAAATTGGATTTGTGACTGGCAAGCGGAATCCAAGACACATTAGCCTAGTGGTGAACGCAGTGGCGTTTGACACGAAGCGGACTGAGTTTGAATCCCAGTGTGAATATCAACATTAGGATGCAGGTACATCCAGTCGATGAGTCCTAAATAAGACGAAACGCGCATCCTGGATCCCGCTTGCAAGTCACAATCCAAGTTAAATATAACTTGTGTACGACCGTTATATCAAGGCAATCCGCTAAGGATGCACATATGGCAACAACAGAGTGTTATGACGCGAAGAAAGGAAGGAGAAGGGTATGGTTGGTTGGTGGATGCGAACACCAGTGAGATGCGTGCCTAGTTGAGAATGTGCGATTGACCTAAGCCCACTCACCCCCAGGCCGACAATAGGATAATCAGAATTGAGAACACAAAGACTGAGAGAGCGAGGACTAAGAACCGAGAACGTATTTTATTTTAATCGTACCTTTATATATATACATTGAGTCAGACCACACAGTGAACCGATCAAGAATCTAACATTTGTATAGAACAAAGGGAAGAGTGGCGGGGAATGTCACAACGTGTACACAATTAAGTAAGCAAAGTTCATAATAAATAAACAATATACTAAGAGCAAATATACGAAACAAGAGAACCGGGCAAGAGGAACGTAACAGTCATAGAAATGAAATGTCAACACTGTCCACAGTTATAATAATTGAAATAATCTTCTAAAGCACAGTTCCCGAAGATAGTCAATCTTCATTAGGTGCCCGGCATATCACAGAGACTGACCAATTTCAGTCCATTACAAATCAACGGGAAAATACAAGCTAATCCCAATCAAAGATGAATAAAGAGTAATTTAATAATTTATAGTTAAGTCATCATATGAAGTGGCTCTCGTCGTTTATAAGTAAACATGCATAATAGGATCTAAATAATGACAGTCGCTACTAGAAAAACTGACAAGTTCATCAATATACCTACAATATTCACTGAAAATATCAACAGTGTCTATTAATCAGTTCTTTCAAAATGCCTAAGTTTAAACGCAACGTCAATGACTGTGTAGAATGAGACCTATGTTTTGATTTTACTTTTATCATCATTATTCCGAACTAACGTCATACTTCGATGTACACAGTGGCTAGACGTAAATAATACATACTTCAACCATCTAAGTCAAACAACATCTAAAATCATATAAACCAATTTGCCATCTTACTCTAGTACTATATTTCTAATCTCAACAAGATTTATATGCTAACCCTAAAATATATATGATCAATGCTCCCAAGCCACACACGATCAAATATTAGTAACCTACAAATATTCAAAACTTTTAGATACTTCACTTCACAGTGTACTAGTCCTTTGGTTTGCAAACAGGCAATTCATTTGAAAGAAGTGAAATGTAACATCTTAGTCATGAACAACGTAGAACCTGACATATATGCTCATAGGTTCAAATTATCATACCACGTAAGTACAACTAGATTACAACACAACAACATAATTCGACAGGAAAAAATGAAGTAAACTTATATACGAAAGAATAATGAAACTTAAAGATCTAGAAAAGTACAAAGAGTGAATACACTGGCGTCACTATGATCGATTCTGAATCATGTCACTAAGTATCTCCAGCCACTGATCGCAAGTATCATGAGGACCTCAACTAAAGTAGTCTACAACTAAACTGATTCAAATGACTAATTATAAAAAAGTAACATAAATACAACCGTGTAGCTTACACATAAAGACATCAATTCATAACATAACACAAGTCATAAACACTATGCAAACAACATTGTACTGGCGATTAAACTCACCTTTAGCATACATAGCCAGTAAATGAGTATTGTATACTCCAATTACATTGTTAACATTTAAATCACAATCAACAGATGAATGTCTATCATGAAATTTTATAATGGGTATCTTAGCACGAATTAATCGAAAGTTATGCAAGAAACCTAATGAAATGAAATACAATATGTTAACAAAATTTCATAATACATTTATTATGTAGCAATTAAGTAATACAAAAATGCCCGACCGTAACTGCTACCTTGACATGGTGATCGGGCTTACCTATCATGATGACCCAACCGAGCTATATTGGCTAGAATGCTTGTTCCTCTAGGTCCTACCATTCCAAGCAGGTCTGTTGGAGAGCGATAAGACTAAAGGCAGCAACCTAACATCTGAGGGCGAAGTTATACTGCTGACTGTAGCAGGGTGTGACAACAGTAAGGTGTTTTCGTCGGATAACCAGCATCTGCAGCGATGCTGCCTTAATGGAAAAAAAGGGGTTAGAAAAGGCCGACCCTAAAAATGTCACACCTCACCTTACTCCACGGATTCCCGTCTCCGGCAGTAAGGCCTTCTAAAGAACGGAGCTAACACTTCGAAAACATCCTATAACAAGGTCGTGCGTGATCGGTCTCAAGCAGTTGCCCCTTGGGCTCTGAGATCGTGCTTCCAGGTCACTATGACCAATACTAATCCAGTATCCCTTTCCAGGTACCTCAATAAGTAATACAAAAATGAATTACACATGAATGAATATGTTCGTCCTAGAAACAACACTTTCTTCATATAACTTTATAGAAGGAGTGATTTCTTTTCTGTAAACTTACTGATTTAAGTAGAGTATATAGATGACATAGTTTATATAGTGGTAAAGAAGCTGACATATTTCAAAATATCTTTTGAATAACTTATTTGATTATACAAAACTGCTACTTAAGAATTTGGTCTGTATCATCACTTAAGTTGATTAGATAGAGTGAAGTAGTTTGAATTTGATGATCAGCTTATTTATCTTTAAATTTTCATTAGATTTCGTCGGCTGGTTTCTGACGAAATAACTGTACGGAATAAGAAAGCTCGCTGGGCTATGCCACTCATGTTGTAGGTGAAAAGTTAGTCTGGCGACGAAATGGGGAGTACACTACACAAGAGTCCATTCTACTACTATTCTATAAATGTGACACATGAACTATGAAAGTAGCAACTATGGTAAGGTTAATGACCATAATTATCTATTAAACATGTAACGACCGCGCGAAAAATACTAAGGCTAGGTATGAGGCATTAAGCAAAGGTGGTACATAGATTGAGGCTGTAAATTTTCATCAACAAAATCACCTGTGATACATGTTATGCATGCCTAACGACCGAACCATGACACTCGATGTTCCGCAACATATAAGTAACAAGTGACCAAATCAAGACATGACATCAGTCTGCAAAATCAATGACTGTTGGTATGAGCCATGTTGGCAGGCGCGGATTACTTAGTTGGGATATACGGGATAACGGCGGTTGGACACTTGGCTAAGTCAATAGAAATGAAAAATAACGAAGCACATCTAGAAAATACTTCACTGTCAGTAGCTACGAAAATCAATAACAAACCCTTACTAGAATATTGCCCCCCCCACCTAATGCTCTGATACAGCCGACTGCTGAAAGAGTCAGCTATTTATCATGAAATGTCCATACGTGTTTCGGCCACTTTCAGGAGTCTTACTCCTCCTTTTCAAGTGATGGTGCTTTTGTGAAAAATAGAGAATGAAAAGCCAACATCTAGTGCTTTAACTGGGTTGGTGGATAAGGATAAAGAACCTTTATTCTACACCAATAGAGAATATGGGCTTCAGGGCTCTAACGGGATAAATGGCTTGCATACCAAATCTAATCACAAAGAGCTGTATTTCTTGATGATGTTCTGCCGATTGTAGATTAAACCATGAAGTCAAAGGTTCAAGGAATGACTCCGTAAGAAAATTTTTTTCTACAGTCTGGATATCCATATCATATGCCAGCCAGCATACAAATAAGGTAATCATTAGACATTTTTTCACATCGAATATGTGATGTCCTTTTAGTGCTCCATTGTACTAAAACATTTATGCGTCAAGCAAATAAACAAAGGAGGATTTTTCTACTTTAAACCATAGTATCAACTAATATTTAAGTTGGATTGTAACTGACAAGTGGAATCCAGAACTCGCGTTTCGTCCTATTTAGGACTCATCGGCTGGATGTACCTGCATCTCAATGTTGATGTTCACACTGGAATTCTATCTCAATCCACTTCGTGCCAAACGCCACTGCGTTCACCACTAGGCTATTACGGTATCGAGACAGTCACACTTGTGCAACGGGTATATATATATATATATATATATATATATATATATATATAGTTAGGATAAACTTGTATTTTCCCGTTGATTTGTAATGAACTGAAATTGGTCAATAGTATCAACTAAGCACTGTAATGTAGATTTTCCATGTAGGGTCATTACTTTTTTTTAACTCTGTAGTCTAGCGTAATGACACCCTAAAAAACATTACAAGAGCTAACCAAGTAATCTTGTGTTTAAATAATTCAGTTGATTGTATGATAAATTCGCATGAAGTAGGCAGAAATTTTCGCTTAAGAACCAGGCATGGATAGTAGTTTTTAGATAAAAGTTAGAGTGTTAGGGGAGATCATACTAAAATACAACACAAGTTAATAAAGTCGATCACTCGGGTTACTCTGAGCTGTGACGTGACTAACTTTTACGCAGGTTCCATGATACCATAGTAAAACATAAGCAATATAATCTTCATCTCAAACTCAACGAGTACCGAATTATGTACTTACTTCCAGTCATATAACAATTCATGAAGGCTACTGAAACCATCCAACTTCTCAAAATAATGTAGGAAGCTAGATTTCGAACCAAAAACACGTAGTAATTTAATACTCAATATATTAACCATCAAATTGTTTAATCATAGCTTAAAACTAATTGTAATGGTGGAGATGTATGCGTTCTTTATCTTAACACAAATGCTGAATTTTAACATTTACATGTCCTCATTCCTATGTTCTCTTTAAACAATGATCTCCACGTTTAATGTTAATTATCACTGATACTATAATTTGAATTTAGTGTTGATCATACTGATCTTCACATTCCTGGTATTGATGTAATACATAGTAATTTGAGCTCATGCGAACTCATACGAAGTCCTAGAATGATTGATTATCAGTGGTAAAATTAAAAATAAATGTAATTATGATAAGCTTATATTTTCCCCTTGATCAGTTTCAGTTCATTACAGATCAACGAGAAATACAAGCTTATCATAATTACATATATATATCCGTTGCACAAGTGTGACTGTCTGGACACAGTAGCCTAGTAGTGAACGCTGTGGCGTTTGGCACGAAGTGAACTGAGTTTGAGTCCCAGTGTGAACATCAACACTGAGATGCAGGTACATCCAGCCGATGAATCTCAAATAGGATGAAACCCGCTTGTCAATCACAATCCAACTTAAATATTAAAAATAAACTTAAACTTACGACATTTCTTTAAAGATGGCAAAAGTTGACTTAATATAAAAGTTGCTTCATTCTTCTGATGCAAATTACGTGAAGTAACAAGTAAACACATATCCATATCACTGTTATGTGAACCAAAACCATTTATTGACGATCCAACAATAAATAAGCCAGCATCTATAAAAAAAAAGTAGAAAACTAAAAGAGATGTACTTCATTCAAAGGAATGATTTTGTACTTCTACAATGATACTATCAATAAGATAGTTTGAATGATAAGTTATCAGTGAAGGATACTTTGTAAATTTTTGATATAATGGGTAGAGTTTGTGAATGCTCAAAAATGAACACTCTCAGTTTCATTCAGAACAGAAATTGGATTATTCAACTTACACGAATTCGTCTACCAAGTATTCAACTTTAAGCTGTATATTATATATCTATTAGTTTACTTAAAAACGAAATTTTGTACAAATAGGCATCAGATATGTATGGGCTATACAATTAGAAGTGTAATATTGTTATGAATAAAAGACGGGAGGTGATCATGACAAAAAAGGGGAACAAGAAAATTACAAAGTAGGAAATACGATTCGGATATAAATGTAGTCAAGAAAGGCTTCATTTCATTAAAGATCATCATACTTCTAAAAAGAGCTTAATAGAAAACTGTCGCAGAATCACCACTGGTTTGTATTCTTGATCTTATCTGACTAGGTCTCTAGATAATGAGTAGTACCAACTCTATAACCTCAACTAGAAAGTCAGGATGGACCTACAGAGACTAGTCCAATACAACTTTCATTCTACGGTGCTGCACTACATATGATAGCTACTGATTTAACCCAGAAGCATAAACCGAAATACGTAGAGTAGGACTGGAACGTGCAACCCGCTGGTTACAAATCAAAAGGCTTAGCCACTAAATGATTGTTCTGCAGTTTTGTGAGAAGCACTGTTCAACCGTTAGATCACACAACACTTCGCAAAATCAAATCAACTATAGAATATAGTAGGACAATTATCTTGTTTTTTGTCAAGTAATTATATACACATGATTTTGCTGGTTGACAGTCATTACTATCCATTTGATAAACCTAAGGTACACTCCGAGTCCGGCTATTACCGCACATAATCGATAAGTAAGCTAAATCTATAATTCACCTACCATGTATGTTTATGTACTTGATTCTATAAACCAGGTTTATGTGAAATCTGATGACATTACTCTGCTGTTCATATTAAAATAGTTGGATTAGGATTCGAACCTGCAACTAAGTGGTTGAAAGTAAATGTACCAACTACTGCTACATAAATGTCGATAAACTCTTACGTTTATAATCAATTATTACATTTAAAATGGTACTTATTTACTGGGAAAACGTACACAGAAATAACTAAATGATTCTTGTCAGTTAAGTAGCATATGATGATCATGAATAAGAAAAGCACTTTGTATGAAGACAGTTTCATTTACTTTCAAAAACGCCTGATATAACCATATGTAAGGCATTGCGTAAGTGAAGTTTCTTTGTATAGTTTAAAGTGCTTTGTTTTGTACTTGTATAGAATTTCCAAATTTCCATCGACAAGTTTTCCATGTATAGTGAAGAAGATAATCCAAAACTACTAGAAGTAAGTGAACTGGCGAAAAATGGTCCAGCTGATCCAAGAGGGGAAAGAGTTTCATCACGCCTACGTTTATTATTACTAACAATTGTTTTTAATTCATTGCTAGAGGCGGATGGACTAGACATTAGTACATTAACAGATGAATTAGCCTGAATATGATTAACGTTGCCTTTGCTAGAAATTATCACTGAATTAATACCTGAAAAGTACAAGAGAAATCAAAATAAAATAAATACAATAAGAAATCGTATTCAACATGGCTACTCTACTCTGAACTCGTAACCTCAAGTAGTGTCCGTCAAGGCTGCCCACTTTCCACATTTTTTAATCTCATAGTTGATAAACTGTTAGAAATTACACTCTCATCGTCTAACTTTCATCATTCATCATCATCATCATCAGCAACGTAGAACCGGGCACAAACGCCTGTAGGTTCAAGTTGACATACCACAATAGCACTACGAGAATATTGAGGTAACGTATAAACAGAATACAAGAGAGAAGAGTAAGTAAAGATGTCCAGAAAATGACAATAGAATTCAAGATTTAGATGAGGTTAAAGAGTGAATACACTTGCGCCACTGTGACCGGTTCTGAGCCATATCACCTACTATCTCCAGCCATTTGTTGCGAGCGTCACGCGGACCCCAACCAGGTAGTCTACATCTACCTACATGGCTTAGACCAGTAGTCTAGGTCTTCATGGACTGATGCCAGGTTTTGGTTTGGCCGCCCCTAACCTTCTTCCATCCTACTTCAGCCCTAGCTAACATGGCGCGACGGGGTAGACGGTGGTCGGGCATGCGCAATACATGTCCTAGCCATCTCAGACGATGGAGGTTAATGACCTCTCCGACTGATTTACCGTGTTTCCCACGAACCTTTTGTCTAACCTCACTATTACTAGTCCGGTTATTCCATGGTATACGAGCGATGTTCCGAAGATTCCTATGGTCAAATATCTGGAGTCGACGCATATCTTGAGTTTTCATGGCCCACGTTTCGCAGCCATATGTTAAGATGGCGCGGATTGCTGCGCAGTACACCCGGCCTTTCGTTGAGACACGGATATCTCGTCTGTGTCACGAGTGCCGTAGATTGGCAAATGCCAATCGAGCTTTCTGAATCCGCGCTGAGATTTCGTCAGACACCGACCCACCAGGGGTGATGAGACTTCCGAGATAAGTGAAGCGATCAACGCATTCGATTACTTCACTCCCTATAACTAATTTAGGAAAAGAAGCAGGCCAGTCCTGGAGTAACATTTAGCATTTGGGAGGGGAGAAGCGCATCCCAAATATGCCTGCATTGTTACTCAACGTGTTCAAGAGACCTTGAATGCTGTGTGCATCTTCACCAAATATGACTATATCATCTGCATATTCTAAGTCGATAAGAGAGCCTCCTGGAAGGAGACTAATCCCAGAGGACTTAAAAGAAGTGAGAGAGATATCTAACAGTACGTCTATGATGAAATTAAATAAAAATGGGGATAAGGGGCAACCCTGACGGACTCCACTTGATGAAGTTTCTCGTGACAATTCGCCATATGCTCTGACTCGACAAGTGGTGACCGAGTAGAGAGCCTTTATAAGGTTAATGTACTTTTGAGGTACGCCTTTTAATGACAAACATTGCCACAAGACTTCACGGTCAACAGAGTCGAACGCTGCTTTTAAGTCAAGAAATACAACTATAGTTGGGCGTTGGTACATATGTCTGTGTTCGAGGACCTGGCGCAGGGTGAATATGTGATCAATGCAACCCCGGCCACGTCTGAAACCACCCTGGTTTTCTCGAGTCTGTTGTTCCCTAGTGTTAGTTAAACGTCGGATGATTATAATGGCTAATATTTTAGATACTATATTAGTCAAACTGATTCCTCTGTGGTTATCACAAGAGGATTTCTGTCCCTTTTTGTAGACTGGAACAATCAGCGATCGAGACCAGTCAGATGGGATGGAGTTTAGTTCCCAGACTTTGGCTAATATATCAGTTAACCTGCACGTTAAAACTATACCACCATCCTTGAAGATATCGGTAGACAACATATCAGGCCCTGCTGCTTTCCCTCGTTTCAATTTACTTATGACGTTTTCAACTTCACTGAGAGTTGGGGGACCTGTGTCAGTTTTCCATTCGGGTAGCTTGGAGATTGTGGGTAAGCTAAGCGTGGCTGGGGGCCAGTTAAACTGCTCCTGAAAGTGTTCTGCCCATCGTTCTAATCTTCTAGATTGAGAGTAGATCAACGACCCATCTTTTTCAGAGATGATTTCACTAACTGCCGATTTTTTGATACCGGTGTCCTTAATAAGTCGGAACAGCTGTCTACTATTGCCTGCCGCTGCTGATGCTTCTATCGCTTTTGCTTTTGTTGCCCACCACTGTTCACGATCCTTACGCAAACTCTTTGTCAGTCTACGTTTCAGTTGTCGTCGCTCTTCATCATACTCCGACCCTGCTGGAATGAGTTTTCGAGCCTCCATCAGTTCCCTAGAAGTACTAGAGATCCAATGGTCTTTCATAACTATTGGATTGGGGTTAGATACTGATAGCGCTGCTGCGTATACACCTGCTTTAAAATCATTCCAAGCTACTTCGGGGGAAACTTGTTGGTCATGGGCGAGTAAATGCTTAGCCAAACCATTCCTAAATGCAATCTTAGCGTTCTCACTCTCAAAGTGATATCTAAAGGGTTTGCCCGATGTAACCTTTCTGCGACCAGTAAAACGCATAGAGATACGTGCTCTCACTAGGGCATGGTCAGAATCTAGGCAAGTGCCCCAGAAAGAGCGGCAGTCCTTTATACAACCTCTCCAACGATAGCTGATGCTGATGTGATTAATTTGTGTCCATCGTTGCGTAGATGTTGGAGGCCGCCAGGTTAAACAGTGTCTCGCCTTATGCTTAAAGTTTGTGCTAGCTAAGAATAAACGGTAGTCTGAACATAACTGCAACAGACGATCACCGTTGTCTGTTCTCTGGGCTGGGATGCCGAGTAACCCACCTAGGTGCTTTTCAGCCTGATTTAGTCTACCTACTTGGGCATTAAAATCTCCTGCAATAATTACTATGTCTGAGTGCTTAGCTTTCTGAAGGAGGCTAGAGAACTTCATATAGAAGTCGTCTTTCACTTCATCTGTGCTGCAATCAGTGGGGGCATAAGCTGAGACGACAAAAAGGCATCGGCGTGTGTCCCTATCTTTCCGAGTTCGTTCTGTGCCATTTAGACGGACAGCACATAGACGACTGTCTACAGGAATCCACTCGAGAAGAGCCTGTTCTGCCCGTAAGCTTAATGCTATACCTACACCAGCAAGGCCACGTGAGCTAGCTGTAGGGTCTCCAGATAAACGAAGAGTGAAGTGTGCTGTTCCATTGCATTGACTAGGTGACGTCAAACGGATGACTATGCTGGGATCCTGTATGCGTGTTTCGGAGACACAGCATACATCAATTGCAAGAGATTCTAATGTTTTAGCTAAGGCAGCCTGTTGACCGATTTGACACAGCGTACGCACATTAAAAGCTCCAACATGAAGTTTAGAGCGTGGCTTCAGGAGACCTGGTATGACATTTCGGGAACTCGGGTAACCAGTACAAGTGGCACGCATACAAAATGTGGTAGAAGTGTTACAAGTGGTGACCAGAGAGGGAGAACGTGTTTAATCATGAACAAGGTGAACTCGAGTGCTATTGGAGGTATGAGGGCGGTTATCACTTCCCGGTTGCAAACACCGTGGAAGGGTCATTAGTGAGGAACCTGAAAGAGAAAGAGGATTAAAAGAGGTCGTGATGACCTGAGAGTGTGACTGCAGTGTCCAGGGGACAGCTGTTTGAGGTCGGTCGAGTACATCAATTGTTGCTCCGGTTGTCGGAAGGGGGGGCATCGGCCTCATGGCTTCCGAAGGAACTCGGCTTTCACCATGAAGCGTCGTATTAGTCCTTCCAACTTCCAGGGCAGAGTTAGAATGGTTATAAAAATTTTTATTCGTAAGCTGTTTTTTAGCATGGTAGTTGTTTTACGGGATGGGGTTGCTAACCCCATGCCCAACCCTCCTCCTTTATCCGGGCTTGGGACCGGCAGAAACACTGTGGGGGATCCAGGCGGAGTTATCGTCTAACTTTTCAGGAATTGATCTCCTATCAGGAGATCCACTTATTGACTTACAATATGCTGATGACATTGTCCTGTTTGGCGAAGACGTTGATAAGATGTAGCATCTTTTATCATAAATAAGCTCCAATGCAAGCATGTTCGGAATGCGTTTCTCCCCTCTAAATGAAAACTACGGCTTCAGTGCTGGTCTTCGTCAACACCTGAGCTAATGATAGCGAGTGATGTAGTTGAGCACACCGACCACTTCACTTATCTTGGAAGTCTGATTAGCCCTGGTGGGTTGGCCTCTAACGAAATCTCAGTACGAATTTTAAGAGCTCATTTAGTTTTTACCAACTTACGTCACGTATAGCACGGACGAGACATTTCGTCCCTCAACGAAGGCAAGAGTATATTGAGTAACAGTTCGCTCTGTTTTACTGCATGGATGTGAGACGCGGCCATTAAGGGTAGACAACACTTGTAAGTTATTGATATTTGACCATCGATGTCATCGAAATATCGCTCGCACCAACTGCGATCACTGAGTAAATAATAACGAGGTTAAACGACAGGTGTTAGGCAAATGTGGTAAATCAGTCGATGAGGTTGTGAATCTTCATCGACTGAGGTAGTTGGGATATGTGTTGCGTATGCCCAACAACCGGTTGCCTCGACGCGTAATTTTGGCTGATATAGGAATAGGATGTGAGAGTAAGAGGCGGTCAAACGAAAACATGGCGTCAGTCAATGAAGTCACTGACTGCTGATTTGAGTCGTGTTGGTAGCTTCAGACTTCCTAAATGGGGTCCTCGCGATTACCATAACCAGTGGCTAGAAACACTGAGTGACACGGCCCAGAATCGGTCACTGACGCAGATGTATTTTCTCATTGACCTCCCTTAAATCATGAGCTTTAAATTATTCCATAACTTTCTTTCTACGCTTACTGAGCTATATTCTATACGTTCACACTCCTTGTTACTATTATTATTTTATTTCATTGAAGTACCTTCTACTAATGGTGGTGGTGTTAATCTAGCGGTGCCATAGAGGTATGGCGACTTGAACCATTGCGCACATGTGCCAGATTCTATGTTGATCATACATACATATATACATACTCCACCCAACGATCTATATCTTTGTGCTAAGATCAGCAAACTAATTTAAAGCATTTAATTGAGAAAAGTATGCAGTAGCTAGTCGAAAATACGAAATAATAATTAGGATGTGAAACTCGTAAAATGATAAGAATTTTAATGAAAAACAATATCCCAGGAAAAACTATTTCAGACTGTATGTAGGATGTCAACATTATGACACAAAATAATACGTAAAGTAATGCACTAGTGATACAGGTGTCACTGAGCTCTTAAAACAACAGACATAGGGCACTTGTATTATGCTCCGTATATATTAGAATCGAGTGATAGCATATTTTATATACAGGTGCAATAACTAACAGAACGTTTAAGATTAAATGGCTTACATGAAGGACTAGTTCAATCGTGGGAATATGATTAGATTAGCTTCATGAAGATACATGACTTCATTATACCAAACTTTGTTTCAACACTCAGAAAACATAAACAGTAGTCGTTAATACAAATTAACTACTCACTGAAAGAACGGACTATGCTAGTGAAGCTAAACAAGTTACACATTACTAATCAGTTATTTCATTAAAGATAATAGGCAATCAAAGACCGAAAATTATGCAGTTCTAGAAGTAATGAGTATCTTGTTACTAGAAGTTGGTATTCTAATAATCATTCTAATGATTTTAGTGCGCTTTCAGATAAGGCTTGATTGAGCCAGAAATTAGTGGTTCTGTTAATGCCGACGGTGGTTAAACAGTAATTGCATGCTAAATTCTGCTTTCTTACAAAAATCTTTGGTTATGCAACACGTCCAGAGACATGCCAATGTAGGAGTATCGTAGTCAATATTAACCTACTTAATAATAAAGTAGGAAACATATTTAGATGATGTTCGGACACACTTGATGCTTAAAGGGAATTTATTTATGCATAAATATAGGAGGGCTGTAACGGACATAAACTGATATTCTGTACACAATCATGGAACTGGAAGTCATCGATATACAAACCAGTTACATCATTATGAATAACAAAAGATGATTATTTTGAATAAATTAACGGATTATGACTTAGAAAGGTTACTTAAAAATTTGAGACCCATACAACATGCTGTCTAAATTTCAAGTACAAAAAGAAAAAAACAATTTTCATGTAAAATAGATTACCATTAAAGAAAATTCCAATTTTATCTTAGGTTGTTAAGAAGACCCTTAATTTCACACTTTCCTAAAAATTTGATCAGGAATTTACAAAGAAATATGTAGACAATGTTTCAAAAACTTGTCTATATTGTCCCGTAGATGGTTGAGTGGAGTAACTGGTTAATATAAGGAAAAAAATTAAAAATAATAGCTTCAGTTAATTAGAACCAATAATTGATCAAACGTAAACATAAGTAAAGCGAAATGATAAATAATGAGATAGTGAACGTCGAAAATCGAGATGATGTTATGTTGTGGTCAATATTGGATGGTTTCCAGTTAGTTGGAGGTATATAAAAAAATTTGACACCCAATTAATTCGGTAGGAAACCATGTCGTCAAATTACAACAATGATACATTTGATCTAGTCAAGATGAGGTTTGCATTTAATTGTTGTTTGTTAACCTCATATTATGACACTTAGGTACTTTTGGACGATTTGAGATGCCGTTTCTTCATAACTAATCTACGTAATATGTATTGCTGCGGTTGAACACATTCAGACTGTTTGACATGTCTTTTTCATACAACTGTGGGATGGCAGCAATATATTTATACAATACATGGCTGTGTTTAACGGTGGAATCAAATATCTACTTGGTGACATCCAGATTATCAATTATTTAATTTATAAACGGCATCTCGAAATTCAGCCATGCTGAACCTCGGATTTTTGGCATTACCTTTACACGCACAATACCAAATGTCGCTCAGTATTTTGGTTTACTGGATCGAGAGCCAACCAACATTAAGTGGGCCTGACTATGCTTTGTCTAAGCAAGGCATAAATCCAACCAATTTATAATAACTCTCGCCATTAAGTATTGTTATAATTTGGCCAGATGTTGCCTGAAAACAATTTGCCGAGTACTAGCTCTAGTATTATTGTGGGTGGACCGTCCAACGTCGGTAGACATTTTTAACGAATTATGCTGTCTCAAACTTATCCTACATGGATACAGTTTTACCAGGCCTCAGAGAAATTCATAAGTGTAAGTGCTGTTAAAATTAAATAACCCGTTTAAAAAGTCGATCACTTACTATGTTGTCGCTTCAAGTCGTTACCTTGATAGGTTCGGTGACATGAAGTACCAGTATGCGTTATACCGATTCACGTTCGGTATCTCACGTCCTCCACGGCGTGCTGGACTTCGTAATAAGGGACAAGTTTGTTTGCTCTTGTGATTCTCATGCTCCATTAGGTGTAAGTATTTAGGTTGCCAGTCAAAGATAATAGTACGATACTCTCCAGCTGGATATGAAATATCCCATTTCCTGACAGCACATAGCCATTCAGGTACTACCACCTTTATGGCAACGGATTGGTCAAGACGTGGGTTGCGCGATGCTGAGCGTAGTGTTATCCAACCTTTTGTCCAGAGGAACACGGATCCTCTGGAAGTTATGGATCTGGCGAATGCAGAACTTGACAAAGTCCTCCTTTACAGGGATATTAGAAATATGAGGACAAAGGTCTATGAACGTAAGATTTGTGTATGTGTAAATTGTCCAGGTATTGGTAATCTTAATGACCTTATACGACGTTCAGGTACGATTGGGAAGGTTGAGGTCCTTCGGGACAGTGGTGGTAATGTTTCAAAAATCGTCTTTGCACGGAACGACATGATAAGTCTATGGAAAGTTCCCAGAGGTTGTTAGTATAGACTCCACATATAAAACCAATAAAATGGGGCATATCTTTTCAAAACATTTTCGTGAAAACTTATAGGTGGCCTTTGTATCACAATTTGTAATAACCGATGGTTTTGGCAGAGGACGAACTGTATTATTCGCATTGACGCGAACCGAAAAACGAACAGACGTAAAGTAGATTCTCCAGTCGTTCAAAAATATAATGGATGACACATCGAAAACAACCGCTTTTACTGTTGACTGTGCACCTGGACAACTTCGTGCTCTAAACGAAGAGTTCCCAGGCGCCTCGATCATTCTGTGCTTGTTTCACATATGCCAAAGCTTATGGAAGAATGTAAGTTCATTAAATGGGCGAAAGCTACTGTTTAGTTTCCAAACTCACTTGTGAATAACTGGTTGTTTCGAATGGCTCATACGCGTAGTTACGCCACGTATGTTAATGTTAAATTATTTAGATTTTGGCATTGCGTCCGGATTATAGACCTTATTAATCGGGCTGCTGGCGCATATATACGTTCGTATTGGTTGAGGTCACGGTCATACTGGGCCGCTTCTCACAATAGATTCACCCTATCAATGGGTAAGAATACCAACAATCGGGTGGAAAACTCTCATCGACAACTGAAGCGTTACTTGAAGAAAAACGACCCTATAGAAATGACATTCTGGATGATTTGGAGATAGATTGATCATGACACGCAAAGAAAACATATGCAAGGCACTTTTATGCTTTCCAAATATTACAGATATGATGTAAGTCCTACCCAGATACCGTTATTCCATTTAGATTCCTGAAAGCCTAGAGGTTATATTAAAGCGCCTGACACCTTTTGCAGAAAGAAAGGTTGTTAAAGACTACGAGCGTCGTCGACTTGACGATTTCTTTGCGAATGTAACTACCGGAAAGTTTAGGGAAGGCTACCACGCATTTTTCGTCAATCTCCATCTTGTTACTTGCACATGTTGGTTTTACTGTGCATACAGACTTCCGTGTACACATATCGTGTCCACGTTTTTATCCTCACTATTACATTCCGGTACTTTAGTTTGTTACGGTTTTTATTTCTAGATATATTATGCAATAGTGAACGCTGGACCAGAAGTTATAATGTTTTTCATGAGTTGCCTCGAGTTGTTCGTCAAGTAACGGAAGTGAGTGTCGAATTCCGCAATAAGTAACAGGGTTTTCGTGCGCGCATCGCACACCTAAACAGGATAGACCAATCGCAAGCAATCCAAGCAATTGATAGGTCACAACGAATCGTCGACAACCTGTTCCATGTAGCTACCAACAGTGCTGTAAGGTTAAGACATACTCCAATGCTACGCCACTTGCAATAAAACGTACCGTTGCTTTTGGAATTGAAGACCATTAGATCTAATTTATTACGATACATATTTTTTTCTAATTTTTAATACCTTTCAAATGTACTGTTTCATCACATAATGTTGTTTTAAGCATCTCTAATGACAAACTGCTATATTTGAATGCACATCCGAAAACTTCTGGCAGTATCTTATTTTAAGTGGTGCTTGGCACACTGAGGTTATGTTGTGTGCATTTAAATACAGCAGTCTGCCATTAGAGATGCTTAAAACAACATTATGTGATGAAACAGTACATTTGAAAGGTATTAAAAATTAGAAAAAAATATGTATCGTAATAAATTAGATCTAATGGTCTTCAATTCCAAAAGCAACGGTACGTTTTATTGCAAGTGGCGTGTGCTGTTGCAAAATGATCTCGTGTGCTGTTAGAGGTATGATCATTTTGCAAGTGGCGTAGCATTGGGGTATGTCTTAACCTTACAGCACTGTTGGTAGCTACATGGAACAGGTTGTCGACGATTCGTTGTGACCTATCAATTGCTTGGATTGCTTGCGATTGGTCTATCCTGTTTAGGTGTGCGATGCGCGCACGAAAACCCTGTTACTTATTGCGGAATTCGACACTCACTTCCGTTACTTGACGAACAACTCGAGGCAACTCATGAAAAACATTATAACTTCTGGTCCAGCGTTCACTATTGCATAATATATCTAGAAATAAAAACCGTAACAAACTAAAGTACCGGAATGTAATAGTGAGGATAAAAACGTGGACACGATATGTGTACACGGAAGTCTGTATGCACAGTAAAACCAACATGTGCAAGTAACAAGATGGAGATTGACGAAAAATGCGTGGTAGCCTTCCCTAAACTTTCCGGTAGTTACATTCGCAAAGAAATCGTCAAGTCGACGACGCTCGTAGTCTTTAACAACCTTTCTTTCTGCAAAAGGTGTCAGGCGCTTTAATATAACCTCTAGGCTTTCAGGAATCTAAATGGAATAACGGTATCTGGGTAGGACTTACATCATATCTGTAATATTTGGAAAGCATAAAAGTGCCTTGCATATGTTTTCTTTGCGTGTCATGATCAATCTATCTCCAAATCATCCAGAATGTCATTTCTATAGGGTCGTTTTTCTTCAAGTAACGCTTCAGTTGTCGATGAGAGTTTTCCACCCGATTGTTGGTATTCTTACCCATTGATAGGGTGAATCTATTGTGAGAAGCGGCCCAGTATGACCGTGACCTCAACCAATACGAACGTATATATGCGCCAGCAGCCCGATTAATAAGGTCTATAATCCGGACGCAATGCCAAAATCTAAATAATTTAACATTAACATACGTGGCGTAACTACGCGTATGAGCCATTCGAAACAACCAGTTATTCACAAGTGAGTTTGGAAACTAAACAGTAGCTTTCGCCCATTTAATGAACTTACATTCTTCCATAAGCTTTGGCATATGTGAAACAAGCACAGAATGATCGAGGCGCCTGGGAACTCTTCGTTTAGAGCACGAAGTTGTCCAGGTGCACAGTCAACAGTAAAAGCGGTTGTTTTCGATGTGTCATCCATTATATTTTTGAACGACTGGAGAATCTACTTTACGTCTGTTCGTTTTTCGGTTCGCGTCAATGCGAATAATACAGTTCGTCCTCTGCCAAAACCATCGGTTATTACAAATTGTGATACAAAGGCCACCTATAAGTTTTCACGAAAATGTTTTGAAAAGATATGCCCCATTTTATTGGTTTTATATGTGGAGTCTATACTAACAACCTCTGGGAACTTTCCATAGACTTATCATGTCGTTCCGTGCAAAGACGATTTTTGAAACATTACCACCACTGTCCCGAAGGACCTCAACCTTCCCAATCGTACCTGAACGTCGTATAAGGTCATTAAGATTACCAATACCTGGACAATTTACACATACACAAATCTTACGTTCATAGACCTTTGTCCTCATATTTCTAATATCCCTGTAAAGGAGGACTTTGTCAAGTTCTGCATTCGCCAGATCCATAACTTCCAGAGGATCCGTGTTCCTCTGGACAAAAGGTTGGATAACACTACGCTCAGCATCGCGCAACCCACGTCTTGACCAATCCGTTGCCATAAAGGTGGTAGTACCTGAATGGCTATGTGCTGTCAGGAAATGGGATATTTCATATCCAGCTGGAGAGTATCGTACTATTATCTTTGACTGGCAACCTAAATACTTACACCTAATGGAGCATGAGAATCACAAGAGCAAACAAACTTGTCCCTTATTACGAAGTCCAGCACGCCGTGGAGGACGTGAGATACCGAACGTGAATCGGCATAACGCATACTGGTACTTCATGTCACCGAACCTATCAAGGTAACGACTTGAAGCGACAACATAGTAAGTGATCGACTTTTTAAACGGGTTATTTAATTTTAACAGCACTTACACTTATGAATTTCTCTGAGGCCTGGTAAAACTGTATCCATGTAGGATAAGTTTGAGACAGTATAATTCGTTAAAAATGTCTACCGACGTTGGACGGTCCACCCACAACAATACTAGAGCTAGTACTCGGCAAATTGTTTTCAGGCAACATCTGGCCAAATTATAACAATACTTAATGGCGAGAGTTATTATAAATTGGTTGGATTTATGCCTTGCTTAGACAAAGCATAGTCAGGCCCACTTAATGTTGGTTGGCTCTCGATCCAGTAAACCAAAATACTGAGCGACATTTGGTATTGTGCGTGTAAAGGTAATGCCAAAAATCCGAGGTTCAGCATGGCTGAATTTCGAGATGCCGTTTATAAATTAAATAATTGATAATCTGGATGTCACCAAGTAGATATTTGATTCCACCGTTAAACACAGCCATGTATTGTATAAATATATTGCTGCCATCCCACAGTTGTATGAAAAAGACATGTCAAACAGTCTGAATGTGTTCAACCGCAGCAATACATATTACGTAGATTAGTTATGAAGAAACAGCATCTCAAATCGTCCAAAAGTACCTAAGTGTCATAATATGAGGTTAACAAACAACAATTAAATGCAAACCTCATCTTGACTAGATCAAACGTATGTGTTGTAATTTGACGTGACAGTGTAACACCTATTATTGGCGGTTGACAGGCAGAGATCTGAAAACCACAACACACGACGTTAATCTGGAACCTTATGCAAAGTGAGAACACAGAGTATCAACCACATGTCTATATTTTAAAACTTAAATTACGCGGTCCTAGTACGCAAGGAGGGATTATTTACAGGATAGTTTCATACGTCATCTTGTAAGTTCATTTTACACAGGGCTCGCTCTCCTTCTTCCAACACACTTATCCTTGGTCGCCCTGCAACAGAAAGAGAACAGATTCACGTTAATTACGTCTTACATAATTATTTCAACACTGTTACAACATAACCGTTGAAAATCGCGCTAAAAGTTTCTTTTGATTTTTATTGGTTGGTTTTAAGGTTTTTGTAGTCAAATACAAAAAATGTTCCACAAAATTTTCTCAGAGTCATTCCCTGTTGACAGTTTGAAAAATTTTCACTAATTAAATTATAGTTTGTCTTCAATTCTTCCCGTTAAACTGATTATGACACTCAGAATATTTTGGCCTTTGTTAACTATGTGTATATAAAATATGTATATTGGTGTATGAAATGCACATATTTAAAAATTTTCTTATTTTGGATTTTCAGGCCATTTAAAAACGAACAGAAGTACGCCCTTAGACAATGATTATTTTTTGTGCATATGTTATATTTAACGACACCCTATCATAGGCACTGACGCCTAAAAGCTGCACAACAGAGCAATCTGTCAAACGAACGCTTACCAATGTCTAATGCATTGGGTTTTATCCTTTTGCTGGTACGTCATAGGGTCCTTACAAATCCATTAGGGGGGCAGTGAGCTGTTGCGGTAAATAATCTCCAAAATAAATGGTTACATAGGTCCTCGACATTGATACTGACCATGTTTTCTTCTAGCGGACACTACTAGCAGAAGGCGTCCGGTCACACATCATCACCAGATCACGTCACGCCGCACCGTGGGAAGCATCTCTTTCCAGTTTGCCAGCTTAGACGTTGCTATCTCATGGATGCTCTAATCACAATCAAATATAATTTCTCTTTCACCCTTCATTGCCTACTGATTTATTCTCATTCGTAAGAGTGGGTATAATGGTTAGAAGTTACTCTGGTAATACCACAAACGTTACTTGGTCATATACCGAGTGCACCTTAGGTTTGTTCCTCTTCTCTCAGCATTCCTCCTGCTGCGTAGACTCGCCACAGTCACATAAGTATGTTCTACGAAGTAAACCTTTCTCCTGCAAATAGCTAGTAGTAACGTCCTCCTGAAAATTATACAGCATGTGATAGATCGTCAACATTGTCAACTAAACTGTGCGCAATGACCTGGAGATGAAACGTCGCCATCACATTGGTTCGTTCTTAATTTATTACCTTAAAAATAAACCACTTCGTTACATTATGTTGTCCATACCTTCTCTAATGAAGGATTGCTATATTTGAAAGCACATCCTCAAATTTCCAGGGAGTATCTTATTTTAAATGGTGCGTGGAACAGTGGTGTTATGTTATTTGAATGTCATTCATTTGTAGTGTCATACTTTCGATAATCAGTATGCTTCGACTGCAACGCCAGGTAAGCTAAAGTGTGGTTCTCTTCAAGCTACACTTATTGCAAGACCGTAGACTGTTTAGAAAATAGCTTCTTGTAACTATTACAACCGAGATAAACTGTGCTAAGGAAAACTAATGAAAGACCTAGTTGATATCATATTTTTGGAACAGTCTCGTGTGCATATGGAGTTCCATTACCATATTTTAAGCGCGAATTACCGATGGGGCCGATAGTTAAGTCTCCTTTGCTTTCCAAAAGTTATTCATTGATAAAATAGGCGGTATTCATCAAAATCAGCAAATTTATTACGGTGAAGCATGTGGCAATGTATATTAGTTATCATTGTCTTCTATGAGGCTCATTACTTCTCTAAATTACTAACTAGTTAATCCTGGCCAATATTCATTAAACAGACTGTAATTAAACTAACCGGGATTTTATAGCTACAATGCAACTACAAAAGATGATATAGTGGTCTTGTCACGCAAAATTGATTGACATTTGGAGGTAGTGAGAATTCTGTATTTTATTTATCACTTGTACTGCGAGTTGTAGTACCAGGATTGTTTACGTCTGTCCATATAAATTGTAGAATATTTTCTATATCCTCATCAATAACCACAAAGGTTTATTTTGCAGTCCTTGAGACAACTTAGTGACGTATGTTTGGTTGGGGTGAACTAGTAATCGTATTGTTATCAATTAATCCGTAGGTGGTTATATTAGGGAACTCTTGATTTTAGATTCTCGAAGGAATTTGTTTCTTGGCTTACATAAACGATGTGATAGCTTTCAACTCCTAGTTTCTACATGAAATAACAATTTGTTTCCTGCCTCTAATAAACAAGTAAGGGACCTAATAGTTCAATGATCTCTTGAGTTCCCTAGTCGAAACATGCTTTTATCACTGGATTTAGATGTTTCTTATCCCAAAACTCTACAGAAACCTTTGATAGTGTTCTTGTAGCTGCTAAATTTACGAAAAAGAAAATATATGGTGCGCATTTATAGCATACCACTACACTCTGTCTGTTTCCAACCGACCAGATAAAGTGACACTAGCCTCTGTTTTGTTCAGAACCTCTTTATCAGTTATATCTTTTATTAGAACAGAGTCAGTATAGTTATAATTAGCTCAACTCGACAATTTGTTCGTATAGTAAGCATAATAACCGGACAAAACATCAAACAGGATTCAAAGTAAGCATAGAGGATGGTTTACTTCGAATTAGCTTTGTTTACTTAAGGATAATGCTTGTGGATACCCTTCAGTAGGCTTGACTTCTGAATCTGGTTTTAATATATCTGTGAAGACTTATTCGAACCGTCAGTACTCACCGCACGTAAGCTCATCACTGATCTTAGCCATCAACCATCGACTGACATTAGTAAATCTGCATTCATAACTGTATTTGTAGTCATCTAGTAAAACATTCGTAAGTTCAGTTTGCTCTTTTGTTGGCAAAACACAGTTGACCGCAAGATTAATTTTTGCATCTTAATGATCGTGGTTCATCGCACTGTGATCGTACCCATGGTTTATTTCTTTTATTTTTCGATATGCCGAGTACCTTAAGAAGATCGGTTACCTTCGAGAGCTATCTATGTGTAAACTATTTCAGAATTTTTAGTTATATTCAAAGTAAACAAATTATTTTTATTATCATTCAGTCCTCCCTACCCTATCCTTCCATTTGACACATTAACCATTATTATATTGTTTCTCGTTTAGAAACTATGGTTAATTGATTACTTATACGTTACTACAGTTTACATCCACGATTGATACTAGTTTATATTAATTCTAGTTACCTAACTGGTTGATTATGGTCAGGCTTTATGTGTATATAAAGGAATGTGTAAAATATAGTATGATTTTGTCAGGTTTATCTATCGTCTTGTGTTCTGTCTGCAGCTTGGGACCGAGTGGACATTGGGCAGACACCCCAAAGGCCTTAACATATCAACAATTTTTCCATGCGTCATAACTTTTTTGTATTGAAAACTGTTTATCTCTGGCTTAGGTATTATTTCTCAAATTTCTGACTAAATTCATTACCTAATTTTACATCGACGAAACTGGACTTCCTAAGTTACAGTTTGACAAAAAAATCAACTGTCTAATAAACAACAGTAATGTTGTTATGTGCAGTGATTTTCAATCAGAGTGTTTTTTGGTGAAATCAAACTCTGACCTAAAATGATCAAGAATTTGAGCTAACGACAGTTTAGTGTCCGATATATTGTTTAAATTATCTAAAATTCGATGAGTGGTAAATAACAGGTGTATAAGCCTCTGTTACAGTGATGTAACCGTAAAAAATACATGAAAAGTGAGCATATCGTAACATATGTTATGATATTACCGCATATTCATGCCATTATGCATCCGACCCGGTCATAAGTTTTAAACAGAAGTCGTTTATGTTTAAAGACCTGATTAAAAGTGGGAATAGAACCAAAAGTCAGAGGGTAAGAAAATGAAGTAAGAATATCTGAGGAAATACCGCGAGCGAGCCACCCAACACCAAGTTGGTGGAGTACGATTTTTCCGGCTATCAGGTGTTTACTCACCTGCCTTAAGTCACCCTCAAGTAAAAATTAAAGGAGAATCTACTTTAGAACTAAACAAAAACGATGAAACTCAATCTCACCTAACGAATTGCTCCACTGTTTTTATGAAAATTTAAAGTACAACATATATGTATAATTATAATTATTAAGTATTCGTTTCTACATAAGTGTTTAATTTCCGGAACGGCTTGGCCATCTGGAAGAAAATAAGCATGGTGTAGAATCCTGTATACGCAAATGCATCAAAAAAGATTCATAAAAGAAAACAGGAATATTGATATGCCGGGCACCTAGTGAAGATTGACTATCTTCGGTAACTGTGCTTTCAAAGATTATTTCAATTATTATAACTGTGGACAGTGTTGACATTTCATTACTTTGACTGTTACGTTCCTCTTGCTCGGTTCTCTTGTTTTGTATATTTGCTCTTAGTATATTGTTCATTTACTATGAACTATGTTTACTTAATTGTGTACAAGTTGTAACACTCACTGCCACTCTTCCCTTTGTTCTGTACAAGTGTTAGATTCTTGATTGGTTCACTGTGTGGTCTAACTCTATATATAAAGGCATGATTAGAATATAATACGTTCTCAGTTCTCAGTTCTCTTTCGCTCTCTCCGTCTTCCTGTTCTCAATTCTGGTTGTCCTATTGTCGGCCTGGGGGTGAGTGGTCTTAGGTCAATCGCACATTCGCAACTTGGCACGCATCTTATTGGTGTTCGCGTCCACCAACCAACCATCCCCTCCACCTTCCTTTCTTCACGTCATAACAAATATACATATAAGTGCGTGAACTTGTTAGAAGTCAGACCAACTAGGCAACCTTGAACATGTGACGGTAGCCTTTTATGACTGGTTCGTAACGGTGGGTACTGATAGCACCCGTCAGGTTGAAAATTATAGCAAACGCTCAGGAGAGAAAATGAATTACCGAGAATATGAAAATGTTTTAGCTTATTAGGGTCAGATCAAGTAATAAGTCAATGCAAGCCATATAGCGAATGTAGAAAGCTTATCGGTACGGTACCGGATGATATCTCCATTTAATTGTGTTCGAATATCGATAAAATGGGTGCAGACTATATGGTTATCTGAGAAAGCATAGATTTTGGCTAAGGGAATTATTATTCCTATCTTATGTCTATGATAATAGTATGGACTTAAATAATTGTTTGTATGCTTAAGGTTTGAAGTAAACTTTTAACTGGTCAACCTAAGTTGATACAATACTTCCTTGTTTTTAAGTACAAAATTCAGCTTGAAAAAATATTCGGCTCTACAGAGTTGATAATATAGGATAAGATCCCACTGTTTAGTATGAAATGTAGCATATAAGCTTACTGATGAAAAAAATGAAGATTAGGAGACCAAAATCTACTTAAAAATAGATAAACAACCATTTCCCAAAGTGACTCGATAACGCGTAATATGCGCGAAAACCAGTAACCAATTGTTCGACAACATGCTCGATAATTCATACGTGGCCTTGATTATCCCATAGTCTTTTTCTTTGCCACTTAATGAATCTAGTGACACATTTCTTGTACATGCTTCCAACTACCTAGAAACCAGCAAATAGTGGTCGAAACAGAACATTAGTCCAATTTTCGACGACTACGGTCTTTTATGTCACTATTACCAATTCTATGGTTTTTCATAGTTCATTATTATTGTTGTGGCTTCTTCCATTTTGCTTACATAGAATAATGCATACTGATAAATTAGTATTCCTCCGCTTGCTCAGTCTTTGCTTTTGTGATTCATGAGTACGTCTAGATGATTGCTGCAGATTGGATAAGGGTACAAGAAGCTAGAATTCAATATTAGAGTTGCATAAGTAGTTTGGAACAGGAGTTCGAAGGATGGTCTGGTCAGTGGAACTTATTGTAAGTTTTCAGCCCATATTTTAGAGGGCTCTACGTATACAGTAACATTGGCACGTACCAAGTGGAGCGAACCCTACGTGACAGTAAATTAGCTCTCACCTATGTTAGTGCCTCTTGAGGGCAATAGTCCGTAAATTTTTCCTGAACTTATAAGCATTTGGAGCTGCTGGTATCCTTTAATATGTGTGTTTGTGCGTGTTCAGTGTGTCGTATACAGTAATTGGGTCTCCCCTCAGTCGTCCGTAACTAATAGGAACAGCCTTTACTGGTGAGGCTGGTCAGTATGTCGTTTGTTCCTGAGTCTGGTTATACATTTTGTGTCTTGCCTCAATACCCTCACTGGATGACTAGAATCTATTTTGAGAGTATGGAGGGAAGAGCTGAAATACTTTGATTTTTTAATTTTTAGTCTTATACTCGACTTAAATATTGATAGGAATAGGTCGGTTGTTAACATATTCTGTTGCTTACGAACTTGGTGTAACTTGGCACATGCTTTGTGACATCCACTTGACGGTTTTCCATAGCCCCCAGTTTGCTGGTGGGAGTCAAACTTAGGTCACCTACCTTAGAGGCACTGGTTATTTGTTGCTCACTTAGATAATAATCCAGTTGAGTACAGTCTAGAGTGCACTAGTATGTCACGTGGCATTTTCGTATGCTCTGTCACGCTTTTGTCCACTTCTCTATCCGAGCCAGGTCCTGTAGTAGAAAGTTTGTGTCCTCGTTATATTTCATCGCTCTCAGCTTAGGATTGTTCGCACATGAAATTAACGAGCAACGTTTTAGGAGGGGGGGATATATGAAGAAAATTGAGAATACCTGTGACCTGAGCACTTCATTACAAAACCCCCGATCCAACAGGTGGTCCTGCAACCAAGATTGCGGTGATTCTGTGAGACATTGTCAATGCTTTATGGATTAAGAGGCTGCGGATTGGAGATACGATTACTGGCCCTAGTTTCAGTGGAATTCCTCCAATTGTAATGAGTGGGTGCTTCAGCACGTAGCTTCAGTACCACGAGCTTCATGTTGTTGCAGCCTGGCGATTGATTGAGCTCCGATTCCCTTGGTTTTTTAAGACTAACTCACGCTTAATTTCTGTGTCCAGTTCCTGTTTCGGAGATTTTATTAGTAGTTTATTCTCATCTAGCAATTTGTACATGAGAGCATACCAGTTTACAGGCATGATCAGAATGATATGGCTTGTTTGTAACGGGGTTATAGTAGGGTTACTGTTATGGAATTGACGATATATGAAGATATTAATTAATTAGGAAGCCAACAGTAGCAAGCTTCACAGTTTACAGTACTACAATACTAGAGGTATATTTTGTATTAGAGAACGCTTCCAATAAACGACCGCGCGTTTTGTCCTTAGTGCTGTAATCTCAAGGGATTGGCTGCGAGAGAGCAGGACAAACCATGGGGACTATCCAGAGACGGGATAAGGCTGGTAGTTTGAAATTTGGTTAAGGCAGCAAATTTGTGTGGGCTGGTCGTGAGCGGTGAGCTGTTGGTGCGTTGATTACGTTCCAGGCCAGCGTTTGGAGTAAGTTGCTTAAAGGAGATCAATTCCTTGCAAGTTCAAACCATATACTCGGGAAGACGGCGACATAGATCATGAGATAGAAAGAAAAAAACGAATTTAATTAGTGGTATCAAAATAATCAGTTCCAAACTAAAAGCTTCTTTTTCGGTTTTTATGTTTTTTTCTTACCACAACGTACATGATGTCAGTGTTTTCAGTTTTAGTACCCTAAAAAGCCATTGCTTATTGATTCCAGGTTAAGTGGTAAGCCATCGAAGATTTGGTACAAGTCTTTCGATTCTAGATATGTTGAGATCAGGCGTTTGAATATTAGGATAGATTTAGTAGTGCGGATATTTTGTGGTAGTTTATTCCAGAGTTTGCTGTAGAATACGATAAAGGATTGTCGGTCACTGTCGAATGGTAAGTTAGTTGTTTGCCAAAGTGGGAGTAAAAACACTTGGCTGCCTTAGCGTTAGTGAGAGACCCTCCTCGGGAGCCTGTGGCGATCAGGATGCTAGGATTAGTAGTCGACTTCGGGCTACAAGCCAGTACTAGTGTTTAAGATTTATCTGAAACTTACAAGAAAGGTGGGCTTGTAATTTTTTTATCGTTTTCGACAGTAATGTTACGCCTATTCCTTAAGCAAGATACGAATCGCACTCGGAGTCTTTTTAAGATCCTCCACCTGCACTAAGCTTTATTTTTTGCCCTAAGAAGGTGCACAGCCCCTCTCCCTAACAGTGAACCCGTCTTGGTTAATCTGCCCGTCATGACGAAGGTGCAGAGTGAAGTTTATTATCGATGCTTTCGATAGTGTTGTAATGTTGGACGATAGATAGGTTATTTCGGTCCTTAGAAAAAATGGCCTGCGTAAGTTATCTGTGTTGAGGCCCGACAACCTGTACGGGCAAAATGAGAACATGGTGTGCTGCCGTTCTATGGCAGAGTTTTGCTAGTGACCATTTTGAACGTTAAGATGGAGTAATCTCTGTTTCCTACGGAGACATTAATTTCAGTATTTTCCAGTAGGTGTCTATTATTGAATGAAAGCAGCTCAACTTCGACAACTTACGGTCCATTCCCCACCTAGTGTCACAACGTATAGGTTCTGTGAGATCTACTTTTGATAATTTCCACAAGCTGCATAGTGAAGAGTCCCTTTAGCGAAACCCTCTGATTATTCAGGTCCAATAATTAATTGTTAAAACCACTCCCCACATGATCAACACTTTTTCAGCCTCCCCGAAAATAAGTGATGAAACAGCCTGGGGTAGACTCTTTCTATACTTGTGGTCATTTGTGGTAGGGCGGTAGACCCTGCAAAATAGGCATCTATTGCTGTTGACGCTAACGTGACACCAGGTGAAATCTTACAAATTGTCAACGCGGTATTGTTGACGGGTATTGTATCGATTAGGCTACGCAAGTATTACATCTCCACCTGTTACTCTGTGTTTCGTCTTTTCTTAGTAGAGTCATACGTTTACTTCGTTATCTAAGACTTCTGGTAGGAGCCGTGTTTAAATGTTGACATAACTATCCCAGGTTTTAGAGATGTGCAAAGGTGTCAGAGTTGGGCCATCTTACTTCTCAGACCTTTTACATTACTGTATAGGCACTTAATCACTAGTCTGGTTACCGTATTCCTCTTCGTGGACTATCTGGTGTTCCTCGTAAAATCTCATTCGATTGACGACAAGGCCTCCTGGTTATTGACATGTTGTCTGTCCTCTACCTGCAACACTGAAAGGGGATGATTTCTTCCCACTCGCATAAAATTTGTTTTCAGTCTGAGGGGCGTTGTAATAGGTTACGGGCAGGTTCAAATAATGTTAAAGTGCACTGCTACAGAAAAAAAGGATGGTTGTTGTCGCAGCTTGGGGACTTCTCCTAACAATGTGACATGTCTGGAATAAGACATGTGATTGGCTATTATTGTGGTGTCTAACATACGACATTGATCAGGCTTTATATATATATACCTTGTGTATTATTGGTTATAATATGTTCGTTGAGTAACAAGTGGGCTTCCTGATAATCGGTCGGATCTTGTGTCTGTGCAATAGACTAAGGCAAGGCTGGGTGTTAGCAATAGGGAATAATTCGGCAGATAATATAATCGATAATAATCGGCCAACGCGGTGCGTTCAGATACAACACAATGTGCTTTAATTTTTGCAACACTAACCCCGGTGTAATGTGGAGATGCCAGAGGGTTGCGCCTGTGGTTGAAAATGAGTAGTACATCAAGTAGAGTGACTTTTATTTAGCTGCGTTTCGACATATGCTGTGAAACCTCCCCCCATCTCTTCGTTAGTGAGGCTACTACCACGGATCTCCTGATGCTGAAAGCTCCCTGACTCATCGGTTTGTGTTCTGTACTATGTCGACAATTTTATATCTTCTTGACAAGGCAGGGTTGGTAAAACCTCTTCTTGCCCCAAACCCTGATATAGCATCTGTTACATGGAGACAAGCGGGCGGTTTATTTCGATTTTTTGGAAATGATCTGCCATTTATACCAAGCTATTCTTTACTCTTGAAGTAGCCATATTGTGGTCCTTTGCTAAAATGGAGGCTATCCTAATTGACCTACTCGTCACTTTGAGGAGGTTGTAAACATGTTTCAAGCGATTACTTTTAATAGCCTGATGACGGCAGTTCATAGACAGCTTAAGCCGTTCCTGTGGCCACGTAGCATGCTACACTTGATTTTTCTGGCTGCATAAAATAGGCCCAGAAGTAACTTGTGCTCGAACATTTTTGACTGGAAGTTGGCCTTTTGTTGTTAGGTTGTCATTGATTAATAGTGTCTCGCCATGACCTCACCTTGTGCCGCTTCCAATGTGCCCGGACAGGCCTCTGCTGTGTAAAGTTGATTTAGTTTTTGACCTAACCATCACTTTGGTATTGTGCTTATTGATGGTATATTGAAATTTCCATCAAAATCTAAGCTCACTTAAACACCACATATTCTAGTAACGCTGAAAAATGAACAAAAATACGCAGTGGACGAAAGTGAACTTAAAAATGGTTTTCATTATGCTAAAACTTGTAGAGCCTGCCACTCCCATGTGCTCGATTGAACGCCAGGATGATTAGGTCAGAATGAAATGATAATTGGACATAACCCTAGCCTCGTAATTACCTTCTGGTCGTACTGAAGCTGCAAAAAATGTCGACAGTGGCTGAGGGATTTGCTTTTCACTTGTACTAGGGCCGGTAGATACTCCTCCTGATTGGGCATTTTATGGCATCAATTTTGAATCGCTAAAAGAACCCTGAGGATGAGGGATAGGATTGTGTGCTAGAAATTGGCGGCGTTAAGTTGGTTACCAATATATATCACCACTCTGTCTCGTTTGAGTAGTAATATGCCCTCCATGTAGACTGCCTGTTTACGATGCCTGATTATGTTGCTACAAAGACATTTACATGTACATCTAGCCGACTTGGCTTGGGTTGTATACTTAGGACAAGGTGCCTATTTCCACAGGAACTGGCTCAGTCAATTTACTTCGAATGTGGCAGCCCCTGGTCCCCCGACTATCTAGGTTTGACAGGTTTTTTGTGGGAGTTCGTTGGTCAAAAATAACCAGTACAGGCGTTGCAGCCTCTTTTTCTACCTGCTTTTGGTACAACTTTCTTAGCTTGCTTTCAAAGCATCGGATGCAGCAGTGTAAATTGTCCTTCATGTTACACCCCTCCTACTGCGCTGTGATCATGCGTTCTTGGTTTATAAGTCCATAGTTATTATTCAAGGAGATCTGATACTTGTAAACTGTGGTGAACAAGATAATCTTCTAAACCTGTAGTAGTTATATTGCTCTCTCCTAATGCTCGAGATAATCACTGCCACTGCTGTTTGTCTTTAACCAAGCACTACTCCGGAGTTCCATGTTTTAGCTCTAGAGTGTCTTGAACAACCATGGTAGTGGTCTCGACTTTGCACTTTGCTCATATCTTTGCTATTTCCCATGTGGGCCAGGGTTTGCCAAGTTCTACTCTGACCGTGTGTAGTAGTGGCCTGAGGAGCACACTTTCTGAAACGCTTGGATGGTTTAAGAGAACCCTTAGTAGAAGAGGCCAGGACTTTGCAGTCTCTATACTGGCTTAAAGTGATTAGCATTGATGATACGGTGAATAGTCTAAGAGCAGTGAATAAGGCATCCCTTTTTTATCGCAACAGTCCTTGTTGTAGAGTAGGCTGCTACTAGTGGTCAGTAATTTGGAAAGAATAAGGGATTACAGTTTACTGTATAGAAATACCCTTGTACGAGTTTCTAGTGGACAGTGTTGCTAGTGATGTGATTTTTTGCTAGATTCAGTTGTACGGGTCGATACCAGGGCAAAATCACCAGCAAGAAACCGTTGCACCTCCTTGTCTGGTGGTTTTGGCTAAGGAGATAAGACTGTAAGTTCCTGAGGCGTGAATGCACTGATAAGTTGATAAAGCTTTCCAATAAGCTTGTCAGCTGATTTGTAGCTCTGTTTATTACTGATAAGCACTTGAACCTTGTGGTAATACGCAGACCCCTTTTTACTTGATGCACCAGGTAGTGTTATGGCCTTTGGTCCAACCGTAGTTCTAACTCTACATTCCGAGTAGATATACTGAAACCACGGACACTAAGGTTTCAGCATAAACTCCTAGTACTGCTATGGTACTCTGATACCGCAAACCACAGTAAAACAGCTTATATTGAAAAATGAATTCGAATATAGAGTTGATCTCCCTTACTAATGAGTTGCAAATATTGAAGATCATCCTTATTACTTTCCGATCTATTTCACTGTCTATTACTGCGATGATCCCTATTTATCGCCTTGTGGCTACCTAAGTCTCTTTCTGTTGTGTGAATTGAGGTAAAAATTTCGGAACTTAAAGTTGAGTAGTAATACTTTATAAAAAAGACTTGTAACCTCAACTTAAACTGTCCGAGCAAGTGACTTCTCTCAATTCAGACAATTTTTCCCACCTGTGTTTTTGATTGGTGAGGGTGGTGAATTGATGCTGTATGCAGAATAGTAGATATCACAGCTGTTGATTGAATCAAAGTTGATGTATTTGATAATGAGTCCCAAAATCTTTGGATGGTTACTGGGAACTAGAAATTTTAATTCTTGAAGAGAAGGTACCAACTCTAAGTCTCAGTCTTTACTTCGGGAGAGCCTAAATAATTCGGTTGATATATCGGTGCTCATCTTTCGTTGCTTGGTAATGGTGACTGTTGAATTTATATCGTCTAGGTATTAGACATTACACAGAACGGCTTCAACATCTCTTAATATAAAAGTACTGACTAGATGTTACTTGCGATCAGCGTATGAATGGTAGAAGAGTTAGTTTGGCTATTGAATAGCACGGTTGAAACAATTTCTGAGGGTAGGAAAGGTAAATTAGTGACTTCAAAAATTTCTCCGTCAGCATCTGCTGTGATAAACTGATAATTAACACTACCACTGTCTCTGTGAGTAGAGAATTCCGCGACTTGTGGATTCTGACTACAAGAATGGTTTTACAAACATACTGAGTGCTGTTTTGCGATCCATTATGAAAAGCTAACTTTTAGGCTTACTGTAATTCCTACTCGTGTATTCGACTTGTTCAGGTGAGGAGGTTTATTAGAAATATAGTGCATCATGACCATATGCGCTTCGGTCCTTCCGTGATACACTAAATTTAATTTCACGAGACGAACAAATTAAATGTTATATTTTTACTGAATTACCAGCTCTATTTGTGTTGTTAAAACACGTTCTAAGTAATAATTATATTTCCTAAGGTGAGACAACCTATGTGGGGGGGAAGGGTAATCTTGTTAATGACCAGTATGTTTGATAAACCCCTCCCGTGCAGTTTTCAATAATAAGTATGCTTTCTTGGCCCACTTTATCACTCTTTTATTGCTCTTAATATTCATGGCAATATATACACAATTCACTTTTAACTCAGGATTATTGTTGTAACTATTTTTCAGTAACTTCTAATCCGTATTTTGACCATTGTATGATTTTTGATTGATTTGAAGGTGTTTTACTCAGGTCAAAGATCTTAGTTGGGATTAACCTAAAGGTGGCATCCCTGTTTTCTTGTTGTCAAATTCGTTGGAGGCTCTGACTGATTGCATATTTTGTTTTAGGGGATTATTTATGGCTACTTGAGGTAGGCAATTTTATGTCTATGTAATTGCTCATTTTTCTTTTACGGTTTGATTATATTAGTTCTTTGGAACACCGATTGATGTGGATATAGTGTTTTGACACTGCTCATTAATTTTGTATATTTCGAATTTATGTTATGTACTATTCAAGAACCTTTGGTGTCATCGACAGATTTTACTTTAACCTCCTTTAATTTTTCAACGCATTAACTACAGAAAACCAATTACAATATATAAAATGAGTTCATATTTTACTCAATCTTCCAGCAGACTCTCTTGGAACCACTCTACATATGTATCGCCATGCAACAGATAGCGCACAGAGTATAATCCTAGCTATTTGATGAACACTTATAAAATTAGGTATAGTTGCACAAGCACAATTTACAACGAATTTTGGAGTTTCAGAATTATCCTTTATTGCTGGTTTAATTTTTTTATATCAACACTATACAGTAGGTTTTCCTGAATTTCGTCCATCCAAACATAACTGGGCATTTGTGGACTCTCAGTTACAAGTAAATAACTAATTGAAAAAGTTTATAACTATATTGTACATATATGTGTCTATATACACTTAAACAGAATTAAAAGCCTACTTTCCTCTATTTGTATTGCTTTTAGAATCACCTTCGGACTACTTCTAGGAATTCTACGGAGCTGAATTTTCTGATTATAGGATAAGATTGCTTTATTAACCATAATACTTGTGAACTATTACAGTTGCTTCCACTTTCATAGAAGTATCATTCAAAGACTCACATCCTATGGAATTTTTCGTGATAATTGATTGCCTATCGATAACGTTATTTCTTAGAATTTCGGAACCGTTTACTGTCACGGTTTATAATATCTTTGATTAGCAGACGTAACTACTTCATTATCATTAGTGATAACAGTAGCAGTTGATTTAATTACCTGTTGTTCTGTCTCATGTTGTCGTTTGATTCAGCTGTTAATAAAATGCTTCTTGTTTGGTGAAAGGTTGTTAACAATGAGTCTTTACAGGACAATTCCATGCGTCACGATATGTTCTTTTGCACTCCAGAGAGGCAGAAACACTACCTACACCGGAGTCTCTTAGTATATTTGCTATATAGTATGATTTCGGCCTAATTCTTACCGGAGCTCTTGATTCAAGCAGTAACTTTCGAGAAAACGTGGCTAACGCCTATGTTACCCTACATATCGACGAAGTAGGTATGCTAGCCCACGGACTGTTTCTGACCATTTATCTGACTAAAGTCCATCTCTCCCAGAAGCTCTGTTACACCGAACCAACCGTGATATAAATGTTGCAATCTAACCTACCTAGCTTTAGTTCTAGTGATTTATCAACTTTTAGAGGTCAAAGTGATTTTCAAACATGTTAACTAACACGTCTCTTAACTTAGATAGACTTCATACCAAAGTCTCTATGAGGTGTTAAGATACACTTTACATTCCCTTTGCTACCGTCTTCAGCCAATTTTTAGTTGCGAGCAGATTGTCAACCGAACCGGGATCATTCCCACATTTATACAGTGCAACAAATCGGAGGCTAATAACTATAGATCAATTTCCTTTCTTTTCTTTGTGGTAAGTGTCATGAGATGAATTAGTAACGAACCTCTTCGTGTCAACGTTATTAACAATTTTCCCCTCTCCTCATCTTGAAGTGATCCCTAACAAGCAGGTCCTTAAATACTAAAGACTTAATGAAATAGTTGAACATTTTCGATGTAGCGCAACTGCCCTGTACATATATCCCTCTCAGATTTCTTCAAAAGGATTAGACACAGATGATTAGCAAAATGTTTGTTAGAGTTGGTGGGTGTTAATGAGTGTTTGATGGATTGTTTTAAGTTGTCAACTCCTAATAGTGGGAGTTATGCATATTTTGTCTAACGGGTTTGCTATGATTAGTAGAGCATAGCAACGCCCCTTATATAGAGTTCCCGTTTTCTCGTCCATAAATGACCTGACTCCTAACTTCCAGTTATACATTGTCCTTTGCTAGGATGACTAGGGTTTTTTTGGAGAGGGGTAATAGGTTATTGCGAAATTTTGATTCCTTTAGAGTACTTGGATATAATGCACAATTGTGATACACGAAACCTCCTAACCGTTGTTATTAGTACATGTAAAGTATTCATAGTCGGAATTTAATTTCCCCAAATAGGATTAAGTAGTTCTGTATCACTGTTTCCATGCGTAGTATTTTTTGATACCATTGGCACGTCTGCTTAATCTCTGCAGGTAATGAGGGACAATACTATCGTAGCAGCTGCTCAGCCAATATTACTCAAAACTCCGGACTGATCTTTCTTTTCAGTTTTAGATAGAACACAAAAAAACTCCGCACTCTGCAAAATGTGAACCCTCTTCTATTGCGTATATGCAGATCTTGAGGTACGAACGATTCATTAATTCTTGCGATCATAGTTTACGTTTGAAGATATTAGGAGCACTAGGACGGCATTAAAAGATTTTCGCACTTATGAATAAGTGACTTTGTTGCCCTAATTAACATCATTTAGTTGCGAAAGATACAACGAGTTTATGCGAACGGTCCAGATGTCCGTATAGGAACTTGAGGGTAGTAAGAAATAATGTTATGTTCACCTGTTAACGCCCTCATATACTCAATATTGGTAGTTGCTCGTCGCAGGGGATTTCACCACTTTATCACTGAGTACATCACCAAAATGGTGACTTAGTGGACGGTTCCTGGCCGGCATAAATTGCAGAGGTCTCCTATGGCATACAGCAGGGATATATTATGAAGTAAAAGTTGAGCACCATCGGGAATAAACTGTCTTTCATCAAAAGACCAGTAGCGTAGTCAGAATGTACGGGTGCAATTTTGTTTAAAATTAGTGAGCACGTGATAGTTACCCATAGTTTTATCATCACTGAATTACTACTTTATAAGCGAACTCCCTTGCTCCTATCATAGCAAGGCGTACCACGCGGCCTTGCGGAAGGAAGCGTAAAGTGCGCTGTGACCACAGGAGTGGTGGCACCTCCCTATTGACAAACACCGGGAAATCATTTAAGTGGTCGTCCTCTGGGTCATATTTGTGCTATCTATATCATGCACCTATGAGATTAGGTTAAAAAACACAATTACAAGACAGAACTACGACAGATGATTACCTGTACATACAGTGTTTTACTTACTGCTTGGAATATAGAGTGATTACGCTTCCTTAGCACTCCTGAGATAGTACACCCTTTAATGCCGCTTACATCACTACTCATTAATGTATCCATCTTAGTTCATCCTATTGATCTGCAAATTACGATGTTTATGTCCCTTACTCTTTATCTAAAGTTATATTTTTTGTCACTTAACAGAGCGCACCAGGTAGCTTCCATTTCTCCTTACCTTTGGACTATAATTCTACAATCTTCGCCTCAAAGTCAGCTAATTGGATGTCCGGTAATATAATAGCTACTGGTTCGTAGATGCAATTTTAAATAACCTCAGAAAAACCTACAGGTGTGGCAGTAAGATTAAAACATAAACTTCTCACAGCTTGACTTAAAGTACTAACTTGGAATCCTATACAGTCAAAAATGGTCAGAGGTGGTATGACCAAACACTAAGGAGCTAGAACAAAAACTCATGATAAATGTTTTACTGTCGGGAGCTTCTCACCTGGAAAATTTGTGCTGGCATGTTCCACTTAATCTTGTAAAATAAGGGCTCGATGCATATCCAGACTGGTACTGAGGATAAATGTTGTAGCACTTGGTAACTCCCATTTTGAAATATTAACTTGATCTTTTTCTTCCCAATTACAAAATCAAATAAACTAGTACCGTGCTTTCTGAAGTCAAGAGCACTCTCACCACTAAAGCACGGGTCTCAGTTCACTAATCCGGTCGGGCGAAGTCGAAGCCAAAGGTCATATGTATGACCGCTCATTTCGGATGCGATGGATCATTTATATCCGAAGTTGTCGGATTATGAATTTGATTATACAACTGATATTAACAAAAAAATGAGAGTTCCTGAAAAACTTTCATACGATTCTGATAATTCGGGGGCACTTAGTGAAAGTCATGATATATCGTTCCGTAATTATCCAGTTGCGGATTTAAGTGCGTTACTTAATTTTGCTTACTTTGCAGTTTTAGATGCAAAACGTTCATCAAAAAACACCCCAGGGTATAGTCCCGACATTCTTAATAACAGTGACATCCATTCTAGAACAATTTGCAAGTGAGTTGTGTTCGAAGAACTGCAGTTATATGTAGCTCTTTGAGTTGCTTATGATTAACACATAGATAATTATTAATTTTGCATAAGTTAAAGTATTTTCTGGGAAGATACAAATGGTTGTTACTCTGCTAAGTTTTGCTTTTCAGAAGCGATGTTAATAAGAAATCCACAATCTATACACTTATCACAGTGAATATATCATACTTATGCTACTCAAATAATCAAGATTTTACCCAGCTTTCGTTCTGTCAAGGTACCAAGTTATTATGAGTAAACAAATGCCAGCTTATCTTTGAATGATTAGGTAGATGGAGATTTTAAGTGTGTTTCCTATATACAGTTTCGTGGTTTCATACATCGAACTTGACATATAACAGTGAAAACGACTACGAACAACTTATTTAATTGATTAATAATATTTTTTCGATCAGTAAAGTTCCGTAAGAAATCTTTTGAAATCATTATAGTACTCTGTCTTGAAAGTACCTGCATAAAGTAGTCAGGTTTCTAGCAATATGCTGTGCCGAATGTAATCGACAGTGGCGTAACTTTAAGACGTTGTTTCATTTTATGTACTTGGTCACTCTCCCTTTATAGCTTTCATTAGTCCTTAACGCAGAACAAACATAAAAGTTAGAATAACATCGAAAATATATCTTGGCTACATACTCCCGTATATGCGGCTCTTTGTTGTTCTCTGTTACAGTCAAGATAGTGATGGATGAGTGTGTGTATTTTATCTAATGTTCAAACTGGATTATTAATAAAGGCACTATACTTTTATTTCAACCTGTTTTAGTGCCCATGCTCAAGCTTCTTCCCAATTAACAGATGGTTCAGCTAAAGCTGAAGCTTCCGCTGGAGCATTTTGTGCAACTTCTAGTCGTCGAACTCTAGAACATCACCAAGCGTCAAAACCTTTTAATGATGGTGTGGAATATTTGTCGCCTGTTAATCATCGTCTTATACAACTTGAAAAGAGAATATCCCACTTAGAATATCAGCAAGCTTTCATAAAAGGTGGATTAACAATGTACATATTGTATCGTATCATAAGATGGATTATAAAGAGTTCATAATAAATATACTTTAAACTACTGTAATAAAACTCTATCTTCAAATAATTATATTTTAATAAATTCAATGAATACCATCCTTACGACGTTTCAACTTCGAAAAATTCTGATCAATATTTATTACCTACGCCAATATAGTTGTAATTTACTATAGAGCTTTCTAATCATTACTTTTCTACGAGGCAAAGTACATTATGCTCCACAGTCATATGTATATCACTAAAGTCTATCAAATGTATCCTTCATTTAAAAATAAAAAAGTACTACTCTTGCATTTATAAATTTTGATATATGGTTTAGTTTGAGTTCTTATATACACTGTTTGTTGTCTGTGAGTGTTATTTTGTTGATTATTCCTCATGATTTAGACGTTTTAGTTTTGAAAAATTATTGCTATTTGTTTTGATTTTGACATAATAATCCATATCGACATCACATTTATACTATTTCCCGATAGTTCACTTTCTCTTGAGTGATTAACGTGGCTGGAAAATAAAAACTTTATGTTTTACTAGTGATGGGATTACTGTTTGTCTACATACTCATAGTTCAAGCTAAACACTTTTATTTCAAACTTATCACTAGGTTTGTAAATGGAATAAATTGATATTGTCAATCACAATGCTTTATATTAACAATAGCGAATTCTAAAATCCAATCTGAAGAAAAACATTAAGCATCACTAAGAAATCTAAAAAAATCTAAAAAAATCTAAAAATCTAAAAAAATCTAAAAATGTAATTATATTACGATGAGATAAAGGTTCTAGCGTTGTAATAGTGAAAAAATTCAGGTCAGTCGTAAATGCCTAGTTGACAATCAGGATTGATAAATGCAATAGATTCAGTAGAAAAATATATCATGGGAATACTTAGAAAACCTCTAGAAGGGAAAACGACCTATAACTCTGCTTACAAAGATTTAATACCTCTCCTGTTCAAATTATTATTAGTCGCATGGTTAATAGAATGTTGGTTTGTTGTTCGTTATTATTTTGCTTATTCCTATATATTCAGCGAATCTGGAAATGCTCGGTATCTACTTATCCTGTATTCTTTACCTCCATTCGTTTACCTTTTGACTTTATTTTAAATCTATAATATAATCTATATAATCTATATAATCTATATAATCTATAATATATACATCCGTCAAGCGCTAATGTTACGTAAATTTTTTTTTGCATAATAATAGTAAAGTTAGCTACCTGCAACCAGTGAATAAAATGGTCTCTATGTTGCTGATTTACTGCCATTTTACTAAAAGCTTAGAGAATGCTGATTATACATATAATGTGATCAAGTAACAGATTGTCACGAGATGACAATATGACTAAAGTTTTTCATTATTTTCAGATGTAGTTTATTGAAATATGAAACAACTAATCATTGATTTTTGATAAGGTTTATTCAAATCAAAGATTGAATCATTGACAACTCTTGTATAGTAATAGATACGTAGTTCCGGAATCAAAAAAGAGGTCACTTAACACTAGTATATTTTTAAGTTTCTTCATCGTCACGAATAAGATTTCATTATCTTGCCATTATTGTCGAAGCAATCAACACTTGTTAGTTGGATGCTTCTCTTCTCGACTGTTAGAATGGTTCTCTTCTTTTTTACTTTTAAAATTTTACTCCAAAAGAATGTACTTGCTTGGTCATACATCAGTCAGTCAGTAACAACATAGAACTTGGTACATGCGTACATCATTTCAAATTGTCATGCTCTAATTAGGAGATCCAGGATAAAATTGTCAAACCAAATCCCACAGTAGTGGAGGTAGTAACAGAGTCAGTATTAATGAAGAGCATTAGAGACCAAAGATAAGATTTGAGAAAATATAATTCAGTAAACAGAAAATTTTGATGAATTCAGAAACTTAGAATTTGGAGGAGAACAAGGAATGGATGCACCCGCACCATTGTGAATGATTTCGAGCCATGTCACTCAAAGTCTCTAACCATTGGTTACGATTATCACGAGGACGCCAACCAGATAGTTTGCACCTATTAACATGACTCAGCCCAATTGTCAATGACTTCATGGAGGGGTGGCCATGTTTCGGTTTGGCCGCCCCTAGCTTTCTTCCAGTCTACTCCAACACCAGACAGCGTTACTTGTCGTAGTAGACGGTCGTTAGGCGTACGTAACACAGCTGATAAAGATTTATTACTTCGTCAATAGATCACGCATGAGGTTGACCTATTTCCTTATTTGTCATGGTTATGGTGTTTTTGTCGTCATTTAACTCAGTGATTATTTGTAGAAAATTGTGTCTTGATGTCTATTACTTATTGTATTTCAGCATTATGATCACTCCTTCTGATGATAATAAACAAGTGAAATTAGTTATAAGAGTTCGTATCTCTGTAATAGTATTTTGGCTTCTATCTATTGTGTTTTTAATAATCGGTATAACAGTACTATCTATGTATCACAATTTGAATGAGTAAGTTTTCGTGTATGTTTTTATAACTTATCAACTATTATTGTCAAATTATACATTGTTTATTTCTTAACATAAATGAACCATTTAAATACTCGATCATTAGTATATTTGAAGTTCTACATCATTAACTAGATAGCTGTTTCATCTACGACTACATGGGTGGAGGGGGTATATCGAACCTAAGACTTTAAGGCTTCATTGTGAGAACTTAACAATTAGATCAATGAGTCGATATTCAGTAGTTTGCATTCTTCATTTAAGTCATTTTACCATATGTATATACTGCATGTATCCCCATTGGTAAGCGTAGTCTCACTCGACTTAGCTAAACTTCATTTATTATTCACGCTCTCTTATTAGGGCTTTGGAATTTGCTTCCTGAAGTCAGTCATCGGTGTACATATATTGGTCTTTATTTTTTTGGTGTTGTGATGATTGTTGAATCTGAGGTTCCACACCATGGATTTATCTTAGATAATTATTGAAAACCAGGAATCACCTGACAGGAGTTTCATCCTAGTATGTGACCAGTCAGTGCTCATTCTGTGGCTTAATGACTAAGCCCTCGTGGTGAGGCTTAATGGTCCTGAGTTTGATCCTCAGTGAGTTCGTTAATGCTCTTTGGATTTCATTGGTTATTTGATTCAGATTAGTTCATGATGGTTAATCTCAGGTACAACAATCTCCGCAGCACCAGGTAATGACAATGAGCATACTTGTATCCTGTTTACACGAAACAATCCTGATTCAAGCATGCCCAAAACATGCATACAAGGCAGCAATATGATTGGTCCATTTTCAGCCAATTACCGCCAACGAACAATTGGGAAGTTTCAAGAATATTCTTATGTCGATATTTATATAAACTCTGGTTTGATTATTTACTTGTCTTCTGCTTCTGCTGTGTATTTCTCAATACATTTTGCTACCTGCTCTATTCTTATTCTGATTTGGGATGGAGTCGGTGTCGTTGTTGAATCATAGCATACTAAAGGGGATTAGTACATCATATTATCTAGTCAATGGAGACAACTCAACATACCGGTTATTTAATTGTTAAGTAAAAGTAATATTCCATGATAAAAGTAGACTGAAAATGAGTTAATGGAGTTATTAATCTAGAGAATCTAAATGATTGAGTTATCTAATGTATGTTGTTATTACCTCCCTTATGTATTATGGCGGTTGTAATAAGTGTGAGTTGGACTGAAGAATAATTATTTAAGCTGTTCGCTACTGTTCATATGAATTGATAAACTGCTCTTGTTTGGTTTGAGATTATGTTTAGATAAATGAGTATTGCCTTCATTTAGTGAGGAGATCACTAGTAGTATTATGCTTTATTGTATAGAGTTCGAAACCACGCCGTGGTGAGTAAGCATTCCATGTTAGTTGTCATATAATAATTGATTAAGCAACTTAGATTGGTTCATATTAATTTGGTGGTCAAGGTACTAAATTTTCATGGATTGAGTTTCAAGCTCTTATAATAGGTTATATAGATTTTAACTCCGAACTCTAGTTTACAGATATGTACTTAGTTAGTTGCATGTAATCTCATTCATTTCCCAACTGTGTCTGGCACCATAATGTGCCTATTGTAATCACGCGGTCGAGTTATATTAGTTAGTCCTACTAGGACGAAGAAGGTCAGTCGGATGGAGGTAATGTACTAGAAGCAGTAAACAGGGCTGGCGAATAATGTTGTGTTGTCGACTGTTCGGTATTAATCTTCCTCCCATTTTCTTACAACGGTAAGAGGTGATAAGAAAAGGTCGACATTCAAGCAATATATCTCCTCTGTTGATGACAGCAAGACAAGTATGGAGTTAACATACCCAAATCTACTCATACAGTTGTCTTTTGTGTTCTATGGTTACACTCCTAACTGAATAAAATCATCTCTAACTCAGTTTAATGTTTATATCTTTTATAAGTATAAACATTCAGTTAGTAATAGCTTCCTTTATACTTCTAATGATATTCAAAATCATTTTGTTCACAATCAGTTTATTTGAAAATTTAGGTTTATTTTCAGAAAAAAAAATTTCATTCAAAGTTTATCTCTGTTTCTTAACTTCATAGTATTGTTTTCTTTTTTTTTTTTAATTTCATGAGTGAATTTAAAACTTTATTGTAAACATAGAAATGAAAAGAAGTGTATTTGTATGATGTAATGATGCCCCTCCCGTGCCTCGCCTCCTACTATAAAAAAAAACTTTATGGGTTAAGTGTGATTGTTTACAACTAAACTATACTCATTCTGTTAAACTTCATTTTCTACTTTTGTACTAATTGAATTGTATTTTGTACTGATTTTAAGAATTAGTTAAAAAAAAGAAATAATAAATTGAATAAATAAGTGCTATGTATTGAGAAAAAAATACACTGTGGCGTTGGTAATTGCTAATCAGTATACGTATGTGTTTACCCAGCGAGTACCGATCCCCCCAGGCCGGAATAACAATTTATGAACCAAACAGACACAATCCAATCCAACCCAATTTAGTCCAATTCCGGTCGTATTGTATTTCAATCATGTCTTCATATATACACAAATTCAGACCACACAGCAAACCAATTAGGGATTTTACATTAATACGAAACAGAAGAGATTGTGGCAGTGAAGGGGGAGGGGGTAACTTGTACAAAACTAATTAACTGTAGTCCATAAGAAGAGACAATATATTAACAGCAAATATATTAAACGGGAGAATAGGGTAAGCGGAACGTAACGGCAGTAGAAATGTAATGTTTATATTACACACGACCAGAATAAATGGATTGTATGTATGTATGTACAATCAACATAGAACCTGGCACATGTGTGCATCGGTTCAAGTTGCCATACTCCCATGGCACCTCAAGATTAACACCACCACCATTAGTAGAAGTTATTTCAATAAAATAAAATAATAATAGTAACAAGGAGTGTGAACATATAGAATATGGTTCAGGAAGCGTAGAAAGAAAGTTATGGAATAATTTAAAGCTCATGATTTAAGGGAGGACAACGAGTGAATACATCTGCGCCATTGTAACCGATTCTAGGCCATGTCACTCAGTGTTTCTAACCATTGGTTACGGTAATCACGAGGACCCCATCCGGGTAGTCTGCACCTACCGACACTACTTAAACCGGCAGTCAGTGACTTCATTAACTGATGCCATGTTTTAGTTTGGCCACCTCTAACCCTCTTCCATCCTATTCCTATATCAGCCAGCATTGCGCGTCGTGGAAGACGGTGGTTGGGCATACGCAACACATGTCCCAACTACCTCAGTCGATGAAGATTCACAACCTCATCGACTGATTTACCACATTTGCCTAACACCCGTCGTCTAACCTCGTTATTACTTACTCGGTGATCCCAGCTAACTAGTGGGTTTCAACTTTTGATTTAGTGGTTGAAAGTTGAACATCATAGTCGCTGACCAATCGATGTATGTGTTTAAATGTAACTAGGAGAATGTGATTAATTACTAGCTATGTTCTATACATATAATCGTGACCCATGATTGGAGACGTTGCGTGATCGGGTCATACTGGATCACAACGCAATAGATGCATTCACTGTCTGCTCTTAGATTATCTTCTACATTTTATTTTTTAAGTTAGTTCCATGGCCTAACTCTGGTATTATTATTGCTTCTCTTGATTCTGTATGTCTGTGTTGATGTTGTGTAGCCACCAGTAAGCACCAGGTAATCTTATCAGTACACATCCACGACCACATCGGGGATCGAGCCTAAGACCCTCTTGTTCCATGGTAAGCACTTTACAACTAAACCACTGAGTCGCTTCTTAACGGTTGACATTTCTAATTCAGTTAATGTATGAACGTTTGCGCAACCTCATCTATTTCTATCGGTTGGTAACTGCTTAACACTCGACACGGATTGACTAAATTAAATGTACCAACTGTAGGGAGCCGGCTCAATGGTCTAATGGTGGGGCGTTGGCTGCAAAGATAAAATATCCTACGTTCTTCTTATTGTCAAGTCGTCGTTGCTCGCTATTAAAACGTCCTATACTAAAACGAGACAGCTATCTATTTCTAGTTTCTGGTTATTCTGTTTCAGATCAATTTATGGTATCAAATTAACATCCAACAATTTCGACAACACTATGACTGTAATAAATACCGTTGATCATTCCATCATTACGTAAGAAAAACAACTGTTATACATGAAAATTACTTAAAAATAATGTTATTGTCACCTTTGTCTATGTAGTTAATGTTTATTTTAAACGTTATGATATTATAAATGTATCGAATATTACTATTGAATAGAAGAGAAAGCCATCAATCAGTAATCGTATTCTTATTATAATGACTAGTTTCATAGAGCTGTGTGATCAGTCGTAGAATTCACTGATGCTAAAAATGCAACAATTACATACTTAGTATATATGTCATGATAAATGCATAACATTTTAGCCTAATTGAAGTTAAAAATGTTAACTACTAATAACCTATTTCAGGATTTGAAGAGTATAAGCGCTCCCTATGAGTTTTAAATCTTTTGGTTTCTATCGAACCCCCCCCCCCTTTCGGTAAGATCATTAACTTCCACGGAGGAGGGGATAACAAACTAGAACTCAATAGTTATCTAGTTTTTGTTTTATTTGGCTTGTAATATTTATCTAACTGTAATCATTTCATAATTTAACATTGTTACTATCTTAAGAAGACTTATAGTTTTTTTTGTCTTTAAAATTGTTTTCTTATTTAGTTCATCTCAATATGCTGGTACCATTGCTGGAACATTTTTCTTAGTCTTAAGTGTACCGTTGATTATATGCAGTAGTTGTTTAACTAGTGCATTGTTAATTATTCAAGAATCTATTCAAGATGAACGAGATTATCGATGTCGTGATCCAGAATTTTATAAAGATGTTAGTTAGTTATTATCTCTTTGAAATATTTACTTCTTTTTAATACCCTTGATTATCTTAAACTTGACGACTAATTTTATTTTGTGTGATTCTTGTTATCGTTATCAGCTGCTTTCAGCCTTGAATTATGAAACAGAAATCTAACATAAGTGTTATTTGAGTTGGTTTGTGGCTGAAAAGTGAAATCCGGGACGCGCGGTTTATCCTGTTTGGCACTCATCAGCTAGATGTACCTGCATTCTAGTGTTGATGTTCACACCGAAACTCGAATCCAATTCGTTTCGTGCCAAACGCCACTGCGTTCACCACTAGTCTACCGAGCCAATACAGTCACACTTCTGCAATGAGTATGTATAAATATAATTAGTATATGTTTAGAATCCCAGTGTGAGCATCAACATTGTGATGCAGATACAACCAGTCGAAGATTCCCAAATAGGACGAAACGTGCGTCGTGGATTCCACTTGTCAACCACAATCCAAATCAAACAATACTTGTGAACTGTCGCCATATCGAGGCAATCCGCCCAGGATGCACATATGACAATAGAGACTGATCAACTTCACTCCATATCGAATCAACGGAAAGATCGAGATACATTCTACTTAGAAATTTAACATTCTTATGAAGTGAAGTTATTTGGAAGTAAATGGATATATAACAACGTCATCATCATCATGAATGAAAGTTAGAAATGAAGCTAATCGAACTGAATAGTGATTGCTATAGATTGTTAAAAATTTTGATTGATTGCATAATATAAGTCTCAGTGCAAGTGAATGATCAGGTAAGCTCAGTATATTTCGAATATACGACTGTGAAATTGAAAGAATTCAAAGGTGACATTATGGAAACAAGTTTGAAGTGCTTAAAAAGTATATGGTGTAATCGAATAAAAGTAATATTACTATGACAGGAAGTGATTAATCACTGATTCTATTAGAATACAGAGATCTGGTTTTAGACGCTTGGTTGTTATAACTTCGGTAAGTTTTTTTAAAGTGGTTTTTGCATTCACCACAGATTAGTCTCTGTTAGATACCATCAGAGACCAGCGAGAACTTAGCAGCTGCTACGTCCTAACGTGAGACTCCTCAATAATGGGTACCTTCAGATCTCTCTGCGAGTCCCTAATCATCAGTACGACTGGACGCCAGTCCAGTCGTATAATTCCACCTTCAATCAATTTATGATGTAGTGTGATGACTACAAATAACTGAATTTAATTAGATGTAAGTCTCTACAAAACTACTTCACATTTTAAAATAGTTGGATTTTGCTGTCTATTAATTACTTTGAAAAATTTTAAAGTTGTAATCTCGTGCGATGTATCAAGAAGACGTCGTGAAATGACATTTTTGAAGGTCCTTAAGCCATTTAATTGGAGATCGCCTAGAGTACGTCCCTATACTCAAATGTAAGCCGTTCTGACTGTGACTGTTTTGGCAGATACATGCCAATTTATAAATACATTTCGCCGTAACTTAAAAGGAGGGGAAGAACTTATCAATCTCTTATTATTTTCAAGGACCTATTTCTTTGTATGTATCGACTAATTTGGCTGCAAGATACTTACTAATTAGTACAGTTCTTAATTTTAGATTGATTTTCATTGTGGTATTGTCACATTTACATCAGGTCTGTAGTTAACTCAGTGACCAAGTTCAGTTTTGTATCTGGTACAAAATTCCTACTCATTGCAACCACTTAACTGGAATGCTTTAATGAATGTGAGACGATAATAGGTTTACATCGAGGCCTTAAACTTGTTTAGAAAATATGGAGGGTCGAAGTAGAGAAGTTAGAAAATGCTGATTTCAAACCAGTCTGGTACATGAGCTCTAAGATCATAAAGAAATTAATGGAGCACGAACTTAGTTTACTCATTGACTTTCATTGGACTACATATCTTAAAGTTGCCTTACTGCCTTATGGATTAGACCTTTCGGTCAAAGATTTAGAAGGGTGTCTCCCCTAAGAAAACCTTGACGGCATTTCAACCTATACATAAAAATAGTGGTGATAGTAACTAGTAAATAGACTTGTCTCACTTATGTAATTGAACTTTTGTTATCTGTTTATGCACCAAACATATTATATATGCATACGATTGGTGTAAATATACATTTTTCGTAATTATTTGATTTCGCTAGATTCCATATCCTCGTCAACCATTTAAACCAGTGCCTTCAACCTCATTACTACCTACACCGTATCCTTCTGCACCTATGCCACTATTTCAAGATCGATCGAAGTTGTTTCTGCCTACAGATCAACAATATGGAGTGGCAAGCCCTCCTAGTTATCATTCTGCAGTTACTTTGACTAACTAAAATGTATTTTGATGAACTGGCTGAAATAAATAATATCACATGTATGTTTACAACTTCTATTATTGATTTTTTTATCATCTATGATATACATCCACATATCAATACTACTACTGATCATTTACTTGGTAGTTACTTTTCAATTCCTTAGTAGTGCCGATCGTATTCCAATGTAACCATTAATTTATGTGACTTGAGACTGTGTACAGTACGTTGAAATCCTGGTTGATGTAGGTTTTCATTCTTGTTAGCGCTTGACAGAAAAGTTTCTTTGTGATCTTGAGAAAACCAAATATTTTCTAGCGTATTCAAAATCGTGTCAACCAGCTTCATAAGTTGTATTCATTGCCAATGTATCACTGTGGTGGTTGTACGCGCTCTTCTAACTATCTAACATCTCAATACATCAATTCCTATGTATTTTGGAAAAACTACTTAGTAGTCATTTAACTTTTTGTATGTATATACTTATATACATTTTGATTACATAAGAAACAGGAGTTTTTGTATTTCATAGTAATCCGTATTTTAAGAGTACAAAGTTCTAATTAGATCAGCTTTTATAACTTTTTCATCACATAGGACATGTGCTAAATACGGGATAGTGGGACATTTATACGATTCCTTACGCGTATGAATTCTAATATAGCGACATCACATTCTGCCAGAAGGTATACAAAGTGAAAGGTGTGAATGAAGATGGTAGTTTATGTCGGATGGAATAGCACTAGATAGTCGTCTCCATGATTTCAAATGTCTATCTACAACTATGTTCATAATGACATCGTAGTTCTCATCATATACTCTACTAACAGTTTTCAATACTCTAAGCAACACCACATGGTCTTTTCATCATCATCGGCAACAACGTAGAACCGGGCACATACGCCCGTAGGTTCAATTTGCCATACCACATTAGCACTACGAGATTAAATTTACAAAGATAACACAACAACAGAATACCTGAGGGGAGTAAAGTAAAGGTATGCAGAAAAGAATAATAGAATTCAAGATCTAGATGAGGTTAAAGAGTGGATACACTTACGCCACTGTGACCAATTCTGACGCATGTCGTCAGGTATCTCCAGCCATTTATTGCGACTATCACGCGGACCCCAACCAGGTAATCTACACCTACCAGCATGGCTTAGACCAATAGTCGAGGACTTAACGGACTGAAGCCATGTTTTGGTTTGGCCACCTCTACCCTTCATTCTACGTCAACTCTAGCCAACATCGCGCACAAGGTAGGCGGTGGTCAGGCATGCGCAATACATGTCCCAACCATCTCAGTCGGTGAAGATTAATGACCTCTTCGACTGATTTACCGTATTTCTCAAGAACCTTTTGTGTAACCTCCATATTATTTATTTGACTGTTCCATGATATACGAGCGATACTACGAAGATTCATATGGTCAGATGCCTGAAGTCGATGCATATCTTGGGTTTTCATGACCCACGTTTCGCAGCCATATGTTAAAACGGTGCGGACTGCTGCGCAGTACAGCCGGCCTTTCGTTGAGACGCGGATATCTCGCCTGCGCCATAAGTGGCGTGAATTGGCGAATGCCAATCGGGCTTTCCGAATCCGCGTTGAGATTTTGTCAGGCACCGACCCACCAGGGGTGATGAGACTTCCGAGATAAGTGAAGCGGTCAACGCATTCAATTACTTCACTCTCTATAACTAATTTGGGAGAACAATAAAGCCAATCGTGGAATAACATTTTGCATTTGGGAGAGGAGAAGCGCATCCCAAATATGCTTGTATTGTTACTCAAGGTGTTCAAGAGACCCTAAATGTTGTGCGCGTCTTCACCAAATAGGACTATATCGTCTGCGTATTCTAAGTCGACGAGAGGGCCTACTGGAAAGACAGTAATTCCTGAGGAGTTAGAAGAAGTGAGTGAGATTTCTAAGAATACATCTATGATGTAATTAAATAAAAAAGGGGATAAGGGGCAACCCTGACGAACCCCACTTAAGGAAGAAATTTCTCGTGACAGTTCGCCATATGCTCTGACCCGCGACCAGTGGTGATATGGTCTTTTCCCGAAAGTCTTAGGAAAAATAATGTGGAGCAATCTAAAATAATCGGTAATATGCAAGAACTGACAATTTGTAATCATAAGTGTTTGGTAATACCAACATTACCTAATCGTCCCACATATCGTACGAAAAGAGAAACCTTCTTTAACATTATCAAAACATGTAAAGATCAAGATGAATCAAAAGTAAAAGTTAAACCAAAATAAGTAAAATTCAACGTAGTGTTACTTAAAGAATCTCTAGCTTTATAAATGTTATACGAATTCACATGGGCATGCAGATCTTTTTCATGTCTTAGACTGTAATTGACTGTTTAACATTTGGGAGGGAGGGGGGAGATTAAGTTGAAAACCATTCAAAGTAGACCATCGTTTAACATTCTGTAAGAAGCAGTTCATTTCCAAAACTATTTAAGGAAGAAGAAAAGAGCGTATATATAGTTGGGTTATATGGTTACTTAAGAAAGGTATATTTTTCATAGAAGAGGGAAAGTCATTGAAGAAAATTGCGGAGAAAAGGGTCAATGAACAGCACTTTGACGTACATCAACTTCTTTTAATAGATGAGCACTTTTATTTGTACACAGTACATTGTTCTCTGGAAATACAGCCAGTTAATTATCCAGCTGTCAATGTTCATATTCTCCAGTTTCTCCAGTAATATAGGTCTAGGAACGGAATCAAAAATGGAAGTATAATCGAGAAACGTAATTCCTATATACTTTTCACCTTTTTCTATGCTAAACACTATATTATAATATAAGACAACTGTTGCATTCAATGTACTTCTGTATGGAAACTGATATGGCTCTATATTAAGTTGGATTGTGACTGGCAAGTGGAATCCAGGATGCGCGTTTCGTCCTATTTGGGACTCATCGGCTGGATGTACAAGTGTGACTATTTGGACACAGTAGCCTAATGGTGAACGTGGTGGCGTTTGGCACGAAGCGGACTGAGTTCGAATTCCAGTATGAACATCAACATTATGATGCAGGATGAAATACGCGTCCTGGATTTCACTTGCCAGTCACAATCCAACTTAAATATATAACTTGTATAATAACGCTATATCGAGGCAATCCGATCAGGATGCACATTAAACAACAGACACTGACCAGCTTCCTTGCATAACAAATCAACGGGAATATACAAGCTTATCCTAATTGATATGGCTGTACTATTTCGTAGTAGGTAGTAATCCAAGTCCTGTTTCAATTACTTTAATTTAATGAATCAATCTTTATATTTCAGTTGTCACTATTCAACTATACCTATTACATAATTGTAATTTTTATCCTGTCATATTGATGATTATTGGCATAGTAACTTAAGTTAAACTGTATATTCTCTTTTTTTTTTTCTACTTTTGCAAAACAAAAAAAAAAAGAAAGAAGAGACGAAAACTACCTAGAAACACATTAGCATAAAGAGAATTATTAAAAAAAAAAAAGAAAATCAATTAATATTCATGTTTGTAACTAAGTAAGTTACCATATTGTTTCTTTGTTAATTAACTTTAATGAAAAAGAAAAAAAAGAATAACATGAAACAATTACAATTTATGTTTTTCTTCTTTATTTTTTTTATTGTTGTTAACAAAATTTTCTTTTTTTTCTTTTTTGATTTTTTTTTTTTGTTTTTGTAAATAGAATTTGATTATTTTCTTTTTTATTGTATATTTTCTAGTATAATGAATATACTTAGTAACTGTATTGTATGATTGTTGTTTCTTGTGTTTTTCTCATTTTGGTTAACAGTGTATGTGTATTTCTGAAAATGATTGATAATGATAAATAGATTGGCATAGTTTATAAATGAATTGACGTGGATCGTAGAGATTGATAGAATTGAAACTTGTTAAGAGTAAGATAGTTATCACTAGTGACAATGAATGATTGTTGTATCACAAATTGATAGAAGTAGAAATTTTACCAATGGATGATATTTGGCATAGTGTTGCAGACAGTTAAGCCATCGCCAACCTCAAGCCTCTGGAGTAGAATGTATAGTGTATACTGTTAAGAGGTCGCAAATTAAAACTACGCAGCTGTCCAGTGATTAGTAGTTTTCAATGATACCCTACCAACATCAATCTGTGATGAAATCAATCAATAAAAGACATACTTTGTGTGTGAGATATTGTAGATGTAACTGTAATTACGATGTTTGTAAACCTAGCTACTAGGAATAAAATAGATTGGATTGCGTAGATTTTCACTTAAGAATATGTCGATCCAACAGTTACACAATTCGGTGATGCTAGTAAATATATATGTGTAATGTAACTCAATGAACTACCAAAGTAAGCTTGAGTTGGATTGTGATTGGCAAACGCAATTCAGGACATGCGTTTCGCCCTATTTGGTACTCGTTTTATCTGGGTGTATCTTCATTTCAGTATTGACGTTCACATTAGGACTCGAATCCAATTCGTTACGTGCCAGATGCCACCGCGTTCACCACTAGGCCACTGAATCCATACAGTCACACTTGTCCAACGGGAATGTATATATAATTACAATGTATTTGGACGAAATGAATGTATTGCGCGAAACGTGCGTACTGGATTCCGCTTGGCAATTTTTAGTGGAATCCTACCAGCATCGATCTATGCCGAATTCAATTAATCCTCACAAACCACCTTAATTCAAATAATCTAGTTGTTCGCTTTCGCTACAAATTGATCTTGACTGGGTACCATTGAAAACCAAAGAGCATTAAACATATGCTTCGATTTAGTATGTGATTCGTCACCAGTACACACTGCTAATAACTCCAGTGAATCCAATGCAGAGCTGTCAAGTTTCGTGGCGAATGCTTAACTCCCTACACTACTTACTTAGTTGTCTCTAGTGAAATCGAGAATATACATTCCAAATCAGTTCCATACTAAGATAAAATAGCTGCTTAATGATACCTGTTTCTCATTGATACCCAACCAATAATAATCTATCGTGAACACGTACAACTAAACTTAATACCAATCTATCTTCATAAGACCACCTGAATTCAACTAAATAGTCATTCAGTCAGTCATCAATGAACATGTAACCAATGTTTATCAATTAGAATTATTGTTGGCTGAATGTAACAAGATGAATTACAAACGACTAAAAGTAATCTTAAGAGCAATCGGAGTCAACTACTAATATGAAATATGATTTGAAGGCAATGGTAGGTGACCTAGAATAATACAAGTAATCAATTCATTTGAGTCATTAACATCTATCTAATCATTATCACTTAATAGTTTCTACCAGTAGTCATTATCTTTATTAATCAATATCACATCTTCTTAATCTGGTTACCTTCAACTTCTTCAACCTACTGATGTTAGATCTTAGGGGAGATGATGATTCAAACTGTATGACAATCTGAATCGATAAGTTGCTTCTATAATTCTTTTGTCATTCAACTTCTCATTTACATCTGATACTATATTCCTTGATCATAGAACTATACACCTGGTTCCTTTACTATGCATTGTAAGACATACTTCGAAAACAATTTCAATTCACTTATACATTCTATTTCTATAGGTTATTGTTTAAAACGATAGATAGATTGTCTTGTGTAAAGGAAATTCAAATAGAACTCATTAATCTAATCATTTATTGAAAGCCGACATATGCTAATCGTTTTATTGCATTGGTTTCAATTCAGTACATTTCAGCAACACGGAGACGACAGGAATTTAAGAATATGAATATTATGAACATTTTACAATTTAATAATTTCCTCATGAACATTATAAAAATATACAAAAAGAAACTACCTACTACTAACTAATAACAGTAAATCAAACAGAGTGCCATGGTAGTAAGTGGGTGTTGTGGAGATTGTTGACAATGGATTTGATATAACGAATTGGTATGCGTTAGATAACCATTGATCGTCAAGAACTAGTACTAGATAGCTGATTCTTCCTAGAATGGGACTCTTCAACAGTGTGCTCCCAAGACCTCACCAGTAATCGGACCCAGGATCTACTGGCTACGCAGCGAACGTCACAGAGAATGTTATCAATTGGTACTGTTGTGCTACTTTGTCGCTATGACATAATAGAACAATCGCAAGGAATTTTAAAGCAATATAGAATTCAAGCGTCTCTACAAACAACTAACACGTTTCGGAGTATTTTGGTAAGAAAAACTAAAGAAAAGATCCTCTTTATCTCCACACAAAACTCTGTCTACAGATTAGGTTATATCAATTGTAATGCTTTCTCCGTGAGTGAGTCTTCTTGAAAAATCCTGACTTGCGTCAATGAACATGGTAGCTACACAAAACGACCTCTTAATAATCTTCTAGGACTCGAAAGACTACAGATCTAATCCGAAATAGCAGTGCATGCAGTTAATAAGATTTTTCGAACAACAAAGAAAAGTGTGTGACTGAAGCATTTTACATTTTGCTAAACCCTACTGTACTTAATAGATCGAAAGACCTTATCACTCATCCGACATAGTTTATCTACCTAAACAACAATAATTAGGTGGCTTGAGTCGGATTGTGGCTGGCAAGCAGAATCCAGGATGCACGTTTCTTTTTATTTGGGGCTCATCAGCTGGATGTACCTACTTCTGTGTGTTAATGTTCAGACTGTTTGAACCCAGTGGTGGACGCGATACGAAACAAACTGAGTCGGAGTCCCAGTGTAAACATCAACAGTAGAATGCAGGTACATCCGGCTGACCAAAATAAAACAAAACGCATGCAACAATCCAACTCGAACAAATATTGTGAACTGTTTCTATATCTAGACAATTCATTAATTAATTTTAATTCATGACAAATCATAACGAAGTAAGCGTTGAATTCTTTTGATCTTAGAGAAATTAATAGGTGAAATGAATTTTGTTATGTTTGAATATTAATCAGACCAATTACAACGTATAGTAAGTATATTGTGGCCTCAATAATTACCAATTACTGCTCGTACACGTCTGCCCCGTGACTTCCAGTCCCCAAACCGGAATAAAGAACACAGGATGAATGAGTCAATCATATTGTATTTTAAACACTCCTTTATATAACATTTAAGTTGGATTGTGACCGCCAAGCGAAATCCAGGACGCGCGTTTTATCCTATTTGGGACTCATCGGCTGGATGTACCTGAATCCCAATATCGTTGGGATTTGAACTCAGTCTGCTTTCATTCCTTTTTATATATATAAAATTAAACTTCACAACACACCAATAGGGAGAATAACGCCTATAAAAGACGAGAACAATAATGACTGTTGGTACAGGTATATGATTAATTGATCATAGTTCGTGAATAACAAATGATATGAAAACAGTTCATGAGTCTAATGGGAGGTTAGAGTGTTGGGAACATGATAATAGAAATAAAATAATCGATTTAAATATATTCAAACAGTCTTTTGTAAAACAGTTCAGAAAGATAGTTACCTGAAAACACTGGACAGCTATTTCATTTTAGTATGGGACTCTTCAGCAATGAGTACCCACGACCTTATCATGGATCGAACCCAGGACCATGTGGTTCTATGGTAAACGCTTTGTGACTTGACCACCGAGTCGGCTCCTAACCATTGATATTTCTAATTCAGTCAATTCGGTTTTGTTTATTCGGCATGTTGTCAAGTAATTGAAGTATAATTAGAATTTACATGTAGTAGAATTCAAATATCGTTAATCCAGGGAGTACTGACACAGGTGTTTTGCTGTCGTGTGGAACTCCTCAAAAGTTTTGATGGATGTTCCCATCAGGTTATCGTGCTCAAAGCCTTAAGAATTCGTGACGAACGTCGAACTGTTATACAACTGAATTAGATTGGATCCAACGGCTGATGTTTCTAACTTCAGTTATTTCGAGATATGTTTGCGCGATCCCATTCATTGATATCGGTGAGTAACCGCCTCACATGAAACTCCCTGATTTGGTATATCAAGCGAGTTTGGCATATCGAATCAAATTCCGAATACGCTTCAAATGAACCAATAAGATAATTGTACCAGCAGAATACGATGAAGCTAACTGAAGTACTTTTGAATACCATAAAATGAATAAATGCAGCTAAGACAAAGAGTGAATACTTTCGATTATGATACTTCCAGCTAAAGAATAATGACGAACACAAGCAATCGGAACCAATTCAGAGAGTACAACAATGACTAAAAAGCCAGAATTAACAATCAAAGCCGATGGGGTAAAAGTAATAACAGGATAGCTTTGCATATCCACCATGTTGCTTAGCTATTCAAATGCATTAAATTAAAAATGCTTCAGTTCTTTTCCTAAACGAATCACTCGTATTATGATATCAAAGACTGATTACTGGAAAATGTATGATCAATTAATTGATATGATCTTATACATACGAAATTACAATGATAAACACTAATGAAAATGCCTAGTCAGTCACTGTACATCTGTTCAATGCTCACTTAGTTTCAGGCCAGAATACAAAGAACTAGATAGAGTCAAATTATATTTCAAACAATCCTTTATATATACATGAAACCTGACTACTCAGTCAACCAATTGAATAGATAATATTAAGGCTGACTTCCATTTATTTACTCATAATAAAAGGTCACGTATCACTTATTCACATGTTAAGGTCATAAACCAATTAGTTATCTAACGTTTCTTAATTATCTAAAGTTAAGGACCCTTCTTATATATGTTATGTTTACCAAACTACTATCTTTATCGATGTACAATGTGTTGGTATGTATAGGTAGGCAAAAAGTTAGTGACTGGTCTGTATTAAAAGATGAAGACTAACTGTATGGTTTACTACATGTTAAATGTGATTAAAAGTCTAAGGATTAAATCATTATGATAATCCTGTATGAAAGTTTGAACTAAATCAACATCATGTTAACTTTTCTGTTGTGTTTTGTGCCATTGACTATCTTGTACAGCGATTTCTTTCAGGTAATACACTAGTCTCATAGGTCCTGATGGTTTGGTGCCGGATGAAATCTCGGCCTGTATACATAAGGTTCGATTAGCTTTGCCAATTTGCATCACCTGTGGCCTAAGAAAAACATCCAACCAACCGGAACGAAGTACGTTTACTGCGCAGCAGTCCGATTCGTTCTGCTTTATGGATACCGAAACATGACCAGTTGAGGTGGTTAGGATATGTATTTCATATGCTCAACCACCACCTACCTCAATGAGCAATACTATCTCCTGTAGGGGTAGACTGAAAAAAGACTAGGAGTGGCCAAACCAAAACATGGCCACCCCTCCATGAAATCATTGACAATTGGGCTGAGTTATATTAATAGGTGCAGACTATCTGGTTGGCGTCCTCGTGATAATCGTAACCAATGGTTAGAGACTTTGAGTGACATGGCTCGAAATCATTCACAATGGTTCGGGTGCATCCATTCCTTATTCTCCTCCAAATTCTAAGTTTCTGAATTCATCAAAATTTTCTGTTTACTGAATTATATTTTCTCAGATCTTATCTTTGGTCTCTAATGCTCTTCATTAATACTGACTCTGTTACTACCTCCACTACTGTGGGATTTGGTTTGACAATTTTATCCTGGATCTCCTAATTAGAGCATGACAATTTGAAATGATGTACGCATGTACCAAGTTCTATGTTGTTACTGACTGACTAACTGACTTGTACAGCAACAACTGTATAATCACTTGTTTCTATCGTTTAAAACTTGCAATAGGCTCGCTTAAATGTTTACATTCTTCAAGCTATATTAATAAGAATTAATGACTTTACAATGACAGTTCATAATAGTTGTTTCTAGTCTCAAAACATTTGATTTTAGATATGCTTTTTCTGAGCATCAATTGTATCATTTTTCAGGTAGACATTCGTATATCTGTGGTGTCCAGCCATCAATATTGGGGAATAGTGATGCTGCTATCAACTTGTGTATAAATGAAAGTAGGTAGGGCGATTCTCGAATATATATAACTATTGTTATATCTTGTCGCCTGCGTTATACATGGAAGCCGTAATTGCAACTCTAATTTGCGAACTGGTCTACGCGAAGAAAACAGCTACCTGCAACCGGTGACTGACAACAACTGGACACGAACGCAGCAGTCAGAAAATCCTATTCTATCACGTTCCAAGTCTATATATGCAGTTACAATAACGACCTTGTAACAATTAGTACAATTAGCACACTAAAAGTCACAACAATCAATCATAAACAGTAAATGTCAGTGGAGAATGAATGAACACTACTAGTGGTTACCGCCAACACTACAATTAATAACAAAAATAGCAACAATAATAATATTTACAAGAAAAGTAATTAGTTCCACATCATCTTAACAACTATTTAGTTGCTAATTGTTAAACATCACTAAGTTACCGCATAGTACTAGTATTATTAAGTGTCAAGTGTATGTATGTACAATCAACATAGAACCTGGCACATGTGTGCATCGGTTCAAGTTGCCATTCCACCATGGCACCGCAAGATTAACACCACCACCATTAGTAAAAGTTAGTTCAATAAAATAAAATAATAATAGTAACAAGGAGTGTGAACATATAGAATGTGGTTCAGGAAGCGTAGAAAGAAAGTTATGGAATAATTTAAAGCTCATGATTTAAGGGAGGACAACGAGTGAATACATCTGCACTATTGTGACCGATTCTGAGCCATGTGACTCAGTGTTTCTAGCCACTGGTTGCAGTAATCGCGAGGACCCCATCCACGTAGTCTGCAGCTACCGACACGACTTAAACCGGCAGTCAGTGACTTCATTGACTGATGTCATGTTTTAGTTTGGCCACCTCTAACTCTCTTCCATCCTATTCCTATATCAGCCAGCATTGCGCTATTAATTCATTTGTGCGATGATTAATCTTCTTATTATGACTTTTAAGTAGTTTATATTAACCATTGTGTTCTTTATCATCATTGAATTGACAAAACTAACTTCATGAATAAACAAATTGCTGGTGATTTGGTAGCATGTGGTGTGAGAGGTATGTGGGCAGTTTTCACTTCCCGGTTGTACTCACCATGGAGAGTACTTGAAAAAGAAGCTGGGTTACTGTTCATCATAGTGACCTGAGAGCGTGATCACGAAGCCCGAGAGACAATTGCTTGAGGCCGATCATAGACGACCTTGTTATAAGGAGTTTTTGAAGAGTTAGCCGCCAGACGGAAATCCGTAGAGTAAGATGAGGTGTGATATGTTTAAGGTCGACCTTACCTAACACCACCCTTCCTTTGTGGGAAGGCAGCATTGCTTCAGATGCTGGTTATCCGACGGAAACACCTTACTGCTATTACATCCTACTGCAGTCAGCAGTATGACTTTGCCCTCCTTAGGTTGGTGCTTTTAATATTATCGCTCTTCAACTGACCTACTTTAGCATAGTAGGACACAAAAGAACATGTGTTCCAGCTAATATAGCTGAGTTGAGTCATCATAATATGCAAGATTAACCACTAAGTCAAGGTAGCCCTTATGATCAGGCCACTGTCAACTAACAATTCCAATCACCAAGTAGGTTGATGTTGTCAACAATAAAAAATTAAAACAACACATATCTATGAAATCAGAACACAATCACCTTTATTATTAATTGTTATTCGTCTTGTAAATACACATTATGAAAAAAAAGAATTAAATAATTATTAAATTATATATACTGATGATAATAACAATAATAATGAGAAATGCTACATAATAATATAGTGCTTTTTTCGTGTGTGTGTGTGAAGTTTTCCACAGAACCAACAGCATTCTTAGTGAAGAAATGATAGAATTGAGAGAGAGAGAGAGAGAGAAAAAAAAGGCAAACCATTTAAAATAGGCTTAGCATTATTATTATTATTATTATTGTAGTTAAAACAATAAATGGTAGGGAAATTGTTTTGTAAGTGTTATATATACAATTGTTGTTAACTCGTTTTTGTTACTGAATAAAAAGGAAAATGTTTGAAGAGAGAGGAGAAAGGATTAAACATTATTATTATTATGTAGAATGCATGAAAAAAAAAAGAAAAAAAACCAAAATGTAATTTTCATTTTGTACTCTCTTCATTGTATATCTAACGAACATGTTGTCAATTTGAAGAAACAACCAAATCATTATCAATGTTAATTGAACACATAAGAAGAATTATATGAGATACTGTATACATTATCTAAAGAATATTATCGATAGATCTATATAGATAGATAGATAGATATAAATGTATATATATGTACATTATCAATGAGTAAAACAAGCATGATAAGTTTACACTTGTAAACTACTCCATTGAATAATAGAACTAGCTAGTTGAAGGATGATTTCATAGAAGGGAACAGAAACATCTTTCTGTGCTTATATATAATATGACATAAATGTTATGTTAATGTATTGTGTATAAATGAGCTAAAAACATCGGTAAACATTAACACCTATAAACCTAAGTACATATACATATGATTATTATTGTTGTTCATATGAAAGGGAAAAAAAATGTGGATCATAATATGAAAGAACAAAAATGAAATTATACTGGAATAAAATAAACGAAAAAATGAAAGAAAAACAAAAAAAGAAAAAAAAACAAATGGAAATGATTCGTAGAAAAACCAATGATGAATACATATGTGCGTTAGAATTCTACAAATTAGATCATTTTAGTATACTTGAATTCAACTTTAAGCAAATCTAAGTGATAGAGACGTTTTATTCACTTCAATACAACATTGTTCATATAGTAGGCATTGTAGATTAATAGCTCTTAAAAAAAATACACAGTTGCAATTACGTAATCTTGATTACATATTCTACTATAAACAATATATTCATTTTGTTGAGTGTAATAATAATAGTTTTGCCTTGTTAACAATTAGGGACATATAACAACAGAAGTGTAATTACATAACAAATACTTTTACAAAAAGTCAACATTAGAAGATCCCGATGAATTACGATTATTTGCAGCATAAATGCGATCTTGATGTCGATGAGATGAATTAGACAATGATCTATCACTATGATTATGTCGTGAATATGAAGGAGAGTTGGTGTCATCACGATCTCTTTGTCGATGTGATGAAGAATCACGAAAACGTGATTGGTATTCATCATTACGATGTGAATTCTCTACAGATTGACGACGATGTTGTTGATGATGCTGCTGTTGAGGGTGATGATGATGTTTACGGTCATAACGTGAACTATGATGAGAACGATGACTGAAATATGAGTGTTGTTTCGATGTGAATGATGATGAAGGTCTATGATGATCGAAATTACTTGAATTTTTTGATTGATAAGAGCTATTATGATAGGAATGTGAATGATGACGATTTTCATAATGTTCACAATAATCACGGGATGACTCTCTAGACTTTTTGGATGATAAAACACTACTATGAAGTGGAGTAGTAGTAGTAGTAGTAGTAGCAGTAGTAGTAGTAGTAGTAGTGGATTGATGTGATTTAGCTTCATCAATATCTACCTTTCTTTTAGACTGAGATGTTTGATTAATTGAGTTATGTAGATCTACAACATCGAAACCGGTTTTACTAGTTTGAAAACATTCAGGAATAGATGATAAAATCTGTTCAACTGAATCAGATTTTTCATCTAAAACAGGTGTTCCTATACTAACTGTAGGCGAATTATTATCAAATGATGTTGATTTCAAATTTATTAAAGATGATGTATGAGTAGTATTTTCAACATTTTTAATTTCATTATCAGATTGATTAATATCATCATCATCATCGTCATCATCATGATGATGTTTAGGAGATGATCCATCTAAAGGTGAATTACCTTTACAATATGTTATTGTATTATCTTTTTCAATGATTGATTCATTTTGTAATTCTCTATTATTACTACTATTATTATTATTATTATTATCAGATATTGATTTTATATCATTTAATTCAATAGATTCATTATATTGAATTGATGTAATATTGACTGATAGAAGATCATTTTCAACAGTAGATGAGCTACTGCTGCTATATGTTGTATGCATAGAATTCATTGGATAATCATCAGAAACTAATGTTTCAACAGCAAATTTTGTAAATGTTTTATATTCTTTATTATTATTATTATTGTTATCATGTATTGAAGTTGTCATTGTTGAACAATTATTGACATTGTCTATAACATTTTCTTCAATAGTATAATGCATTGTTGTATTTATTGATGATGAATGATTCTCAACATTTAACTTCTTTTCATTATCAACAAGTACAGTAGTATAATTTATATTTTCAGTTATTAATTCATTAGATTCAATATTATGATTCATTCTATTCTCATTGTAGACATCTTCTTTTTCATTTAAACTATTAATACATTCTTTATTGAATGTAGAATGTGTAATTGTTAATTTATCATTAGATGATGAATTAATATAACAGTTTATTAACTTATTATTATTATTATTATTATCATCAATTAATTGATCATTTGTTAGTTTATTCAATGAAATAATCATTGGTTTATTTAATTTAAAGGTAACATTCATTTCATTCAACACTTCATAACATAAAATATTACAAGGAATAATTGGTTTTATATTGACAATACAATTTTCATATTCCCAAATTATATTTGATTCATAGATATTGAATAAAGTTGAATGAATTGATGATAGATTTCGCATTGATTTATCATTTAATGTTTGTAATACAATATTCTGATTAATGCTTAAACCTTCTTCTTCTTCTCCATTATTATTATTATTATTATTATTATTATTATTATTATTATTATTATGTATAATCTCAGTAATTTGATTAAATAATTCAGGTTCAGGAACAAGACGTTTTCGAGTAACAGAACGTTTACGTTTCCTTGATGAAGATATTATACTTAAACTAGATGAAGACATATTAGAATGATCATCTGTTATTGATAGTGTAGGTGATGTAAATTGACTATTGGATGTATTTAATTTTATCATTATTAAACGATCCATTGAATCATCATTTTGTGAGTCAAGTTTTAAAGAACTCAATGAATTCGGTGAATTATCATTATTATTTATAGATGTCAGTGAAATGTTTAATGGAGAATTTATAGCAATTTCTTCTTTACAACCATTTTCTACATTCAATAAATTAAAATCATCTGGAATTTGGGTTAATGTTTTAACTTCAGAAATAATTAATTGATTTGAATCCATAAGTGATGGTGATGATGATGAGTTATTCACTACATTAACTTCAGGCATATGAACATCGGATTGGAGTGAATTGTTTATAGCACATGTATATTTAACAGAAATATCCATTGTATCATCTTCATGAGATGATAAAGAACACACTTCATTTGGAACATTAGTACTATTAGTTGTAATAGATAATGATTCATTCGGCGATAAAACATCTACAGACAATGTTAACTTCGACGTTTTACTCATACCACCTCCTCTACCTCTTCCACGATTAACTCTAATTGGTGGAGTTCGAGCTCGTGGGTATAAACCATGTGATGATATCTCATTCAATGAATTGTTGTTTTCAGTTGTTAAAGCCGTTTGTTGTCCTGAAGCAATGAGATTTTGTGACACTGCAATGGTAGATTGTAAAGAGTTTGTTTGACGTTTACGCTCTAACCAATCAACAACACGTGCAAGTTTTTCACCCTATGTTTTTAGGAATAAGTAAACAAAAAGTGGGAACGTTTAATATATATCGCCAGTTAATTACATTCATGTAAGGGTCAGATGTGAGCGCAGAATTAGGTTCCACGGATATTTTCTTTTATAGAGAAAAAACTGAACGGCTTAATACAAATGCTATCATACAAAAAGCCAGTATCTAACAAGAAATAGACAAAGTTCTACAGCTGCGTTCCACTGAACAAAAAAGATCACCTAAGACATCCACTATCCTCGAGGGCTAGAATAAACTTGGTAAACACTACTGAAAATAATAAGTGGATATGTCATAGTGAATAGGTTACCATGAAACGCCAAACGTAAACTCATATAGCACAAAGAAAATTTCGTTTATGAATACCAAAATTCAAAGGAGATATGGTTGTGGCGATGTCAGGGAACTGATTACAGAACCATCAAACAAAACAGTCTATTGAAGAAAACTACGGACAGTATTCAACAGTACATACCTAACCTAAGAATGTCGCAAAAGTAAAGTGTGTAACTACTGTAAAAAGTAATCCAACTAAAGTAGCGACCCTGATGTGGTAGACAGGATAGTTTATCGTAATGAATCAATTGAGCTTCGATAACTGTTGAGAATACTTAGAGTAAATAACCTAAGCTGTGATGATAACGTCACACTGCCGACTGTACTAATGTGTGACAGTAGCAACAAATTCTCCTCAGACAACGGAAAATGCAGTGATACAGTTGCTCCATGAATAGAAGTGTTAGAAATAGTCTGCCTTAACAATATATACGTCACCTTACCCTAAGAAATTGCGTCTTGAGTCACCAGGCCTTAAGAGAACAGATAAAACATTCAAAACTGTTAACAAAAAGACTGTGTCAAATGTGGAAAAGTAGTTCGTTGGTCTATATGGTCACGCTCCCAGGTCTACAAGACCACCACTAATTCAGTTTTCGTCCAAGTCCATACGGAAGAAAATCATGTTTCCTCAATGTTGGCAAACGGGAACTGGCAACCACACATACCACTAACAGAACTCTAGAGATATGATCACTGCGAAGCAATGAATTAGAAGTTAACTTTCGAATACTATATAGATAGCCTAAGTTCTGTTGCACCTACTACAATTTGGACAACCAGCTAATTTCAATGGATTTCATAGAAAAAGCGTAGCACAAATCTGAAGCTACAGAATATTCATACACGTTACAAAGGTGAACAGAAAGATCGACAACAGATTCATTAACAAAAGCATCTGATTTAGTGTTTTGGAATTCTTCAGGTTAGATAACGGTGTAAGTATGGAAAGATGGCGCTGTCCAGAACGATAATTAAAGTTCCGTAATCCAACCATCATTTAGCTTAAACAGCATAAAGACATTAATGCCCTCAAATCAGCCGCAAATCTGAATCAATTTATAAAGCATTTGTAAGTGTTTGTAAAACATGATAGATACAACTCAATAAGTATTCAAACAAAAATTCACATAAGAGGTGTGTTTGTGGGACAAACGAATTATGAAGTTAAAGTCAGAAACAGTAGACCAGTAATTTAATTAACATGTTGCATCCTCTTAATCACAGAAATATAGGAACAAAAATAGCTAAAAAAGTTTTAATTTACACTAAAGATTTGAAATATGTTGATTATTAACTCATTTGACTGGTAGAGAGTTATCTATTAGTCACTATGTACGAATAAGGCAGAACGGGGTCCGAATCTGCAACCATGTTGATCAGTCATAATCAATATAGGATACAGCACGAATATCAATTTATTTAAGTTGAAAAATCAATACAAGGATAGTATAAGTAGTAAACATATCCATAAGCGGCATACAAGATAAGACAGAGAATATGATTCGAGAAGAAAATATTTATTTCTGGGAAGCCATTTAATCATATAAAACCTTCGGAATATGAATGAATAGTGAATGTACCTGCACCATTGTCATCGATTATTGGCTATATTACAAAACGCCTCCAACCAAGCGATAAATGCGTAGACCCCCACATAACGTACCGAACACATGTCGACATAACTCAAGCCGGCAATGAATGACATCATGGGCCACTACTTTCATTGTAGAGGTAAGAGGTGGTTCGGCAAACGTAATGTACGCACCACCTACGTTATTCGATAAACACCGTCAAATATCAACACATCAAGGCTGATGAAACGTCTAAGACAAGTGGTCGAAACCTTCAAGTACTTTACTCCTTAGCATCTTAACTCAGGCGTTGATGCGCACCAGTGTTGAAGCAACAATTTGCATTTATAGAGGTGAAAACACACTCTAAACGTGGCTGTATGGTAGCTCAAAGCAACTAAATAACTCAAGACTTTGTAAATGTCTTCACCAAACATGATTGTTATTTGTATATATTGAGATGATAAATGAATTTCACTTGAAGAGTCACACGAAGAAAGTGTTATTTCTAGTAGTATGTTTACCAAATGAAATTAAACAAAAACGACAATAATGAGCAACTCTGATAGACATCAGTCGGGGCTGTTATTCAGACGACTTGTTCAACGTAAAATCTGACTTAACCATTTGTATTTGAGGAGGGAGTTTGAAAATTAGTAATGCACCCTATGCGGTATAAGATCACTTACCTACTCAAAAACAAAATAGACAAAGAAAAATGGGGTTGTGAAGATACTATTTGTTCATCAATAATATCATCCATGATGATAAGATGGATGACAAAGGAGTATCAAGTGATTACATCTATCTACGAAGAAATGACGAAAAATGATCAAATGACAACCATTCACATTAATATTACATTGGAGAAACGCTCTTACAAAATTGAAAATTATAGAGGCAATGAAATTAACAACTCCTACCTTTTGTTTTACGTTATTATTAGCTGGAACTAGTGCATTCTTATCATCGTTATTAGAATTGCATCCACCCGATGTATATTCGTCAAGTGAAATTTTATTTTCTAGTATCTCTTCATTTTTGATAAACATCTCTAAGAATGGTGTTTGATCTCGAGAGAGTAGTTCTGAAGTGGAATACTGTCGTGGTAGGCCACCACGAATACATTGACTGTCAGATTTTCGGAGAAAGCAATACGGCTATAGAAAGGTGCGAATAAATGTATGTGTATGTGTGAGGGGGGGGGAAACAAACAATATAGACGAAATTGCTATCAGTCCATTCAAATAATAAACATATCTGCATTACGTTTATGCTTTTATAATATAGTAGCGACAATAGAAAACAAGACCTGCATCAAATATTTTTATCGAACAGTGGAGACATTCTATTGAGTAATTTCATTAAAACTAAAGTAGAATAACAAATAAACCATCTGGGAATCTGTCCGTACGACAGCTACAAGAATGTGTAACGAAAGTCAGTTAGTAAGTTATAAACAACACAGAACATGACACATGGAAGGATTCAAGATGGCACACATCTTATCAGCAGAGCGGGGTACCAAAAACAGATTGGAAATACAGAATATGATATTAAAGGAAAGTGCAAAATAATCTTGACAGTGACCCTCGATGGATAGATAAAATGTGAATAAATCTGTTTACATCGTAGCCTATTCTAGGTCTCATGTTATGCGACATCTCCAACTAATTGTCACAGTCATCGAGCAGGATCTTAACTAATTGGTCTACATTTGGCTTGCACTAGTGGTAACTCACACATATAGCCCGGCATACTTAAACAGTATGCAACCGATAGGATGACTGTGTACAATCCAATAATGAACGGATTCTTCGAAATCTTGTAAAATTTCAACAGTATATTTCAGGAGAAATTGATGGAGGGAGAGTTAAAGGTTATCGTAAGGTTAATGATCTCAAAGAAAATGATTAGCATAAAAACCAGAACAACTGTGTCACCTGTTTCTTAATTGACGAAATCAATTTATGAGAGAGTGATATCAGTCATGTATACCGTTTAACTTTAGTAACATGTAATGCGGTTCATTTTTTTACATTCATTAGTAGAGCAAGGCTAATAGAGGAGAAAGTAGAGAGGTAGATGTAGAAAGCAACGTTAATAGTAGTATAAAGAAGATCGAACATAGAGGAAATGGTTTAAGAAAGAATTTAACGGAGAGGCAAATAAAGACTTCAAGGAGACCGACTTTCAATTAAGTCGCGTGTCTCCAACTACAACAGTCACGTGGAGCTGAACATACAAACATGGCTCAAACCAACAGTCAACGATTTCACTGACCAACGATAAGTTCTGGCCTGGCCGCCGTTACCACCTCGCTGTTATTCATGGCTGCTTCCAATCTCAGATAAACAGTTTTATTTTCAGACCTCTTGACTTTGTTTTTTGTAACTTTCATCAATATATTTTTAGATAAACCATTGCGGATAATCATTTTGTTGCAGATAAGTCTTCGGGAGTCTATTAAATCAACAGAAGCCATTGAGATCCGTTGATTTTTCTTGACATGTTGATTTAAGTCCTTAATAGATATCATTGTAGATGCCACAGCTGCTTGAACATCTTGCCAAGCAGTATCTAATCGGGTTATTTCAGAATACATTATTGATTTCACACACTTCTGTGAACTTGACATAAAAGTGTAATGAGTCCTAGGATTTCAAGTGAATTATTTATATAAGTTATACAGCTACATAAAATTTGTTCCTATGTTTTATACATTTAGAAAACTATGGGAATGAAGTAAATAGATGACACTTTGAACAGGATTAAAGTTCATCTGATAAGTGAAAGCAAAAATATAGCCAATATTTATTTCAAATTAGCATACCTTCATACTAACTTTTAAGTAACCAGGTGATATTTCATCAAATCGACAATCTTGACTTTCAACTGACGACTGTTCAAATAATTTTTCGCAAACAAAGAAATGCTGAAATTCATTTGCTGTAGAACTGGTATCATTTAAAGTATAACTTTTCATTACTGGCATAAATTCTTGAATATGAGTTGTGTGTAATAAATCAGCTGGTCGACCAACTCGATAAGCTGAAGGACATAACACCATACATCTACCAATCCATGCATCTAATGGGAGGACAACACGTCGAGCTTCATCATAAACAACTTCATATAGATGCCAAAATTGTGGGCATTTTGATGATTCAGTTATTGATGACTGAGGTAAATCATATGGACGTAAGAATAAACCACCTTCTAGCCAAGCTAAACCACTAAAAACGAAGAAATATAGCAACATGATTTCTGCTAGTCATAATCAACATATAGCCGGACACAAATATCCGCTAGCTCATATCGGTATATCATATTTAAAAATTGAGATGATAGTATGACGGCTAGTAGACACTAACTATGCAGTTGCTCAAAATGCAGTAGAGTAGAATTTAAACCTGTGATCAAGTGGTTGAAAGTCTAACGCTCTAACCACTGAACCATCGCTTCAATTAGATTTATATGATACGAACAAAAAAATATTTATACTGCCTGTAACTACTAATAACAAAAATTCAAGATTAACATAATGCAATGCAATAACAGACAGTGTAAAACGCAAAAGAAATGTATAAAATTATTGTACAAAAGACAATCTCATAAAGTATGAATTATATATATTAAACAAGAAACTGACCTAACATCTTTCCATAAACGATAAATTCTAACAACAACACGATCATAAGCAGACTTCACTGGAGATCGTAGTGATTCTTCTATAAGGTTTCTTACATTCATACCTTGACCAATATTCAGGTGACTCAACCAAAATCGATTAACAAATGCATAATCATCCGTACGTATTTGACAAGTTCCATCAGGACTACCTAATGTCCAGAATTCATGTTCACCTTTCACTAAAGTATCTTGTAAGTCAAATACAGCATCGATATCGTTTAAACTCATAGCTGCAGACAGTGAACGAGGATATTCCTAAAATGTAACATTGTAACATTAAATAATGATGGAAAAATATCCAGGCGAAGAATTGGTAATGATACACAACAGTCAAGAGAAATGACAATGTAAGGAGGTACCTAAGATATCTAAAACTTAGTAAAGTCGGTCACATTTGAACCCAGTAACAAACTACACACGTGTCCCACAAATACACCATAGTATCATAGGAGAATCTAAACTCTTTAAAAATGCGTGAGTACGACCACTCATTTATAATCTATGCAAAGGATGTTTTGCTCGCCGTCCCATTTTGTTGTGATATTCTTGTGAAAGTGAGAGAGAAAAGATGATGTCTAGTGCTTAAACCTGATTGATGGAGACAGTGGGTCCACCATTGTTGTGCACGGGCTCAAAATTCCTGAAAGTAATTTGGTCACAAGCTACCATATGATCGTATCTCTTGACAATGCTTCACTACCATGTAGATTGAACTTCGAGATCAGTCTAAGAGAATGATCACTTAAGAAAATCACCTGCTACTATGTGGGAATTCGAGAAGTACTGCATCCCACAATATTATCATTCCACTTAGGCGACGTATATTTGATATCTTATTATAACAGAGTTTGTGTATTCAGAAGTGGAGGTGGAAGTAAACGGAAGAGGGCTTGACAAAAGTCAAGACAAAAACGTAAGAAATAACAGTTTACTATCTGAGAAATAAACGGAAGGTAGCAAAGTTTTATTATATCCCACACAGACAATAACACCATCCCGCCTCGATATACATAAGGGAAAGAGCAAAATCCTCAAATACAATACAGGGAGTACCAACCCAGTTAAACTTAAATGAGAAACTCTGGAAGAAGTAGATAGTTCCACATACCTGGGAAGCATCATTGATGAACAAGGAGGACCCGATGCAGATGTAAAGGCAAGGATTAGTAAAGCAAGGGCAGCATTCCTACAGTTGGAGAATATATGGGACTCAAAACAACTGTCAACCAACCTGTCAGACTCTTCGATTCGAACATCAAGATAGTTCTGCTGTATGCAGCTGAAACGCGGAGCACTACTGCAAACATCATCAGAAGGATACAAGTATTTACAAACAACTGCCTACGAAAGATACTAAATGTCCGTTGGCCGGAAACCATCAGCAACAACTTACTATGGGAGAGAACAAACCAACTTCCAGACGAAGAGGAAATTAGGAAAAGACGTTGGAAATGGATAGGACATACATTCCGGAGACCATCAGACTGCATCACAAGACAAGCACTAACTTAGAATCCTGTTGGGAAACGCGAAACAGAAAGGCCAAAGAACACACTATGTCGAGAATTGAAAGCAGATACTAAAAAGAAGAACAGCAACTGAAAACAGCTGGAAAGGATTGCTCAGGACAGAGTTCAATGGAGAATACTGGTGAGTGGCTTGTACTCCTCTGTGAAGGGTAACGGGCGTAAATAAGTGATCTGAAAGCTAAGCTCATGCCGTGTTGCAGAGAATACGGTATTCGCTTTCTATTAAGACGATTGTTGTGCATTGCAGAGGACATCAATAAATAGGTGAAGCAGTCAGATTTTGCATCCAGATAACATCAATATCCCACATACGAAGAGGGCTTAAACCAAAGTACACGAATCTGTGCTTAGTAGACGAGTTACATCAATAGATAAAAATCTTTAGATTAATACAAAAGTTCGAATTCAAAAGTTAAAAAAAACTCACTTTCGTTAAGTTATCTAATTTCAAACAAACTGGACATATATATGGAGCATCTACTTCATGATCATCTTCCCCCCTGATATCCAATTCACTATTGCTACCACCACCAACCGCTTGTGCAGCAATCAACGCTGTTTGACACAAATAAACTAAACTTGAATTCAAACCACTCGATGGTGAATCATTACGAATAGCAAGACTAAGTGCCCACCATAAACACGGTAGATGTTGCCAAGATGCACACAGATCACACTGAACCATAACATGGCCACCTTCAACACGAAAACCGCATAAGCAACGAATTACTTCAGCACCACGTTCTAAAGCGCGACGGTCGGTCTGAAATTAAACAGGATAACGAAAAATATTTTCTTAACTTTTGTCCACATAATAAAACTGGCCGAAATTCACATTGAAAATATTTTAGGAAGAATAATATGTCAATCATTATGTCAAGTTAAAAGCCACTAAATTTAGATTCCTTAGGAAACACTAGACAACTTTTCAAGTTAATAAAAGAAACCGGGGTTAAAATATCCAGCGTTAGTAAGACGATTTCCGAAAAAGATGGAGCGCTTATTAGCTCTCAGTCCAGACGTTTAGAACGGTGGGCTGAACACTTCAAGGAGTAGTTTAGTTGGCCTTTAGCTACTCTAAAACTTCCAACAATTACGAAATAGACAAAATGGAAAGTCAACATAGGTGCCCCGATTCTTGTCGAAGTCGAAAAAGCTACAGCCAACCTAAGGCGAGGTAAAGCAGCGGGTCCAGATGGATTATCCCCAGAGGTCTTGAACGATGATGGTCCCACGTTGACATCCAGACTGACTGATATTTTGACTAAAGTTTGGGAACTAGATATAATTCCGTCTGACTGGTGTCGCCCGTTAATCGTCCCAGTATATAAGAAAGGGTCGAAATCTTCCTGTGATAACCATACAGGAATTAGTTTGACTAATATAGTGTCTAAAATATTAGCTTCTATAATTATCACACGTTTAACTGCAACTCGTGATCTACAAATACGAGAAAATCAGGCCAGTTTCAGACTTGGTCGTGGTTGTATACACCAGATATTCACCATTCATAGGATTTTAGAATACAGACAAACTTTTCGGCGACCGACAATAGTGGTTCTCCTTGACTTGAAGGCGGCATTTGACTCTGTAGACCATGTTCTATAGCAATGTCTTTCATTGGCACATGTACCTCAGAAGTACATAAATCTTGTCAAGGCTCTTTACTCAAACACTATTAGTCGTGTCAGAGCATATGGCGAACTGTCATCTAAACTTGCACCCTCGAGTCGTGTCCGTCAAGGCTGCCCGATTTGCCCATTTTTATTTAATTTCATAGTCGACATACTGTTGGAAATTACACTTTCATCGTCTGACTTTTCAGGAATTGATCTCCTACCAGGAGATCCACTTATTTACCTAGAACATGCTAATGACATAGTCCTGTTTGGCGAAGACACTGATAAGATGCAGAATCTCTTAACAGCAATAAGCTCCAATGTAAGCACTTTCGGAATGCGTTTATTTTTCTCTAAATGCAAACTATTGCTCTAGAACTGGTTTTCGTCAATACCTGAGCTAATGATAGGGAGTGATTCAGTTGAGCACATCGACCACTTCACTTATCTTGGAAGTCTCGTTAGCCCTGATGGGTTGGCCTCTAACGAAACCTCCGTACGAATTCCAAGAGCTCGTTTGGCTTTTGCCAACTTACGTCACCTATGGCGTAGACGAAATATTAGTCTTTCAATGAAAGGGAGAGTCTACTGCGCAACAGTTCGCCTCTGTCTTACTGTATGGATGTGAGGCGTGGCCATTAAGAGTAGATGACACTCGAAGGTTATTAGTTTTTGACCATCGATGTCTACGAAACATCGCTCGCGTTAGCTGGGATCACCGAGTAAGTAATAACGAGGTTAGACGACGGGTGTTAGGCAAATGTGGTAAATCGGTCGATGAGGTTGTGAATCTTCATCGACTAAGGTGGTTGGGACATGTGTTGCGTATGCCCAACCACCGTCTTCCACGACGCGCAATGCTGGCTGATATAGGAATAGGATGGAAGAGAGTTAGAGGCGGACAAACTAAAACATGACATCAGTCAATGAAGTCACTGACTGCCGGTTTAAGTCGTGTCGGTAGCTGCAGACTACGTGGATGGGGTCCTCGCGATTACTGCAACCAGTGGCTAGAAACACTGAGTGACATGGCCCAGATGCATTTACTCATTGTCCTCTCCTAAATCATGAGCTTTAAATTATTCCATAACTTTCTTTCTACGCTTCCTGAACCACATTCTATATGTTCACACTCCTTGTTACTATTATTATTTTATTTTATTGAACTAACTTCCACTAATAGTGGTGGTGTTAATCTTGCGGTGCCATGGGAGTATGGCAACTTGAAGTGATGCACACATGTGCCAGGTTCTATGCTGATTATACATATATACATACAGGAAAAAATAGCATAAAGATGTCTGGATGCTAGGAGTTAAGAAGTTATACTAGTACAAAATGATTACAAAAAACCGGACTGTGTTTAAATAAGTATGGTGTATAACTGTTGAACCTACTCAACTATGCTGAACAACAATTTAAGTTTTTGATGTGAGTGATCTTACTTGGCTTAGGATTCTTGCTGGTTTATTCATGCCTTTATCCTTTAAACTATCTACTTAAAATTGCTTACGCCAATTACTGATTAGTTAGCTAGCAATCACATCGAGTAACTCACTTACTTAATTTGCTCTGTCTATATTCTCTCCCTACCCTCTAAAACCTAAAGACATTTGGTATTGCACTTTACCTATTCCTTAACTCTATTAGGTTGTTCAAAAAGTAAAAATTTAAAAATAAGTGGTCAAAATGAACCAATAAATAAAAGTTTAAAGCAATTAGCTTTCATAGCTCTTATAAATTAAACAACTCTTCGCTTTCATCAACAATTTTGATCGTGGCTGCGTTAGCACATGTGAAAATGTACAATATGTCTAAACTACCGTTTGACATGGTAATAATAACAAAGTGAAATGAAAACATATCGCATACAACTAAAACCTAACACAAAGATATAGTCATGAATGTTTCCGTAGTCTGGTAGATAAGGTTCCCTAAAAGTTAGAACACTTTAAGACCATCCAAAAAAGCTGGGTCGTAAAAAAGATATCAACCGACTTATGGTTTTATACAACACTGTGTACTGATTAGATGCAAACTGCAATATGTCGATTAACATTTTAACAATAATTTAGGCAAACAACAACAGAATAATAATAGAACATATATTGAGAAAGAAGTAGCTCAATCATTTAGGACGACACCAGCAAGAGAGACACAATATACAACAAGTCAATCAAAAGCATATAAATACAGTGACCCATTCCAGATGACACACAATAATGAAAAAACCTAAATATGTATTACATATAGAAAACTACTGTGTACCTCGAACCAGAGAAATTTGTAGGAAAGCTAGGAGCCGACAGAGCGGAAGTGTCAATGATTAATAGTCATCGACTGTTGATATGAACCATATCAGTAAATTCGGACTACATGGTCGACGAGGTCATTGTAACTAATGGTTGTAAATGGTGAGTGATATGGTCAAAAATCCGTTGCAATAGTGAAGGTGTATTTTATCTTTATCCAATTCTATAACTTGAGTTTTATATTATATACATACGCATATAAGTTAAGTTCTGTGACGCTTATACCTGACTGAAAACCGTCTTATAATTACTGATTCGTAGGCTGCTGTAATGATTATCGTGAATAAATCCCCTTTAAGATCTACTTTGATGAAGAGCGTCATATGCAAACAAGTATACCAGAGAGAACAAAACAGTAAAAAAAGTGAGCAAAAGTAGTAACAGTCGACTAACCTTCTTTTTTGAAGCATTAGTTTGAGATTTAGTGGTGAGGAATGGTGCAAATGATTTGTGTATTGAAATTGGTATGGAATTCTCTAACTTTAAATTTTCAACTAGATTAGTCTGAAGAACAAAAACATATCAAATAATGTTAGTAAGGGATTGGAAATATAACAATCTGAGATACGGAATAATTACAATCATATTATAATAGACGAAAAGCGCGTCCTAGATTCCACTTACCGGTCACAATTCCAACTTCAAATATTACAATCATATTACTTGACAATACTTATAATTGTTAACACTAATTGAACACTAGTATGATACCAGTGATCAAATTCTATGCGATGAATTGACATAATCTGTACTTCATTTTGCTTAACCTAAAGTTCATACAAATTGGAACTCGTCAGCATAACATATCTGTATTTTTAAGGAAACGAATGCACATTAGGAATTCTCAGATGTAGTCATCTAGCTTCATATTCTGAGACATAAGCATTAACTGCGGCAGGAGTCCAGTCACAGCATGAATAACTCAGTGGAAAACTAAGAAAATCTATGACCCGATTTCGAATACACCAGGGCACTGAGGGTATTAAGCCAACTACCTACAGCAGCCTGAAAACCATTATGATTGTGTTGTGAAAACATAAGGAAATAATAACTCAAAAAATGATGTAATCCAATTGATTTAAGGTTGATAGATAAAGTAACGGGACCCTTAAATAAATGATGTCAGTTTTTAATTTGTAAAACAAGGATGGGAGATAAACATCCATCGACTCGGCAAAAACATGTTAGATATATCAAATCTGTCGTAAATGACATAAAAGAGGGAGAAGTACAATTTCTTTTAGGCTACTACTTAGTAAATTACAGTTCAAATTACATACTGAATTTTGACCACACCCTAGTAGGATATTGTAAAGTATGATTGTTCTCACTGGCCTCCAATATTCTATAACGGTAAGAAACGACTTTGCATAACCTACTCAGATACTTAGGCATAAACGGTGAAATAAAGAGCTTACACGATGCTTTACATAAACAGTTTTCAATTTCATTAAACGTCGACCAAACCAACTTCTTCGTCCAGTGAAAGCTTCCCAAACAGTAAACATATTATCCATAGCTATGTCTAACACAGATAAACCTTCCATAATATCAGCATCTGTTGCTATCGAGAAAAAACAATCCTCGTTCTCCGAAAGTTCCAAATTCAATCGGTTAATAGAAGGGGTATTATTTGATGACTGATCTTTCATGACTGAGTTTAATACAAGTCGTGATGCAATACTAGCCAAACAAAGAGATGGAAATTCAGTATTGTAAATTACATCATCTTCATCATTATTAGCATCATTCTTTAATCCATAGTTAGATAAATTACATGCTGGAGAAAATAACCGACTGGTAAACTCTGGTATGAATCGAACATTCGGGCTAGAACCCGATAAATTAGAAGATAGTGTAAACCGATAAAATTCCGGATATCTATAACACAAAAACAAATAAGCAAGGGTTAAAAGACTATGTACAACGGAAAAAGTTATGATAAGCAAGAAAGGCTAAATCCCACCACTTCACTTCCGTGCTAAAGGACAAAATAAATATATTTCATATTGCTTCACTTAAGCGTAACTCCTAACCTAGGTTTAATTTTAATTCCCAACATCAAATAATAACTTTTTAACGTCAGGCTTTTTCTGATTACTGGCGTAATGAAATACTACGGCCAACATTGCTGGTTCTTCTGAAACACGACACAAGTAAAGTGATTGTTTGCAGACAACCAGCTTCTTGTGATGATGCTAATGTCTAACAAAGGAAGGAGGGTTAGAAATACCCAACTATAAAAATAGCACATCTCATCTTGCCCTACGAATTCTCGTTTCCTAAAAGAAAAGCCTTCCACAGTACGAAGCTAGGAGATTCACAAATACGTACAAAAAGATAATGTATAACCAGTATCAAGTGGGTATCCTATGAGTTCGGAGTTCATACTCTTAGGTCATTAAAAGGACTACCCAAACAAAATCTTACAAATTTCTTCGGGATGAACAACACCAAAAACTAATTTTACTTAACCGTGAAAACATTAGATAAAGATGAATCACAAAGTGAAACAATAAGATATAAAGTTAATTATATTATTTAACCTTTCAGGTGACGGCAAATAAAGTAATGGAGCACAAAGACGATAATTTGGTTCCAGTGGATCCGGTTCGTCGAGAAATTTGCAGAATAATTCATACAATGGACCATTCAAATGTCGATCCTTGAGAAATGAAATTTGATCAAGGCTACAAGAAATTTGAAATGCAAAAGCAGATATGATTAGCAAAGGGAAGCCAAAATAACATGGTCTCTATAAAATCGAATACAACACTCATAAAAGAATACAAAAATAAGCACTTTGGAATTAGACAATTAGGTGCATAGTGTAGACGAAAGTGCAGAACATTAATCGAGACAGTGACGATCGCATTTTGCAATTTGTTGAAAGATAAAAAAGGATAATGAAATATTCATTAATCCTTTAATAGCCCATTTTTAGACAAAGATAAGGAAAACCCTCCCAATATCAAGGGGATGTAGTTTGCTAATCATTTATTTTCTAAAAATCCTGGAAATGACGAAATCATTGATAGTCTGGAAACTGAGATTTTTAAATCCCATAGGGGAACGCGCCATATCCACAAATCTGATTTAAGCTCTCAACGTTTATACATGTGCATAAAATTCTTTGACATAAAAAGAAACATAAATTACTTGGATGATAAAGCAGCATCTCTGAAGAAACTATTACGGCTTGGTAAGCGGTAACTAGACTTTGATGAAGCTTCAATGCCTAGGATGGACGATGCAGTTACAGTCACATTCTTGACAGTCGAATGATCATAAACTTCTGATCTTATTTTCATGCTAGACTGTATAGTGTTCTTTTTATTTGTCTGCCTAACTGATACAAGTTTTGACTTCAAAGGGACTTCTAAAGCGTTTGCTGAATTTGGCTGACATTGGGATGTAGTATCATTCTCAGTCTACGAAAAAAATAAAATCAGATATGTAAATGGATAGTATCAGTAGAAAAACCACTTTATGGAGACATTACGAATGTCTATTCCGCAGTCATTTCTAGCTTGTTTATTCAGGTACAGAATCATGCACTTAGAATTGAGCCACACAATATAAATATAAAGGCTAATGATGAGTGGGATAATTTCAAACTTTACATTCAGTGGTTTAAAGTCGAGCAGTCTAACCAGTAGAGTCATTGTTTTACACAATGAAACTGATGCAACATATTTCAGAATGTTAATTCGATATAGTGGGCGCTAAAAACGAATGACTGCACTCTCTTTACGAGCTACAATTCACAACGTCAACAAGCGATTACTCAAAAGGATCATTAAATGCACTGGACTAGTTACATTATTGGCTCCGAGTATCTAAGCAATGGTATGAACATAACTGATTAACACTCATAATACATAAGCTACCACGAATATGAGTTTGAATGGGTAAGTGACAAAATCTTGAGTCAAGGGAATTTAAGAAGTGTCAGAGAATATATGGAAGCATGGTAGTCAAGTCATTTGGAATCAATACGCATATCGAGATAGACTTCATTTGCCAATACATACGGAAAATGCCAACAAATTCTATAGTAAGGAGTCAACTGAGCAAAAACATCATATTAGGTTACCTTCATGTGTGTTGTGAAGTAACTGAAAAACACGCTTCTAAATAAAGTAAACATAGACAGTGTTATCATACTAAAAGAGATTGAAAACATCTTAATGAAACACTATCCAGTTCAGAGAAACCAAACGTTTTCTCAGATTGAGGTGAATACAGCCAATTGGATACTAACTTAACTGTCTAGTTCACTGGCCAAAGATTTCAACGCTTATCTAGTTCACTAAAATATCGAGAAGAGAAACCTCAATGAATGGATTTACAATGAATTTATTGTAACGAATTTACAAACAGAGAAACATTAAGCCTCAGTAATTTAAGGAAATTACAAATTAAGAAGTTTGTTTGCGGGAAAATTGTTCAAACATGCAAAATAATAAACAGAGCTTGAGAAAAAACTACCTTCTTTAATGTTGTTGCGTCAGCTGAAATTTCAGTGACTTTCAGTTGCTGATTTTCATTACACTTTTCAGACAATAGATGAGCAGTAGCCTCAGTAATCTGTGGTTCTTCTGAGCATATTGTGGTAGATACTGACAGCGAGGAATCAGTGACAGGCTGAGTAGGACGACTGAAAAAGACAATCACAAATAATTGGATCCTTTACAAAGTACTAAATAAGTAACGGTATTCAATCACAAACTACAGGTTCGAGTGGATGGCCTTTAACAAAACCCTCAGTATTAGGATTAATGAAACAACCTAGGCGTTTAGATTGAAGAAAGTCGAGTGAAGTTCGAACCCATCATCTCATTGTTGACAGAAGGACCATTGAAACATTGAACTACCGCTCCATAAATTCGTAATAGCTTAGTGATTCATTTATGCATATAAAATTTGATACAAATATGCACCGGAAACATATGAGCCACACATTTAGGAGGAAAGATATCAATAAAATATACAAATCATAATCACAAACAATACAAGAACATTATTTACATTACAACCGAATAAATCATGAGTATCAAAAGATGTAAAACAAGAAAGAGTTAATTCAATGAAGCATTGATTTTCCAGTAAATTTTCCAAAAGAACAAATGAGTTTTACTTTAAGATAAAAGCATTTAAAACCTAAGTATAAACTGACAGTTTATGTAGATATGAGGTTTGGGAACAAGCAGTAAGTTAGAGTAACAGAAAAAAATGCCCAACAGACATGTGTGTTAAAGGATGCTGTACACATTGAAAAATCGTAATAAATACCAGGAGCAGCATAGGTGATATGACAATGAGGGAACAAAAGGATTGTCTATAGATGATGCATCTGATAAGGAAATTAGGCAAATGACCCTAAAACCGACACACAGCTGAGTGTACGGATGACGAACAGTATTATAACATTTTAGATGAGGCTCAACACTAAATCCATCCCTACCATTGCTGCTACCTTGACGTAGGGCTTGACTATTGTGATAAAGCAATTGGACTAGGCTGAATAGAATAATCTCTTAATGTCCTATCACGTCAGGCAGATCGGTTGACGAGCGATGAGACTAAAAGCAGTATAACTAAGGTTCCAGGACGAAATCGTACTGCCGGAGGTACAGAGATGTGAAGGCAGTAAGGTGTTTCCTTCAGACAAAAAGCACAAAAATAAAGCTGCCTTTCCAAAAATGAAAGTTGGGGCTAAAAAAGGTCGACTCTAAAAATACACACCTCACCTTACTCTACAGATTCCTGTATCCTGTAGTAAGGCCTTAACAAGTACGGAGCCAACACAGTTAAAAACACAATCAAAAAGACATGGACGAGGATGTATTGACCAGGTATTTACTCTAAATTAGATCCTAGAACATAGGTATAGCTACCATCGTCAGACAACAGTTGTATACCTTGAACCTAAAAGACGCATTTGACTGTAGTTCAAGAGGCACTGTGGTAGTGTTTATCATTGAATGATGTACCTGAAAATTACACATACCTCAAAAAAACTTTCTACTCGAACACCACTACTCAAATTAGAGCTATGGTGAATATTGTTGACCTGAAGCGGATGCCACTTACATCCCCCACTTTTTATTTAACTTCGTCATAAATATCCTCTCAGAATAATTCTTTAGAAACCGAACTCCTTCTATGAAGCCCACTTGTCGACCTAGAATACGAAAAGGATATAGTCCTACTCGACGAAGATGGTGACAATATGCATTGTTATCTGGATATCTTGAATAAAATTGTAAGCATATTTGGGATATGTTTCTTTCCATCCAAATGCAAAGTGTTACTCCAGGACTGGTTTGTATCATCTGCTAAATTAGTCATTAAAAATGAAGTAGTCGAATACGATAACCACGTCACTATTCTCCAAAGTTTTTTGTCACTCCTGGTGGGACGGTGACTGATGAAAACTCAGCACGGATTCAGAGTTCGGCTTTTACCAACCTACGTCATAAGTGACGTAGGCCAGGTATCTGGCTATTAATGAAAGGTCGAGTGAAATGCGCAGCAGTCCGCTCTATTCTAAACTATGGGTCCGAAATATGGACCACGAGCATAGAGGATACGCTTAAGGTCTAGATCATTGATTGTAGAAGTCATTATAGTATCGATCACATATCATAGAATGAGCGAATAGGCAATAAATAAGTCAGACACAGAATACCATAAAAAAGTACTATAAAACAAGTCAATTAAAGAGGTCGTAAACCTTCATCTACTCAAATGGTAAGGACATGTGTTGTATATGCCAGACTAATATCTGCTTCATAGCGCAACACTGGTTAAGAATAGGAATAGATAGGGGCGACCAAACCAAAACATGGCATCAGTCTATGAAGTCTTTGATTGCTGGGCTAAGACATGTTGATAGATGGAAGTTACCTGATTGGGGTCCGCGTGATAGTCATGGCCAGTGGTTGGAGACGTTGGGTGACATGATTCAAAATCGGTTACAGTGACGTAAATGTTATGCTAGATCCAAACTTCCACTATTCTTTAATAGTTTTGATTGTTTAATCACTTCCTGTTGAATTATGCTGCTTTATTAATCTTGTGAATTCGATCTTATGCTAATTTTGTGTGGCAACTTGGACCCATGCGCATACGCAATACTGAAGTACGCTGGAATTACCAAGTGATTAAAACTGAGACTAGACAAAGATAATAGGTCGTTTGAAGAGGATGTGAATTTTCATTGACTAAGTTAGGATATTTACTATATAAGCCCAACTACTACCTCCATCGATGTTGGACGTCGGTTAACGTAGTAATACGGTGGGAGGAAAACAGGGGTACTCAAGCTGAAAAGTAGCATCCGTTTATGAAGTCACTGTTGGTCTAACCTATACGCATACATGCAAACAATTTAGTTGAAGACTTTTGAAGAAATGGTTTAGAAGCAGCTGTAATAGTGCAAATTCACTCTTTATCTTACCTTAAATATTGGTTTTCAAAAATGAATAATGCTTTGCGAATCATCTTCGCATTTTATCTATTATTATATTATTAAATCTACAATTCTACTATCCTGCTTTTCATCTCGATAGTTTTATCCCACTCTAATGACAGCTGTACTCAAGTTTTACATTCTTCATGATTGATTACAATTGAATACGCACATATTTGATGTGACTATGATTGTGGAATAACTAATCATTATATTTTTCCAATAGTGATGCTTAAATATTAAGTAACATCCTACAGTTTACTACTAAAGAGTATTAATAAATCTCAGTGGACTAGATCATGTAAGAATAGTGAAGAAAAAAAACCATTGAAATGTTTAAAGAATCCAATGTACACAATATAAACAGTAACAAACCTTATGATTGGATCCATTTTGTTCTCTGAATTCATGGTATCTGAAAAATGAGTGAAAACAACATAAAAATATTGCGTATACTATGAATGTTTAGTTAACAAAAAGATGAATATTAAACCTGACTTTAAAATTATATGATTTAACAAATAGAAGTTATTAAGGAAATGATACATTATTTTCAATTAAATATCTATAACCATGAAGAAGTAATAGTGTAAGTGTTATCCTAAATGAAATTATTGTTGTATTGTTTATTATACAATATATGATAGTAACGCATGATTTAATAATTATAAAGCGAATTAAAGCCATTATAATTCAGTTCCTATCTCTAGTTCTTATCAATTCACATGATTATATAAAACCCTAAGTTAAAGATAATGAAAGTTAATAACTTTAGTCTTTATATGATAAGAAATGTAGTCTCTCCAAAGAGTTCAAGTATTTCTCATATACTATAAAGATTTAGTGTTCTTCATTAACATCGCTATCATAAAGTGATTTATTGTTGAAAAAAAAAAAAACTGAATATGAATAATCAAATTTTGAAAAGAAAGTGATGAAAAGTAAAATAAGAGAGAAAAAGCTCAATTTGTTTGATCAGGTTGTGATTTGATTGTGTTATGAAAGAACAGTTAAGAAGAATGTTTGAGATTCCAGAAACATCTTTCAAAAGACTACTTCATACACTTCGAGAGTATACTCAAGCAAAGATTTTGATTCCCTTCTTTTATGCATTCTTTTTATCCTAAGATCTCATTTAAACTAACAACTATCATTTCCAGTTTACGACCTAGAAATAACTATTTAGTATTTGCTTCCTAATATTAATACTATTGTTTTGTGGTGACGTTATTATTCAAATAAGGCGGTTATGTAAACACTTAGACAGTTGTATGAAATGATTAAAAATTAAAAAATTAGGTACCATATATGAACGTTAACACTAGGACGTGACGTGTCCATTCAACTAACGAATACTAAATAGGGAAGCATTTAAACCTCTGAATTATAATCTAACTTTAACCACACTTGTGAAATAACAATGTAACAAGGTGTTAGTGGGATATAGACTGGATTAAAGCATGCTCAGTGCATGACTGTGATGGCGCACGCTGATTGGCTATTTCTAAACCAATCAGCTCTATCGGATTGTTGCAGAAGATTCTGGAAGCTTCTTATGTAAATACTATAAATACATTAACGTTTGTCTAACTAACGATTCCTACTTCTGTCTACCCTTGTTATTTGGAATATAATTTGTTCCTGTTCAAACGTGTTCTGATTTGGGATCTTGTCGAGTGTTCAGTGTCTAATAATACTAAGCAATAGGAGTATTTGGGTCGTTATAAGCTAGGAACAAACACAAGGAAATGCGAACAAGAGGTATAAATGAAATGGTTGATTTCGGTCTTTGACGTCAAGGGTTCTGAATATGGATTATATAAAATAAACATATTGTGTTAAGACTAATAAGAATTTAAATTTTTCCTCGTTCAGTTGGACCTAGGTTTATAAGACCTAGACGTTAATAAGGCTTGATCTCAACTAAAGAGTACGTATAAATTGGTTTGTATAGATTCAATGCACCGAAATTATTCAAAGCAAATACATATTAGTCTGTAAAATAAATTAAGATAGGATATAATGATTACGGTTGACCACCGACGTGATGACAAAAATGTAATTTGAGAACGAAGTTTAAGAATACTAAGATTTCTAAAACAAATAACGTGACTAATTAATTAACGCCGAACTACAAAATCTGTAATCTAAATAAGATACACTTTTATGCTACTTAAAAGCATTAAGCTTATACATACTAAAAATCACTGTAAAGCTTACAAAATATTAATTTAAAGACAGGTAAATTATAGGAAACACGAAAGTCAATCCTATGCACAACTTTAAATCAAACACTAAACAGAATCCTAACCATTACCTTAGAGCCTAATCGTGAAACTGATATGTGGGTCACCTGAAGAAGACTGAATATCTCCTAGAACTGTTTTCCAGTAGACTATTTCAAATATTTTAATTGTATGCAGGGCAAACATTTTATTTTTATTATTATCAAATTCCCCTTGCCCTTTCCTTCAGTTTTCAGTTATGAAGCGGATCAGCACATTTAAAACGCAAAAGTTGTTCGTGATTATTTATGGTCATTCGATTCAAGCAGTTTAAAAATTGCTTAAACCACTCCTGAAATAGAAATTTTACTGATTTACATAACTGAATTAACTAACAATTAACTCTAAATGAACTAGTGAATTAGTCTTAAAGTATATTTGAATCATAATATGAGATTTGTAAATCAATCTTTTGGTGCACGATGAAACTATCTGTTCATAGAATGCAAACTTAGCAAAATTTATGTCATTCACTAAAGAATACATTCTAATTGAACGTGAACCATGTAAACGAACTGAATAAGCTAAACAATAATTAAATGAGTTGTATTTTAGAACAGAAATAAACCAATTGTAGTTAGATAACATACGTTCAATGTTAGACAACTGGACAGGTTTAGCTTTTGGAGGGCGACCACGACCTCGTGTTGAAACTGGTTTACTGGGTGGAACTTCTAATGAAGTTATGCTTTGTCCTTGTTGCTGCTGTTGGGGTGGTTGTTCAGTCCAATTGATATTTGTTGTAGGAGAAGGTAAACTAACAGTCTCTGATCGGATGTTACTGGTTTCCAATGTTTCTGGCGTAGAACTGACAGATAAACCTGTATTGTTTAGGTTTGCAGCAACTAAACTAGCGAATCCAATTACAGCCGCCTAAAAAATGATCAATCGAATCATTGTTGAAGCGAGACTCAAATATTATTTTAATACATGAAAATGGACTGTTTAATTCAAGTAAGTAATTGATGAGATGCGATTTAATAACTGTTGGTAATAGTTTGTATTTCACCATTTGTCGATATTATATTCCTATGTGTTGAATGAATAAGTAGGCATCTAAGCTCTACAGCTCAGTAGGTATTGGAGTTATAAATAAAAAGTAATAGCTTCCAGTCTCAATGTGAGCAACAACACTAGGATGTTGGTGCATTTGATAGACAAGAACTAAATAAAATGAAATCTACATTCAGTATTCTACTGCTAGCATTTTTTATTCTGAAGTCGAATGAAGTAATTGAGTGCGTTGACAACTTCATTTATCGTGGAAGCCTCATCAGTTCCCCCCCCGGTACGTAAGTTTGACAAAAACTCAGCACAATCAGAAATTTTAATTACATTTTGCTAATTTCCATCTCTTAAGGCATAGGTGAGCTATTAGTCTCTCAAACAAAGGACGAATAGACTGGTTAGCAGTTCGTTCTGTATTAAGCTATGGTTGCGGAACATCAGCTATGAAAACAGTAAACATGAGTAGTTTGCAGTCCTTTCATTATAAGTGTTATCGAAGCACTGCTCAGATACTGTAGAATAACAAGTAAGCGATGCTGAGGTTAGACACAAAATACTAAAAAAAGATGGTAAATTGGTTAATAACGCTCTTAATTGAGTAAGGTGATTAAGACATATTATGTATGTTTAGCCAGCCTTAACATCGACATATAATGTTGGTTGCCTTAAGGGTAAACAGGAAGACAGGAACGATCAAATTAAAACATTTTGGTTACATTGCGTTCTGAAAGCTGTATGGTTGGATTTCGGAGTTGTTCAGGAGTATCTACTCCATATCTCCTTCTTTTTGAATTTTACAACTCTACGCATTCCGTTTCATTGTCTTAAAAAACAAAGTTCAGTGTTTAGTCTATTTCCTTATCACGGATATTTCATTTTTGCGACTCCTTTGTTACGTAACTTGTTAATTTGATTTTATCGCGATAATGTGGTAAAGCAACTTAAACACTAATTGCCTAAGCTCTACGACATTTATAACTGCGTGATACTGGCTATGAGAAACTACGCCAGGTTTTTGTTTTTAGGGTTATTCTGTGGAATCTGTAAATTTACTACAGTGTTAGACACACATAAATACAACTTTTTTAAATTAACAGACAGATTCGAACTAAATTTATTTTAATAATTAGATAAGGTTTTTAATAAAGAAACAATAAACAACTAACTAGTGTAGAATTTTAAATTACCTCACGTTTAGGCCGATCACAAGTTACTGAAACAGAGTCAGAAGACAGGCAAGGTGAAACTGCTATATTCTTATTACTTTCCACTTTTACTAAACGTCTAGACGGACGACCACGGCCACGTTTTCTATGCTCTGATTTCACTACAGAGGTATCAGCATTTTCAAGATGATAAATATCAGTAGCTGATGAATTTTCTGTTAAATCGATAACAGTTACAGCTAGGTTAGGTTCATCATAGTTTGATTTGGAATAATTAGAAAGAGTATCGTTTCTATCAATAATAGAGGAAACATGACTTCCAGTAGTATTCGATGTATCTATCCCCACCTTGTAGCGTTTTCGAGGAGGAAGAGCTGAATTACGTGAAGCTGATGAACGCCTAACACTGTTTGTAGCTGATGATGGAGCAGAAGTAGGTGGATTATCACAGACATTCGAATTCCCAGTTTCCGCGAAACATGAAGATTGTTCCACGAATATGAGATCTCCAAGCATTGAATCTGTTTTATCAGTGACTTCATGTTGGACTTGTCGCCTACGTTTGGCTAAAGTAACTGGGAGAGATGAAACGGACATAGAGGTATCCAGTTGCTGTCGAGAGTCAATAGTAGCGCAACTCTGAGGTAATAAATCATTGTGAAGATATTGTCCAGGTTGATAACTAGAGCCAGAGAGTTGGGATTTTAATAATTTATTGGCCTTGTACTTTTTTTTACGACGACCAGGTGGTGATTTCTGAGTAATGTAATTCCGCTTAACCATATTTGGAGACGCATATGTATTGCCATCATGTTGCTCGAAAGAAACGTGCTCATCTTCATTTGGTTCCTGCTCTACAGAAATAGGAGAATATCTAGTAACACATGCAGATTCTATTTCTCTTGTCTCAGAGGTAGCTGATACAGAACACTGAAATTGGAAAAAAATTGGAAATTTTAGAGACGTTGTAAGCAATGGATAGCACGATTAAAAATACTACAACACCTTCATATATCTCAATAACACAATAATAAAAATAAATGGCCCTTACGTATTGTGGTGGATACTACTTATCATCAGTAAGTAGTAGGTAGCAGAGCGTTAAAGGAAATTAGGAAGAATCAGTAAACAGCATACAAGGCGAGTTGCGAGGTGGCAAGAAGTAAAGCATGATTAAAATACAGAGGAGAATCGAGAACAACCAAGAGAAGCAAGCTGATAAACGACACAGTCCATAGAACGCGAAGGATGTGCAAATTGATGACTGGAAGTAATGTATGTAATATTTTATGACATACTCTGTTTTCGCCAAATAAATCATTACTTGCCCAATTGGTCTTTTTACAGTATGAGTTTATTGAAGATTCTAAACCCGCTCCGACAAGATTGAGTAAGTGGTCAAACTCACTGGCTGAGATCTAAGTACATGAATCTGTCTGTATTTAGTTAATGAATATATGCATAGAACGATGACTTTACACACGATAAGAACCGATATTAATCCGCTCAGACATTCACTGTACATACACTGATTTCATCTGTGACCCGTCGTAGCTGCAACCTTGACGTGTTGGTTGGGCTCGCCTATCGTGATGACCTAACCGAGCTATATTCACCGCAACACCTGTTCCTTTAGTTCCTATCATACCAAACAGGTCAGTTGGAGAACGATAAAACTGAAGACATCAACCTAACATCTGAGGATGACGTCGTACTGCTAACTTTAGTGGGGTGTGACAAACGTAAGGTGTTTACCTCAAATAGCCATCTGCAGCGATTTTGCCTCCCCACAAAGGGTGGAGTTAAAAAAGAACGACCCTAAACATTTCATTCCTCACCTTACTCCACGGATTTCCATCTCCGGCAGTAAGGCCTTCTAAAGAACGGAGCTAACACTATAAAAACTCCCCATAACAAGGTCGAGCGTGGTTGGCCTCAAGCAGTTGTCTCTTGGTTTTGCGAACGCCATCCCAGGTCACTACGACCAACAGTAACGCAGTTTCCTCTTCAGATACCTTCCATAGTGTGAGCAACCGGTAAGTGAAAACCACCATTATACCTTTAACAGCACACGAGATCATCTTTTCTACCTGTGAATCGAAATACAACATTAAAACGTGTACATAATGCTATACAACATCCGATCCTAGGACTCATCATGCTAGAGGAATTAATCTTTTAGTTCTCCTTAAGTTGCCTTAGTTGCTATTTAGGGTAAAGATTAAGGTTGAGTCTTAATTTAAGAACTGCAACGTATTCGATATGCTTAGCAACATGATTTTTGCTCCGTGAAGTCAATAATACCTTTGAATAATACTACAGATACGTAACTCTACATAAAAGTATTGTAATAACTGATTGACTAAAATTCGTTCTATGTTTTCATTGACTGGCTAGAATGTATATTCTTAGCATACAGTATGTTACACACTCAAGCTCGTCCCTATTGAATAACTAGAGCTGTGGGTGAAAATATATTTTTCAATTAAACCATCAGTTACATAGTTTGTATGGAAATAACAGTAGTATTGATTATAGCTTAATGTGAAACTTGCAAATTACTGAAAATGTCAAAAACATTCACGAATTATTTAAAAGAAAAGATACACTTACTTTTTTATCACAATTTGAATGATTTAATCCAGATACACTTTCGTTTATATCAGGTTTATTATTTTCAACTGTTGTTTTAATAATATTGGTTGCTTTTTGAACTGAAGCTATATTATCTGATGAAACACTGGATGATTCTGTACTAAGTCCAGAATATACAGTCACTGAAGATGATTCACATGATTGTACATGACAATTCATTTCACAAGTGACATGCTCAGAAGCTGTAAATTGAAAAAAAAACCAAAAGTACATAAAAAAAACAGATTATAAAAAGTTATTTTACACGAGATTCCCCCCCCCCCTAAAACGAAATGCTGAATGAAATTGATGAAAAAGTGAATCCAAACTAAGTGAAATGATTTTCTCCTTAGTAATAAAGAGTTAAGTATTATGCATTAAAGAATTGAGTAAATATATCATCATAATAGTATTTGTCATATTTATTCCAGTTGGTAACTCATGCACCAAGTACAAATTTGAGCCAAATACATTTATGAGAACTATTGATACCATGTGCTTGATTAAACTTAAGTTGAACGTAACTCAAACTTAAACAGAGGAAAACCAATCAGTTACAACGACATCGACTAAGTCACTTAATTATTAAAAAGTAAAGTTGGGGCTTACTGATTGAGACATACGTTCTATTCAACGCATTTTGACTTCAATAACCTAGTAGCATCACTAGCCCTAGAATTTAAAGTTCAGGCGAGAGTGCACTAATCAGTCTGGGTAAATGTGTTGCATCATTGTAAGCAGGTTTTAATAACTGATTATTGAAAATGTATTAGCAACTACAGAAATAAATTACCTGCAATTGTAGTTTGCACTGAAGCAGTCTCAGAGCACACAGCCGAATGAGCAGTATTAATAGGAAAAGTGCCACTTGTTTGTCGAGTTCTACGAAGTTTAGGTGTTAAACCTTCTTCTTCTACAGAGGCTATGAAATCAGTTACAACGGATAGTGTCACTTCGGATGGATGAATAGGAGCAGAACCACCTTTAGCTTGGCTCTCCTTTTGTTCTTGTTCACGTTTGCGTTGTTCAGCCATTACAGCATCCCAAGTGACTAGACCACGAAGTTCACGAGAGACACTAGATTTGTCTAGAAACCAAATGTAAATAACAAAATAAAACGCATAAAACCAATATAGTGATTTCGTTTGACTACATACAGTATTAACTAATAGCTTACATTGTATCGAGTAATTTTCATAACTTATTTCTTACTGTCTATTTGAGAATCGTGTTCTCACAACAGATTGGCCATTGATAGACAGCTACTGGGAACTAAAAACCACTCGACGACAGTTCGGTTTTAATATGGAGTGAGGTTAGACAAAAGGTTCTTGGGAAACACGGCAAATTAGTCGAAGAGGTCATTAACCTTCATCGACTGAGATGGCTGGGACATGTATTGCGCATGCCAGACCACCGTCTACCCCGTCGCGCGATGTTGGCTAGGGCTGAAGTAGGATGGAAGAAGGTTAGGGGCGGCCAAACCAAAACATGGCATCAGTCCTTGACTACTGGTCTAAGCCATGTAGGTAGATGAAGATTACCTGGTTGGGGTCCGCGTGACGATCGCAATAAATGGCTGAAGACACTAGGCAATATGGCTCAGAATCGGTCACAGTGGCGCAAGTGTATTCACTCTCTAACCTCATCTAGATCTTAAATTCTATTGTTATTTTCTAGACATCTTTACTTTACTCTTCCCTCTTGTATTCTGTCTATACGTTACCTCAATATTCTCGTAGTGTGGTATGGCAACTTGAACCTACAGGCGCTTGTGCCCGGTTCTACGTTGCTGATGATTGACTGATGATGATGATGATGAAGTTTCTTAAAAGTGCTCATCCACGATCCATCCTGGAATCGACAGTATGAGCTTCAGGCCTTGCAGCAAACGCTTGATTATCACATCGCTGAGCAAGCACCTAAACGTTTATATCCCTCAACTTCAATCACTTTTAATATATTGTTCGACCACATCTAAAGACATCGATGGGAAAATACCTGACAACTGACACAGTCAAATTCTACTGATCAAGTTATTTTCACTAGCTCCAAAATACCTCTCATTTTGGTGATGATCGAAGTTGACGTTTATTCAACTCTACTAAACTAATAATTTTCATAACTTATTTCTTACTGTCTATTTGAGAATCGTGTTCTCACAACAGATTGGCCATTGATAGACAGCTACTGGGAACTAAAAACCACTCGACGACAGTTCGGTTTTAATATGGAGTGAGGTTAGACAAAAGGTTCTTGGGAAACACGGCAAATTAGTCGAAGAGGTCATTAACCTTCATCGACTGAGATGGCTGGGACATGTATTGCGCATGCCAGACCACCGTCTACCCCGTCGCGCGATGTTGGCTAGGGCTGAAGTAGGATGGAAGAAGGTTAGGGGCGGCCAAACCAAAACATGGCATCAGTCCTTGACTACTGGTCTAAGCCATGTAGGTAGATGAAGATTACCTGGTTGGGGTCCGCGTGACGATCGCAATAAATGGCTGAAGACACTAGGCAATATGGCTCAGAATCGGTCACAGTGGCGCAAGTGTATTCACTCTCTAACCTCATCTAGATCTTAAATTCTATTGTTATTTTCTAGACATCTTTACTTTACTCTTCCCTCTTGTATTCTGTCTATACGTTACCTCAATATTCTCGTAGTGTGGTATGGCAACTTGAACCTACAGGCGCTTGTGCCCGGTTCTACGTTGCTGATGATTGACTGATGATGATGATGATGATGATGATGATGAAGTTTCTTAAAAGTGCTCATCCACGATCCATCCTGGAATCGACAGTATGAGCTTCAGGCCTTGCAGCAAACGCTTGATTATCACATCGCTGAGCAAGCACCTAAACGTTTATATCCCTCAACTTCAATCACTTTTAATATATTGTTCGACCACATCTAAAGACATCGATGGGAAAATACCTGACAACTGACACAGTCAAATTCTACTGATCAAGTTATTTTCACTAGCTCCAAAATACCTCTCATTTTGGTGATGATCGAAGTTGACGTTTATTCAACTCTACTAAACTAATAATTTTCATATATTTCATTAACCCCATGTTACATTTTGGAGGATTACTTAACAAATGTACAGTATTAAAATTATTCCTTTTCATTTGTGCTAATATTTTTTTGCTTGCAATAACGTTAACAAAAATAAAAGCCAGCCAGACAGGAAATCGATTATGGTATTGGATGTAAGGTAGGAAATCAAAATAGGAAACTGGCTGATGATATTGTGGATCATTAGGAACCGAAATGAGATGCACATGTGTTACGCATAATCAGTCACTTAATACTCCAGAGAGCAATGTTAGTTGGAGCAAGGTGGAATCATTACCAAATCTTTACGTAGCAATATTATCTGGAACCACTGACTTAGGAAAAAAATGCATTGCTTTATTTAGATTATCTGGTTGGAGCTGCCACAAAAAATATAGATTGTTGTAAACGTTGGATGAAATGACTAAATATCAGCCACACTGGTTTAGACTCATTCGGTTTGATCAATGAAATTTAGCATCACGAGTTAGATAAATAAATGACCGTTTCCGATTAACTTAGGATGATCCTTATTTACCGGATCGTTCATTTATTTCTTTTTTGAAAATTCACATTGATTACGATTATTACAATAATCAACTAGAAGTGGTAAATAAAACATACTTTAAGGTGAAATAATACGAACTGTGCTTTTTGTAAGATGAAGGCAATGACTAAAAACTATTTAGACTTACTTTTAGAGAAAGTTGGTTTGGGCATTTTAATTACTTGTTGACTAGTATCTTTATGTTCACTGCTACTATTAGCATATGATGAAGCAAGATTAGTATTTGCAAGGGGAATTGATTCAAATGATGTATTGAAGGGATTTGGTTTGGTGACAGATGAGACGTTACGATGAAATCCATGAAGCTTTTTACCTCTTCCACGACGTTTTGTTAAATTAGGAACTATAGTACGTGGAACTGTTGCATTTCCAACAGGTTGAAAATCTAACTTGGAAGTAGAATGATCAACAGAGTCTGAAGTGACCTTTCGTTGACTTATATCCTCAACTACCTTAAGAACAGAAGAATGACTAGAGTTTGTCTCTGAGTGTATTGTATGGTGGACAGGGGTTTGTACATTAGAGTTAAATGGATGTGATTGCTTCGACTCATCCTCGAATGAACTAGAATGATCTTGTTTGTCTGAGGTTAAATCTATGAGATGAATAGGCGTTTCGGTAGGATGATCTGTTTCTGTTGAATTCTTCAATGTAGTCAATAGACGACGCATATTTACCTAACAAAGGAAAACGAAAATTGGTTAGTAATGATGCTTAGACACAAACTTCTGATGCAGAATTGTGGCCTAATGGTCAAAGCGCTTGGCTTTCAATTGGTAAGTCATAGACTTGGATCCTACTTCACCTAATTCTGTCTAGGTAACCGAGTAGTGTCATTAGCCGTCACACGAATAAAATGTGGCTAACAGTTCTGTGTGTATGGAAGACTTGATAAATGTATTAATCAATATCTTCTCCGGTAGTAGTACAATATATACGAGGAACAGCAATCTAGCTCTATCAAGCTAACCGAGATCCTAGGAATCTTCATCACTGAAATACAAATATAACAAATATAAAAACTAGCACGATCATCAGTACATTGTCCTTAATAAAGCCTTTATCATGTCTTAAGGTTATTTCAGACCGAAAGACAGAACGAGGATGCACATACCCCAATAATGAATAGTTATCAGTCACAAAGTCACATGTTGCCATAAGGAACTGAATAGAAAGAAGATGACAGTGAAGGGATACGTGAATTTCATACAAATAGTTGCCTTTATTAATTTAAATAGAATAACATGAATCCATTTTATATGGTTCCGCTCAACTCAGCAGAACTCATATAATGAAGCTAGTTGTAAGTAAATATGTATAATATTAGCATAGTAGATTTAAACAAAGATGCAAATAGATTTCAGTGAAAAAATTAAAGTATTGCAAATATTTACTACATGTAGAATGCAATAGTGACTGTGAAAAGATCAAAGAACTAAGAACGAGTGGCTACATAATGAATAACCGTTAATGATGATTAGAACAAAGTAAAAGCAATAAGTGAAGTTCAAGTCAGTTAAGAATGAATGATAATTCTAACATGTTTATGAAACAGAGATGTCATCAAGGTAAGGAAAGGTTACTATGTGTTTTTTGGACGAACGAATGCGGTTTCTGACTTCTGATGGCAGCAGCTTAAGTAGTGTTGTATCTGAAGCAGGGATGGCCGATATTATCGATTCTGTTATCCGCCGCACTATTGTCTACAGCTAACACCCAACCTTGTCTTACTTAATCCATTGCACAGGCACAAAGATCCAACTGATTATCAAGAAGTCAACTAGTTACTCACACGGATGTATTATAACCAATAATATATATATATATATATATATATATATATATATATATATATATATATATATTATATATATATATATATATAAGACCTAGTCATTGTCGTGTGTCACACAATATTGGCCAATCACATGTCTTCTTCCAGACATATCAAGTAGACTTTAGGAGAATGATTCTTAGTTGTCTAAAAATTACATTGAAGAATTTCACAACATCAATGTGATCCCATGTATCCACGACATATCTAGTGACTGGAACATACTTTAAGAATTTAAGATAAGCCCCTTTTCCTATTCAACTAATGTAGCTCCTTTAACAGGTATATGCAAATTTATGAAAATAGTTAGCAGTAACATGAAACAGTTATTTGTTAATCTTTGGAATTATTGTGTATATTGTTTAGTATATGATTAGTAGTTTGGCTGTATAGTAGGTTTTAGTTAGTGCAGTGTTAATATTCTAAACGACTATTCTTCTAGTATTATCGTTTTACAAATGGGATGAATAAATATGTGTTTCTATTAAACTGTAGTTGCTTTTAGCTTAATATCTCTAGTTGTTTTATGCTTATCGATAAACTACAATCGACAGCAGTTATTGTTAAGGCATTGTTTAAAGTTTAATTTTTCTTCTTCTAAATTGTCAGTGGTGCGAATCCTTTTCATGTAATAAAATATTATTGTGATTAATTAAAAGTAATTGTGTAAAAGCTTGAAAATTCAGGAATGAAAATCAATCAATCAGACAGACAGTTACAACGTAGAACATGGTACATGCGTACGTCAGTTCAAGTTGCCATCCCTCAATTAGCAGATAGAGATTAAATTGTCGAATCAAATCCCAGAGTGGGGAAGATAGTAACAGAGTTAGTATTCATGGAAGGGAATAGAGACCGAGAAGATTTAAGAAAATATGATCCAGTAAAGAGAAAATTATGATAAGTTCAGAAACTTAGGATTTAGAGGAAGACAAGGAATGGATGCACCTGCTCCAGTGCCATAGATTTTGAGCCATATCACCCAAGTTCTCTAACCATTTAATCCGAGCGTCACGCGGACATTAATCATAAAGACGTTGAACATTTATCTGGTCGTAATATCATTACCCTGTCACTTTTCTTAATGTTGTCTAATGTTATTTCAATAGGATTTCTAAGCTGGCTGTTGGTCATATTAGATATTGGTTAGCTATATTAACTAATTTCGATTTAAACAAACATTTTCCCTCTTTGTTCTACAGATGGAAATTATTTAAGCAGTCGAAAAACATGAATATTACAAATCATCATCAGCAACGTAGAACCGGGCACAAACGCCTGTAGGTTCAAGTTGCCATACCACACTAGCACTACGAGAATATTGAGGTAACGTATAGACAGAATACAAGAGGGAAGAGTAAAGTAAAGATGTCTAGAAAATAACAATAGAATTTAAGATCTAGATGAGGTTAAAGAGTGAATACACTTGCGCCACTGTGACCGATTCTGAGCCATATCGCCTAGTGTCTCCATTCATTTGAATATTACAAAGCGATAAAAATCTACAGCATGTAGGACAATAATTAACACTTATAAGAAAGGAAATAAGACCAAACACAAAGAACAAAAAACCAATTAATTCATCTAATAGGGAAGCCAACAAATAACTTACAACAAACCGATGTACTCGTGGTTCAGGAAGCTGTTGAAGCCACGGTACACACAAATTTGATTTTACCTCTGAATTATCACTCGCCAGATCAGGTAGTGCAGGACTTCGTAATGGGTTTGGCAACATAAGAGGTACCCACGATGCCGGAAGAACCCTTCGTTCTGTGGAAGTAGGAGAAGTAGTAGAGACAAGACCACAACGACGACCACCTCGTCCTCTTCGACCACCCCTGCGTGCCCCAATACCTCTACGAGATGGTGTTTCAGGTTGACGTACGGCTAGCATAGGAGATGCAGCAACTGGAATTGGTCGACGAGGTACGGATTTTAGATCAATCACACAAGTATCTGCAACAAAATAGGTTATAAAGGATAAAGAAAGAGAAGTTAAAAAGGCATAATATCAGAGGTAAAACCAGTGAAATAACTACGCAGCACTACTATGACTCTAAAGAACAAGGTTGTAACTGGGAAATATGAGAAACAATAGATAGTAGCTGTATTTATCTTACTTGCCAAATGATGATTAACGCTGAAAAAAAAATCGGAACTATTAAATGTGCAGATACTCAGAGTCTATATATGTTAAGTTGCACACCCAACAAAGCTACCATAACTTCATTACAAGAGAATTATTTAATTTTCAACTTCTCTTGTGCATCCTATAAAAATGATAAGAGGTGCCGCCAAGAAAGTAACTATAAAACGTGTCTTAGCTACCAACGCAGATGTTTAAAGATGATGTGTATATGTACGTGTAAATGGGTAGAGAGGAACAGCATCATTACTTACATGATATTATCGTCCAGTAGATCCTATGATGGTAATGATAATGAATATAGAACACAGAGAACTGTCAAATATTTGCTTACAAGAGTAGACTAGAACAAGAAAGAGAGGTCATTTATAAAAAAAGTTAAAGTTGAGACGGAAACGAAAATGGTAAAGATTCGCATAAATCCCCATAACCATCGTTAAGCAAAGGTTGATATCATCTGCTACGTTAATAAACACTGGTTACTTTCAACAGCTCATTACCATAAGCGCGAGCGATCGCATATTTCTACCAATCAAGCCAAATTACATCATAATGTTTGAGTGAAGAGCATATATTATACTTACTAGATAGTTAAATCGAAGCATGATCAATCAACAAATAGCATCCCGACCGTAGCTGTAACCTTGAGACGGTGGTTGGGCTTGCCTATAGTGATGACCCAACCGAGCTATATTGGCTAGAACGCTTGTTCCTCTAGAACCTACCATGCCAAGCAGGTCTGTTAGAGAGCGATAAGACTAAAGGTAACAACCTAAGATCTGAGGGCGAAGTCGTATTGCTGACTGCAGAAGGGTGTGACAGCAGTAAGGTGTTTTCCTCGGATAACCAGCATCTGCAGCGATGCTGCCTTCTCACAAAGGAAGGAAGGGGTTAGAAAAGGTCTACCCTAAAAATGTCACACCTCACCTTACTCCACGGATTCCCGTCTCCGGCAGTAAGGCCTTCTAAAGAACCGAGGTAACACTTCGAAAACATCCCATAACAAGGTCGTGTATGATCGGACTAAAGCAGTCGACACTTGGGCTCTGCGATCGCGCTCCCGAGTCACTATGACCAATACTAATCCAGTTTCCTTTTCAGGTACCTCAAGAAGTAATATCTTTCCATGGTGTGGGCAACCAGAAAGTGAAATCCGTCCTCATACTTCTAAGAGCACAAGAGATCATCTTGTTTGAGGTCAAATTCCATTCAAAACTCTTAATAGTTCTCTTATAACCACGATTAACCCGTCTAGTTTAACTTTATCACCTCACGCCTCTAATACTAATGGGTTGAGTTCAGAAAACGTTATTCCTGATCTCCTAAAACCTCGCACTAAACTATATATCGGCGATTTTAACGTTCGGACTTTATACCAAATAGAACAACAAGCCTCCTTAGCTAAAACCCTAGATTACCGCTCCATCGATGTGTGCTGCGTCTGTGAAACGCGTACACAGGATCCAAGTACAATCATTCACTTGATCTCATCTTGCCAAAATAAAGAACCGGTCCGGTTCACCCTTCGTGTTTCCGGAGACCCCATCGCTACCACTCGAGGCCTTGATGGTGTAGGTATAGCACTAAGTTCAAAAGCTGAACAGGCTCTCCTTGACTGAATTCCAATAGACAGTTGCTTATGCGCTATCCGTGTAAACGGGACGGCAAGAATTCGGAAAGATAGGGACACACGCCGTCTCATCTTTACTGTCTCTGCCTACGCACCCACTGATTGCAGCTCAAATGAAATAAATGATGAATTTTACAGAAAGCTTTCTACTAGTAAACTAAACCAAAAAGTTAAGGATACTCAGTGGATTTCAGCTGCATCTACTGAACTGGTAGATGATCGGTAACATTCTATCTGGTTCTGAACACGATGAGGAGCGAAGGTAAGCGGGCTAGAAGCTTACGTAATGACCGTGAGCAGTGGTGGGTGGCGAAAGCTAAAGAGATGGAAAAGGCAGCGGCAATAGGTAACAGTAGGCAACCGTTCAGGCTTATAAAGGAAACGGGTATCAGACTGTAAGTGGAACTATCTCAGAAAAAGATGGGGCCATTATTCACTGTCAATCCAGAGGATTAGATTGATAGGCAGAACACCTGGACAACACCTGAACAATTTGACCCCAGCCTCGCCTCAGTTAACCACCATCCTCAATGTGAATAGCAAATTGCTATCGGTTCCCCAGGTCTTATTGTGGTCGAAAAGGCTATAGGCAATCTAAGGCGAAAGAGAGCAGCACGACCTGATAGACCAACTACTGAGATGCTTAAGGATGGTGGTCCAGTTTTAGCAGCGAGATCAACTGGAATCTTGGCTAGAATCTGGGAACTGAACGTAATCCCATCTGAATGGTCCCGATCACTAATCTTCTCAGTCTACAAGTCTTCTTGTGACAATTACCGAGAAAATCAGCTTAACAAGTATGGTATTTAAAATATTAGCTGCAACAATACTTCGACGTCTAACAATTATACCATCTTAAATCTTATCTTCGATCTCTAACTCTTTCCAATAATACTAACTCTGTTACTAACTTCACTACCCTGGAACTTCGCCCGACGATTTAACTTCCATCTATTAATTGGGGCATAGCAACTTTAACTGATGTATGAACGTACCAAGTTCTGCGTAGTAATTGACTGATATTTATCTGCTTACGAAATAGTTAAAAACAGAGAAGTATACATCTAGGGAAATTTAATCACAAACAACGTACAGCCTGCCACACGTGAAGGTCAGGTCAAGTTGCCATACCACATTAGCACATTGGGATTGAATTAACAAAATTAGTACCACAACACATTTCAAAAGCAAATGAAAAGGTGTATGGAAGAATAATAAAACTTAATATCTAGGAGAGCCACTGTAACCATTTCCCAACTATTACCCAAACATTCCCAAATACTGATCACTTGAACCTCAACTAAGTAGCCTGTACCTACCAACACACCTCAGACCCACGATCAATTACTTCGCGAACTGATGACACGTTTCAGGCTGACAGTCCTTAAATTTCTATCGTCCTATTAAACCATCTAGCATCGTGCAAAGAGATAGGTGATGGTTGGGTGTAAGTAGCATATGTCTTAATCACCTCAATCGATAAAAATTCACAATCTCATCAAACATCTATGAAACTAATTCAAAAAGCACGTACATAATGAAGTTTAAGGACAAGAATCCATTCCAAACTACAGAAAATGAATTGTATTTACACGTAACCCATAGCAGTAATGACTGCATATACTGTTAAGGCTGCCAGAAAATGCACATCAATCAAAAGTTAAATGAAAAAACACTGAAAAATTACTAAAAACGAATTCACTTCACGTAATCATCATTAGGGAAAGACAACAAGAATGTGCATAATAAAACATTATCAGTCAAATGTAAAAACTTACCCTTTAGGTGACTCGCTAATTCGTCGATAGCAGCAATAACTTTCTCGTCTACAGCTGAGGGTTTCTTCTTGGTTTGCTTTATTAATGCTTTTAGCTCACGTTTATTGACCTTTCTTTGAGTATGAGATACACTGTTGCAGTCCACTGTGACTAAAATACACACAGAAATCCAAGAATGGTAACTTACAGAGTCAGTTTAAGGAGTGAAGCTAATGAGACGATGGCTTAGAGATTACGGCATTCACCTTTCAGACATTAAATTGTAGGTTCCAACATCATGCCACCAGATATTATAACTACCTTGTACATTAATAACATGGCTCCCAAACTAGCATAGGTAACTGTACTTGATGAGCTACAGTTACAAGGTGAAGCAGAAAATCCTTACCATCATTAAAATACAAACCATAAAAATAATTTATGGAGTTTGGTTTTTAAGTCTTGATTAAATCCGTTCCAACTAAATAAATTATCACTTCTTACATTAAGATAATTATACAGACAATAGGATGTATTACTTTTCATGGCAAAACATGCTGGTCATCTAATTGCAATTTTGAGAAAAATCTGATAATTTATTAAATTAACCTCAAAAGTTACACAGAAAGTGTTCTACATTGCATCAAAAATTAGAATTAACTGTCTTTATACACTGAAGAACTTACCCTTGTCTGGTTGACGAGGTTCTACAAATACCAAATTTTGGGAACTACTGAGATCTTTAGTAGATAAGGGTTCACGAGTAGCTAGTGATTAAAAAAACATGGGTTGTTACGAAATGGTGACATTCATTCATTAATAACACGTGAAATGACTTCAGCAATGAAAATGAGGTGAAATTGTTTCTTAAAACCAACATATAAACATGTAAAGAATTTCGACAACAAACACTAATTTGTTAATTAAACGGAAAACTGATGAACAATATGAGTCGGTAAACCAGCAGTGTAAGTTTGTGAAGACTTTTTAATTTACAGTCGAAATAATAAACTTACAACAGTCAGACAATCACTGATAACCAAAAGCGTATCCATGACCCCGCCAGGGTTCAAACTCAGGGCTTACAGGTTCACAATGAGAACTTAAACATCGAACACTGAATCGAAATCATATGGTTTAAATCAATAACTCCAGTTAATTCTTGATAGCGCGTTGGTTAAAAATCTACTGATCACAGATTCACATCATAACACCGAAATTCGGTATTTAAAATTAATCACGTGTACATGATCATTATTGGCAGTAGAGCCAGAAGTTCTTCAGCTTGTGGCTCACATAATAGGCTGACTAGCTAGAGAATCACAGGACATGCAATGCTGGGAAGTACTGTATCAGGAAAAAATATCAATCTACCGCTTCCTGGTTATGGATAGTTATCTAGCTAAAGTGAGTTCCCAATGTAAATTATAATATTAGTTGATTACAATAGGAGGCACATCACGAAGTAACAAAACCATCTAAGCTGAAAAATGTTTGGTTAGGTACACTAACATGAGACGAAGAGTCACTATTTTGCATAAAAACAGATATCAGAACTGAGTAGTAAAAACATTAAGGATCGGAGAAATTGTGAAGATAAAAATAAAGTAATGTAAAGTCGACGAACTACTTACATTCATCATCATAAGGAATTTCATGTTCACTACTAAGCGCCATTGGAAGAGAGCCTTCTTGATCCCTAGACTCGCTACTGTAGTCATCTGCAAAATTTTTAAATACGTTTTGATCATCTTTTCGGACTTTTTTGTCTTTCAAACGACGACCACGGTAATTTGCTTGTGATACGCGATCTTCACTACTAGAATTATTACGAAGGCTGCAACTATGAATCAATTCATTGGAAATGCCATCTGGTGTTTTTGAAAGCTCATGAGATGACTTTGATCCCGTGTTTAGCGTCCCAGATTCGGGACAGAAATTAGAATTTGCATAGCAAGACTTCAAACTACTTTTTAAGCCACAACGACCAGAAGATTTTGAAGTCCTTTGTTTTCCTTTACGCTTCATATCCTCGAGCAAAGTGGACACATTCAATGTATTTGATTTGATTGACTAGAATAAATTAAAATTTTGACTGAATCACTTTTGAGCTGGAATTTATTTGAAAATAAAACTATTAGTATTGACAACAGAAATATACGTGATCAATAAAAAAATCTAACCACAAAACTGACAAATAAGGATTAGAAATGCGAAAATGCACTTCACAATAATGGTGTCAACTAATGATACGTGGAAAACCTAACTGTCTTCAATAGATGTTGACAACTCAAACATAATTCACGTAGAACTTTGGCATCATGAGACAGTCATACAAATAAAATACGAAGAAATCTAATAGAATGGTTTTACTTAATGTATGCATACTGCTTTAGAATTAGATGGTTCTAATCAATCTACGTGTATCACACGGAACCTGGCACTTGTATGCACCAATCCAAATTGACACCTTAAAAGCATAGCAAGACTAATGCAAAATTAGCAGTACTGGTAATTACTTCAATGGTAATAAGAAAAATGTGAAGACACATAGAATATAGTTCAGGAAGAAAGAACGGGTTGATAGAAAGGCTAAAAAATAAATTTCAACTCACGATTTAAGAGAGGATAAAGAGTGAACGGGTCTGTACCAATGTGACCAATTCTGAGACATATCACAGAAAATCTGGTAACAGCACTCAAGTGGACCTTAACCAAGTAGTCTGCATCTACCAATATAGCTCGGATCAGACGTTAGTGACATCATGGATTGGTGTTATGTTTTATTTTGAATGCTCCTATCATCCTTCCATCTTACCCTAACATCAGTCAGTATCATGTGTTGACACAGGCAGTGGCTAAGAATAAGTAACGCACGTTTCAACCACTTCTGTCGACAAAGATTTAAAACCTCATCAACTGATTTACTATCTTTTCTCAATACACAGTCTAACCCCATTATTACTTACCTGGCGATCCCTGTGAAATTCCAGTCAGAGTGAAAGGTGCATTATTTAAGCTTATTCATAACCAGATCCCAGATAATATATATAATGATCAAAGTACATCCTTTGTAGTGAAACGCGCTCAGAACAATGATACATTACAACGTTCGCTACTTCTTAAATAAACACGAAAATTAGGTCGCACGAAGTTCTAGCGGTGCCTAATTATTAATGCCTTTTAAGAAATATAGTGAAACCTAAATAAAACCTTTTTAAATAAGTTTTAGGTTAAAGACATTAACCCATTAAATTGTGGATAGTTAATTAACGATAATATCACCAATACCCACTCGTAGCCTCCGATTACTGTGACAGTAAAGCTGACGCTGAAGGTTTGACGAAGCAATCCAAAACGAAATTAATATGAATGATGTGGGGTTAGTGTTTGTCAGCCAATATTCTCTGGGCACAAACCGATGTACAGATCTATCGCAATATGGACCGCAATGGGAGCTATATTTTTTCTACAACGGAAAACGAGCATTCAACGAATTCAGTCTAATCGTCTAATTTTACTACCAGATTCAAATTTGTGCTCAAATGAACGGTTGTACACCACTTAACTAATTTAAAAAGGTACGGTACTTCACTGTGGTTCGAAAACATAGAGCAGCAACCCAGGGGACCCCTAATAAAAGTTCCCATTATCCCTTATTGAATAATTCTAAGACTAGCTTGCAACAAGTGAAAAGAAAAAGAAAATACAAGAAGTCTACGACAGTTCTAAACCAATATAACAATAACCCAAAGAAATATAAGATCGATATTAAAGGCTACTAACGATGATAGCTGAAACCATGAAACAATGGATATTAGCTCTCTCAAACACCGAAAACAACAAACATGATTTAGCATAACTATTAGCTCACGACGGAATAATTCACTTTGAAATATATAGCTGTTTAGACTGAATCCTAAAAAAAATCAGGACTAACATATTTATAAGGCACACTGTTTTTATTTAAAGTAAGGGTAAATGAAAAATCTGGAATCATCTATCTCCAATATGAAAATCACATATCAGTATTTTGTGCGATAAAACAAAGCAGTCTTTTCCAGTGTGTTTCATAATCGCATTTTAGATAATGATAATAGTGATTGAAGGTTGCCCCTAATTAGTTTTCATTCAATACTAATGATACAGTTTTCATCAAAATCTTAGTAATTTGAAATATGTGCTTTAAGCAGATAGAATTGCAATCAAGTTACTTCTCTAAACGATAATCGATAATTTTTAAAAGAAATACTACTATCTGGAACATAGAGTAGATTCATATAGATCATAAAGAATTATTTTATCTAGAAATTCAACCGCTTACTAGATTCACCAAAATCTAAGATCATTGTCAAAACGTGAGCACCGACACAATAAGTACTAATGTCTTCTCTGCATGCTTTCCCAATTCTCATTCACCTCTCTCTGATAACTTGCACATGCGCAACAGGACAGCTTAAACAAGCTCATTAGGTTTATAAGAATGAATGGCACTTTTTCACTTCAAGGGCGTGAAAAGACATACTTATGTAGCTAGGATTTAGTGGCGAGGTTTCCACAAAATACTCAAAAAAATGAGATAAGTAGTCTGGAGCATAATGCAAAGGAAAATACAAATTCAGCTAGTCAATAAATGTGGTAGTTAGTGTACATCAGAAAGGCGATTTTGAACTATTCCTCAGTCTTACTCTTTGAATTGTACTACCCGCTGTCAGATTTTCGCTAGTTAGTAGCATTATTATAACTCGATTATTCTCCAACTTCCGTGAGGGCGTGAAGTGTAGCGAACTGAAGACAAAGCTAATTTATATTGGGTCCTATAAGATCTATGTACAATTCTCGTGCTTCCTCAAGGTTTTAACAAATTCTATGCATTTCCTGAAGATAAAATAAAATTCGGTTGTTTGATATCATCACAATGAACAGAATTTTTATACACTTGGTTTCCTTTATTAATTTGAGGAGAGCAAGAACAAAGAATTTGGCAGAATAAACTAAATTCGTTGTATTTCGACAAGTTCTTACCAGTTGCAGACAACCTATATTTCATAATCAGAATTTTTCATATAAAAACTAACATACTTTCAAATGTTACCGGTCAGTGATCGGAAGAGTAGAGGTACGGTGAAATAAAAGATCTGAGTGAAGTTGATACGGTTAAAAAAATGTGACGCACATAAAAATAATGTCTAAATGAAAAGTCTAGAAACACAGAGTCGAGAACGAAGAATCACAGAGTTAAGGAATCACTAAATAGGGAGAAAACGCTGAGTGGAATGAATTGCAAACAGTTGACGAAACGTGAACTGTCATCAGTTAGCAATAAACTTATGAAAAAGCAAGAATCAAAGCGATACAATCAAGAAAGAAACATCTAGAATATGTCGTAACAGGTGAGACTATGAAAATTTTTAGATTTAGAACAATAATACGACTAAGTAAGTGAAAAATTACCGTAGTAAATAGGTTTTACCACCGTTTTTTTCACCGACCATGCTGCTACCTTGACGTGGTGGTCGGGCTTGCCTATCGTGATGACTCAATCGGGCTATACTGGCTGAAACAATCGTTATTCAAGGTTCTACCACGCCAGACAGGTAGGTTGGAGAGCGAAGACCAAAAACAGCAAATAAAAAGTCCGAGGACGAGGCCATACTGTGGGATGTACCAAGATGTGACGGCAGTAAGGTGTTTTCCACAGACAACCGATATAACAGCGATGGTGTCTTCCGACAAAGGAAGGGCAGGGTTAGAAAATATCAACCCTAAAAGTGCACACTTCACCTTACTCTACGGATTTCCGTCTTCGGCAGTAAGGCCTCAACAAGTACGGAGTTATAACAGAGAAAACCTCTCAAAAAGACCGTGTGTGACCGGCCTCAATGAGTTGTTCCTTGGACACTGCTGTCATGCTCCCAGGTCTTTCAGATTAACCTTAACCCAATTCGTTTTTCAGGTACATCAAGAAGAACCCTTCCACAGTGTGGGCAACTGGTAAAAGATAACCACCCTCATACTTCTAGCAACACGAAAGATCACCGCCATTTTTATCAAACCCCCTTTTTCTATTTCTAATATTTAACTTGCCCATACCTCCAAGTCCAAATCCCTATCTTCAACTTCCTCTTGTGTCATTAGCGTCAACGATTCCGGCCCACGAAATGACGTCCCGAGCATACTAAGACCACGCTCCAAACTTCACATTAGTGCATTCAATATACGAACACTGTCAAATAGGGCAGCAAGCCTCTCTAGCTAAGACATTAGAATCCAGTGCCATTTGTGTATGCTGTGTCTCCGAAACACGCATACAGGATCCTAGCGTGGTCGATCACTTGAACTCACCTAGTCAGAGTGAACAACCTTCGCAATACACTCTTCGTTTATCTAGTGACCAGTCTGAAAGACATTCAGGCGGATGCTCCAGTGTCCCAGCTCAGGAACGGATAACGGCGACCGTCTGCCACAATTCTGTTCAAACAATCGTTTATTTCTAGCAAGCACAAACTTTAAGCATAAGGAGCGACATCGTTTAACATGGCGACCTCCTGGTCCTACTCAACGGTGGACTCAAATAGACCATATCGCCATTAGTCACCGCTGCAAAGGCTCGATAGAAGATTGCTGATCTTTCTTGAGTACATATTTCGATTTTGACCACGCGCTAGTGCGAGCACGCATTTGTTTGCATCTTACCGAGCGAAGAAAAACTGCTACAGGAAAACACATTAGAATTCAGCAATGAAACAGACAAGATTAAATTCCAGGAACAACTGAAGGACCACTTAGGCAATTATCAAGATGTGACCCAACTAGATACTACTTGGCAAGATGTACAAATAACTGTGGCATCAACAGTGATATCTCTCAAGGACTTAAATCAACATGTCAAGAAAAATCAATGGATCTCAATGGCTCCTGTTGAATTGATAGACTCCTAAAGACTTATCCCGTCAGGCTCCGAACATGACGAGGAGCGACGAGTAATCACGTACAAACTGACGAAAAGTCTGCGAAGCCACCGTGAGCAGTGGTGGGTAACAAAAGCAAAGGAAATGGAAAATACAGCGGCGTTAGGTAACACTAAACAGCTTCTCAAGTTAATAAAAGAAACCGGGGTAAAAAATCAAGCGTTAGTGAGACGATTTCCGGAAAAGATGGAACGCTTATTAGCTCACAGTCTAGACGTTTAGAACGATGGGCTGAACACTTCAAGGAGCAGTTCAGTTGGCTACTCCAGAACTTCCCACTACTTCGAGACAGCCGGAATGGAACAACATAGGTCCTCCGATTCTTGTCGAAGTCGAAAAAGCTATAGCCAATCTAAGGCGAGACAAAGCACCGGGTCCAGATGGATTATCCCCAGAGGTCTTTAAGGATGGTGGTCCCACTTTGACAATTAGGCTGACTGATATTTTGACTAACGTTTGAGAACAAGACATAATTCCGTCTGACTGATGTCGCTCGTTAATCGTCCCTGTATTTAAGAAAGAGTCGAAATCGTCCTGTGATAACCATACAGGAATTAGTTTGACTAAAATACTAGCTTCTATAATTATCAGGTTTTAGAACAGACATACTTTTCGGCGATCGACAATGGTGGTTTTCCTCCACTTGAAGGCGGCATTTGACTCTGTAGACTATGAAGTTCTATGGCAATGTCTTTCATTGAAAGGCGTGCCCCGAAACTACATAAATCCTATGAAGGCTTTTTACTCAAACACTATTAGTCGTGTCAGAGCATATGGCCAATTGTCATCTGAACTTGTACCCTCGAGTGGTATCCGTCAAGGCTGCCCACTATCCATATTTTCGTTTAATTTTATAGTCGAAATACTGTTGGAAACTACACTCTCATCGTCTGAATTCTTATGAATTGATCTCCTAACAGGAAATCCACTTATTGACTTACAATATGCTGACGATATAACCCTGTTCGGCGAAGACGCTGGTACGATGCAGAAGCTTTTAACAGCAATAAGCACTAATGCAACCATGTTCGGAATGCGCTTCTCCCCCTCTAAATGCAAATTATTGCTGCAGGACTGGTTTCCGTCAACACCTGAACTAAAGATAGGGAGTGATATAGTTGAGCACGTCGACCACTTCACTTATCTTGGAAGTCTCATTAGGCCTAATAGGTTGGTCTCTGATGAAATTTTGAAGCGAATCCGAATAGCTCATTGGGCTACTGTCAACTTAACTCCGCCTGAAGCCCCCACAGGGTTGCTGCCGGTCCCAAGCCCGGATAAAAGAGGAGGGTTGGGAATGGGGTTATCAACCCCACCCCTTAAAACAACTACCATGCTAAAAAAACAGCTTACGCGTAGAAACCTCTATAACCAACCTAACTCTGCCCTGGGAATTGGAAGGACTAATATGACGCTTCATGGTGAAAGCCGAGTTCCTTTGGAAGCCATGGGGCCGATGTCCCCCCTTCTGACAACCGGAGCAACAATTAATATACTTGACCGACCTCAAACAGCTGTCCCCTGGGAACTGCGGTCACACTCTCAGGTCATCACGAGCTCCCCTAATCCTCTTTCTCTTTCAGGTTCCTCAAGAATGACTCTTCCATGGTGTGGGCAGCCAGCAAGTGAAAACCGCCCTCATACCTCTAACAGCACAAGAGATCATTTTGCTCGAGGTCAAAACTCTCAATAACTCCCTTATTTCCACGACTAACCCGTCTAGTTTAACTTTATCACCTCACGCCTCTAATACTAATGGGTTGAGTTCACGAAACGTTATTCCTGGTATCCTGAAGCCTCGCACTAAACTACATATCGCAGATTTTAACGTTCGAACCTTAGGCCAAATAGGACAACAAGCCTCTCTAGCTATGACCCTAGATTCTCGTTCGATTGATGTGTGCTGCGTCTCCGAAACGCGCACACAGGATCCAAGTACAATCATTCACTTGACCTCACTTTATGAAGATAAAGAAGCGGTTTGGTTCACTCTTCGTGTTTCCGGAGACCCCATCGCTACCACTCGTTGCCTTGCTGGTGTAGGTATAGCACTAAGTTCAAAAGCTGAACAGGCTCTCCTTGACTGGATTCCCATAGACAGTCGCTTATGCGCTGTCCGTCTAAACGGGACAGTAAGAATTCGGAAAGATAGAGACACGCGCCGTTGCCTCTTTGCTGTCTCTGCCTATGCTCCTACTGACTGCAGCTCAGATGAAGTTAAAGATGAATTTTACAGAAAGCTTTCAGACCTCCTTCGAAAAGCTAAGCGCACTGATGTAGTGATTATGGATGGTGACTTTAATACCCAAGTAGGTAGATTAGACGAAACCGAAAGGCACCTAGGTGGATCCTATGGTGTCGAGGTCCAACGAACAGATAATGGCGATCGTTTATTACAACTGTGCTCAGATAACCGTCTACTTCTCGCAAGCACTAACTTTAAACATAAGGAAAGACATCAGTTGACATGGCGGCACCCACAGTCAACTCAACGCTGGACTCAAATGGTCCACATTGCTATCAGCCACCGTTGGAGGCTCGATAGAAGACTGCCGCTCATTTTGGAGCAGCTGTTTAGACTCAGACCACGCTTTAGCACGAGCGCGTATTAATCTGCGTCTCACTGGACGTAAAAGACCCACGGCAAAAATCCCCATACGAGTTCAACTTAATGATGAAAAAGTCAAGAATATATTTCAAGAACAACTTAAAAACCAATTAGTCAACTGTATAAACGATACCCACCCCGAGTTAGCTTGGAATGATATCCAAAAAGCTGTCGGAATAGGAGTAATATCTACTAGTAAACTAAACCAAAAAGTTAGGAAAACTCAGTGGATTTCAGCTGCGTCTACTGAACTGATAGATGCTCGGCAACACATCCCGTCTAGTTCTAAATACGATGAGAAGCGAAGGCAACTTAAACACAAACTGGTTAGAAGCTTACGGAATGATCGTGAGCAGTGGTGGGTGGCAAAAGCTAAAGAGATGGAGAAGGCAGTGGCAATAGGTAACAGTAGGCAACTGTTCAGACTTATCAAGGAAACGGGTATCAGAAATCCAACTGTAAGTGAAACTATCTCAGAAAAAGATGGGAGCATTATTCACTATCAATCCAGAAGGTTGGACCGACGGGCAGAACACTTTAGGGAACAGTTCAATTGGCTCTCGGCGTCATCCCAGTTGCCCACCGTTCCCAAGCAATCTGAATGGCAAATTAATATTGGTCCCCCAAGTCTTAGTGAGGTTGAGGAGGCTATAGGGAACCTAAAGCGAGGTAGAGCAGCAGGACCCGATGGGTTAATCCCTGAGATATTTAGGGATGGTAGTCCAATTTTAGCAGCGAGATTAACCGGGATCCTGTCTAGAATCTGGGAATTGGGCGTAATCCCATCTGACTGGTCTCAAGAACTAATCGTTCCAATCTATAAAAAAGGACAGAAGTCCTCCTGTGACAATTACCGTTGAATCAGCTTAACGAATAGTGTCCAAAATATTGGCTTCAATCATACTTCGACGCCTAACTAAAGCTCGTGAAGAGCAAACTAGAGAGAACCAAGGTGGTTTCAGACCTGGACGTGGCTGTATAGACCAAATATTCACACTTCGGCAGGTTCTGGAACATGGACACACTTTTAGACGCACAACAATAGTTGTATTCATTGACCTTAAGGCGGCATTTGACTCTATCGATCGAAAGGTTATGTGGCAATGTCTGTCATTGAAAGGCGTACCAGAGAAGTACATTAACCTTATACAAGCTCTCTACTCGAACACCACATGTCCAGTCAGAGCTTATGGCGGATTGTCATCAGAACTGATTACGTCAAGTGGTGTTCGTCAAGGTTGTCCGCTTTCCCCATTTTTATTTAATTTTATCATTGCAATACTTTTAGAGTTGACATTTTCATCGTCTGACTTCGGCGGAGCTGACCTCCTTCCAGGAAATAAACTTACTGACTTAGAATATGCAGATGATATAGTTCTCCTAGGCGAAGATGCTGATAAAATGCAGAATCTTTTGACTACCTTAAACATGAATGTGAGGATGTTTGGGATGCGATTCTCTCCACCCAAATGCAAAATACAACTTCAGGATTGGCTGGATTTGGCACCGAAATTAGTGATAGAGAGTGAGGCAGTTGAATGTGTTGACCGTTTCACTTATCTTGGCAGCCTCATCAGTCCTGACGGTCTGGTGTCTGCTGAAGTCTCTGCGCGTATACATAAGGCCCGACTAGCTTTTGGGAATTTGCGTCATCTGTGGCGTAGGTGAGACATCCGACTACTGACCAAAGGATGCGTCTACTGCACAGTAGTTCGATCCGTCTTGCTTTATGGATGTAAAACATGGCCATTAAGGATAAAGGATATTCGAAGTTTCCTAGTATTCTATCACAGATGTCTACGAAGCATTGCTCATGTTTTCTGGAACCACCGCTTTAGCAATACGTGTGTAGGAGTAGGCTGGAAGAAAGCTAGGGGAGGTCAAACCAAAACATGGCACCAGTCCATGAAGTCATTGACAGTTAAGCTGAGCCATGTTAATAGGTTCAGACTACCTGGTTGAGGTCCGCGTGACGCTCGTAATAAATGATTAGAGACCTTGGGTGATATGGCTCAAAATCTATGGCACTGGAGCAGGTGTTTCCATTCCTTGTCTTCCTCCAAATTCTAAGTTTCTGAACTTATCATAATTTTCTCTTTACTGTATCATACTTTCTTAAATCTTATCACCGATCTCTATTCCCTTCCATTAATCCTAACTCTGTTACTACCTCCGCTACTCTGGGATTTGACTCGACAATTTCATCTTTATCTGCTAATTGAGGCATGGCAACTTAAACTGTCGTACGCATGTACCAAGTTCTACGTTGTAACTGTCTGTCTGTCTGTCTACTGTATACTTATGTCACCTATGGCGTAGACGAGATATTCGTCCCTCAACGAAGGCAAGAGTGTACTGAACAACAGTTCGCCTCTGTCTTACTGTATGGATGTGAGACGTGGCTTTTAAGGGTAGACGACACTCGAAGGTTATTAGTTTTTGACCATCGATGTCTTCGAAACATCGCAAAATGGAAGAAAGTTAGTGGCGGACAAACCAAAAAATGCATCAGTCCATCAAGTCACTGACAGATGATTTGAGTCGTGTTTGTAGCTGCAGACTACCTGGATAGGGTCCTCGCGATTACCAGAACCAGTGGCTGGAAACATTGAGTGACATGGCTCAGAATCGGTCACAGAGGCGCAGATGCATTCACTCATTGTCCTCTCCTAAACCATGAGCTTTAAATTATTCCATAACTTTCTTTCTACTCTTCCTGAACCACATTCTATATGTTCACACTCCTTGTCACTATTATTACTTTATTTTATCGAAGTAACTTCTACTAATGGTGGCTATGTTAATCTTGCAGTGCTATGGAGGTGTGGGAACTTGAACCGATGAACACCTGCCAGGTTCTATGTTGATTATACATTCATACAGACATCGCTTTTTTCTGGATGCATAGATTTGGTTTCAAGCATTTCATTTCTATTGCTTTAGAGAATTTACGAAGCAAACCTTTGTGTGTAATGGTCTGTAACGTGAAAAAGGCACCTATCGGTGTTTGGCTGCATTAAAGAGCATGTTGTTTCGTACAAGATGAAGGGTTTGGCATCAGGGTGTTCTGTCTAATGAAGGTTAGTCTTCTACTTATCATTTGTGATGTTATCACCTTTGAATTATAGTTGAATACAGATAGGTTTTTTAGTTATAGTAGTTTCTTTGCCTTTTATCATCATATTTGCCGTATTTGTCGGTAAATTCCTGTGGACATCCATTGCTCTAGGTATCTCCTAACACTCATTACTTCTCCAAGTTTATGATGAGTACAAATTCATGCTATTCTATGAAGCAATGTCTTGACTAACGCCCATAACTGATAGGGCATAAGGTGCTAAAATCCCGATAAATCTTATTCTCCATCCCTGGATGATAAATCTGAATTATATCCACAGGAACACTTCGTTACATTTTTCAAGAGCATTCCTAAGTTACTACCTAATCCAAACACGCATTATTTAGCCTTACATAAATGAAAAATGGCAGTTTATCTTGAGGAAACAAGCTCAAATATGACGCAATGAGAAAACAATAATAGGTAAACCGGTGAAGTACGGGCTTTTGCGCCAGACCAAACATATAATCAAGCCCGGCAATTACCAGAATTAGTTTAAATTTGACTCAGTGATCGAAAGCAGATTTTTTTAATGGTTAGTGAGTAATATTGCACAATCGAAAAGATTAAACTGTTTTCCGCAATTACAACTGGTTTGTGGTGGTAGCAAACAGATAATTTTGTAACAAAAACACACTTCGCAATCAGAAAGTTTTCGTGCAATAATCCAAAAACACCGAGACATAAGTGATCGAAAGTAATATCACTTGTTTCAGATATTAATTGACGGTTGAGGATTTTAGAGACCTACTCACTCTATAATAGCCATGAAGCTGATACATGTGAACGAATTACACAACAAACTACTGCAGCGAAATAAAGACAGAAGAATGGTGTGAAAATCGCGTTTAATATTGACTATAAGACAATCGTACAAAAGTATTAATGACCTAAATAAATGTTAAGATATACTGTACAGACAACTGCATTAAGATGTTTCGAGAGCTAACAAGCAAAACTTTAGTAAACCGAGTGCCATTAGGATTATAATATAACTGATGAACTTCTTTATAAGAAACTATTTAATTAACACTTAGAAGAGCAAAACAGCTGTTAAACAACAATGAGTAATTTTAAGTGCGAACATAGTATGAATTAAACTCAATTTCAGAGAATTAAAATGAAATAACAGACAAATTAGGTGATATATATTACCTGCTACTATCCTCAGCAAAGAGGTAAACAACAATAATCTTAAGGACTCCTTAGAACTGTGACGTAAGCTCAACCCCGAAAACATACGACAAAACCGAAAGACAGACCGTACCAACCGCTGAAAATTCACATCAGATTGTTTAAACAGTACCCAATTACCAATTTTCGCGGGATGAAATTGTATGTGAAAATTATTCCATGGCACTTATGCCTCGATGATTCAGTAGCTGTCCTCGACTATTTTGAGGAAAAAGAAAACGTTTGTCTAATATATAGACTGATGCAGTCCCAGTTCTCTTTCAATACCCAATATCTGTGTGACTAGCTACTATAAATCAGTTAATTTTTTCATGCTTGCTTCTTAAGTGTCTTTTGTCACATTCAGGTCTTAGAATTTTCATACAATAAGTTATGTGAACTAAAGCTCTGGTCCAGGCAGTTTTAGAGAATTTTCTTTTCTTAATTTTTTTGCACCGTCATATTATTTAAATGTTTTGTTGCTAATATTATTATTTGTCACTTTTTTACAATTTGCTGTTATTAATGTTATAATCTGTTGCTGTTTTCCCTCCACAGACAAATAATCACAAGCTGATATCCTTCTCTTCCCACTGTTGTAGTTGGTCTAATCCATGAGTAACGCTAAAAACATTACTATAGTGTGGATAAAGGTAGGTGAGTTAGAATTCGAGGCTAGGATTGATAAGGTAGTGTAGAACTAAAGTTTGAGTGATATTGGTAAGTCATAGTGGGACTAAAAGTTAGATATAATTGTTTCATTTACCTTCTGGTCTTTTTGAATTATAAGTTATACCTTTCGAACTAACCAATGCCCCTGCAACACATTCCAGCGTCTTTAATATGTAGTCTTAAATGGGTTATTGCCGTATTGATATCTGGTTTCCTTAGATGACATAAATGTTCACGGTGAAACTCCTAAAGTGTGTCACGATAATTTATATGCGGTCCTTCACTGTATAAGAGCTCTTAACCTGGAATTATAACCATCCAAATGTCGGTTACTACAGAAAGAAGTATGGTTTTCGAGACATTGCATTACTAAAGACAGAGAGGCCACTAATAGAGAAAAAACACGCGTTGTTGTCAAATGGTCTCAACCAAGGTTGCCTGACGACATTCGCAGATTTTAGGTCTCACATCTGATTGTAGATGCTTTGTTCGGAATTATGCCTCGTTAACAGCATCTCTCCACCTATTAAGTCATACAGAACCAACGTTTTGCAAACATGTTAGTGCTATCAGTCGTTCAGTCAGCTGAGATCGCACTTGTCACGTATGTATCATGTGCTCAGAGCCTCTTATCTAAGCCAGTTAGGGCAAGATGGACGTGTAGCGGTAAATAATCCCAAAAATAAATAGTTACATAGGTTTCGACATTGATGCTGACCATGTTTGTTTTAGCGGACACTACTAAGTTGAAGGCGCTCGGTCACGCATCACGACCAGATCTCGTCACGCCGTACCGAAACAAGCAACCCTCTCTAGTTTGCCAGCCTAGACGTTGCTAATCCATTGCTGCTCCATTCACGATCAAATATAACTTCTCTTCTATCCTTCATTGCCTTCTGATTTCTTCTCATTCGTAAGAGTGGGTTCAATCGTTAGAAGTTGCTCTGGTAATAATCCAAACGTAACTTGGTCATGTACCGGGTGCAACTTCATTGGTGAGCCCGACGTGATCTGGACACGTTCATAACTGTGAGTTCGTTCCTGTTTGTAGTTTTTAACAGTATTTTTGGAGTGATTATCATTTTTTTTGCACGTTTTGATCGCATTTATTTTTATATTTTTATATATTGCATATATAGCATGACTGATCAGACTCCTAAGTTCATTAAGATTAAAACTCCCACACCCCCCGAACTTCCAGCTCATTTCTTTCTGGACAGAAAACATAGAAGCTTGGTTCTGCTACGCAGAAGCCGAGTTTCGAGACCACGCCGTGACAGATCCACGTGTTCAATTCCTTGCCGTCGTAAGGTCACTTCCGCGTGAATTGAACAGGTACGTCACCCCTTTGTTTTTCAGCCCTGATTGCCTAGAACCTTATGACCAACTCAAAAGATCGATTCTCAAACGCGGAGACTTGTCCGATAGACAACGTCTTGATGAGTTGTTCCACACCATCGAGCTAGGTAGTGGTTCAGCAACGGAAATGTTGACGCGCATGCGAGAGGTAATTGGTCAACGCACTTTCGACGAAGGTCTTTTCCGTCAACTCTTCTTATCAAAACTGCCACAACAAGTTCAAGCAGTTCTGGTAACGTTTAATAACAACCCAGTAGATGAACTAGCCTCATCTGCTGACCGAATTCTGGAGATCACCAGAACTCGCGACAATCAGGTTTATTCCATTACCGAAAAACCTCAGGCCACCAAAAACGACGTAACGAAATTTTGTAATGCTCTTTCTCGTTTTCTTGTCCTAAAGGAAAGACATCGACCGAACGATTCTCGTCGACGAAGTACGTCACGGAAAAGGTCGCCGTCTCGACCTCGACGAAACGAAAATTCACATTGGTGTTGGTACCACAACACCTATGGAAAAAATTCCAAGAAGTGTAGAGACCCCTGTTGTTTCCCTAGACATAAACCGATTGTTGACGCATCGGGAAACTACCCCGCCGGCACGCGTTAGCGGCAACCGTAGCCGGTGGAAGCAGCCGCCTGTTATTTATCACTGATGTGATAACGAAGGTTCGCTACCTCGTCGATACTGGCGCAGAAGTTAGCGTTCTTCCTGCAGCTCCATCTGATCGCCACCATGAAGCTGCGTTCGATTTACAGGCAGCCGATGGAAAACACATAGCTACGTATGGCAAACGTTACGTCTACTTAAACGTGGGTTTACGAAAACCCATACACTGGATTTTCACCATCGCCGATGTGAAAATACCCATCATAGGCATGGATTTACTTAGCCACCACAACTTGCTTGTGGACCCTAGTAAAAAGAGATTAGTGGATAGTAACACAAATCTATACGTTAGTGGAACCATGGCTACAGGTTGTAGCTTATGTCCTCTTCGTTTTAAACATTTAATTAACCCTTATTTTCAGCCGATACTCGACAAGTATCCAGATCTGAATAAGGCGTCATCGAAATTATCATGTGTAACCAGCAATGTTACACATCACATCACGACTACAGGTCAACCTGTATTCTCCAAAGCACGCCGACTCGCGCCTGAAAAACTAAGGATTGCGAAAAACGAATTCGATCATATGATTGACTTGGGAATAATTCGACCTTCCAGTAGTCCATGGTCATCTCCATTACATATGGTTCCGAAGAAAGATAGCAATGACTGGCGTCCCACCGGTGATTACCGACGTCTTAACGCCCAAACTACGCCTGATCGTTACCCTTTACCGCATATCCACGATTTAACAGCCACTCTGAAGGGAATGACAATATTTTCAAAACTCGACTTGGTAAAGGCGTACAACCAAATACCGATGTCTGAAAATGATATCCCGAAAACCGCTGTCGTAACTCCATTTGGCCTTTATCAATTCCTCCGAATGCCTACTGGGTTGAGGAACGCAGCACAAACATTCCAACGCTTCATTGATGACGTGTTCCGCGGGCTTGACTATGTCCATGCATACGTCGACGACTGCTTGATAGCAAGTCCAGACGAGGTAACACATATGAAACACTTGGACACAGTCTTTAGTAGACTGCAACAATATGGAGTAACCATAAACATACAGAAGTGCCAAATCGGAACAACCTCATTGGACTTCCTGGGGCATACTATTGACGCTAATGGCATACAACCTCAAAAACACAAGGTGGCGGTTATTCTGGAGTACCCGGAACCAACCACCAGCAAGCAGTTGAGAGCTTTCAATGGGTTGGTAAGTTTCTACAGACGGTTTATACCAAACTGTGCATCTATCATAAAACCACTAACGGATCAGCTTCGTGGAAATAAAAAAGTGGTCACAATGGATGCAGACTCAAAGAAAGCCTTTATTGCGACTAAAGAAGCAATAGCCAATGTGACTATGCTGGCACATCACAATGCCGAAGCCCCTGTCAGCATCGCGGTTGATGCATCTGACTCAGCGATTGGCGCAGTTCTGCAACAATGGACTGACAAAACTTGGCAACCTTTAGCATTTTTCTTAAGACGACTAAACGATACCGAATCAAGATACAGCACTTTTGGTCGTGAACTGCTAGCCATGTACTGTGCTGTGCGACATTTTCAACATTCTATCGAAGGCCGGGAATTTACAATATTCACCGACCATAAACCACGGACGTTTTCTATGAAGTCATCTTCAGATAAGTACTCTCCGCGAGAGTCGCGTCATCTAGACTACATTTCCCAGTTCTCTACTGATATACGACATATATCTGGAGCTAACAATGTAGTTGCCGACGCCTTATCCGGAATACAGGCCTTGAATCGTATCCAAGGTATCGACCTTGTTGAACTATCTCGACTTCAAAATGAAGACAATGATCTTCATCACGAGTTATCCACAACAACGCTTAAACTCCAAACAAAGACGATTGGAAAAGGTAAGAACACTTTAATTTGTGATTATTCTACAGGTACAGCCCGTCCAATCGTTCCCAAGAGTTATCGACGAATCATCTTCGACACATTGCACAACCTCTCTCACCCTGGAGTTCGTGCTACGTCTAAACTAATTGCTCAGAGATTCTGCTGGCCAAGGATGAATAAAGACATCAAAGAATGGGCACGCTCCTGTGTGGCATGCCAAAAGAGCAAAGTAATTCAGCACAATAAATGTCCTCTTGGCACTTTTCCAACTCCCGACGCTCGATTCAACCACGTCCACCTTGATTTGGTAGGACCCTTACCTGAATCAAATGGATTTTCTTATCTTTTGACATGCGTAGACCGTTTCACACGCTGGCCAGAAGCGATTCCCTTAAAAGACATCACTACTGAAACGAATGCTCGCGCTTTCGTCGAACGATGGATAGCGAACTTTGGTTGTCCATCTACAATAACGACAGACCGTGGACGTCAGTTTGAATCTGGATTGTTCCACTCTCTGACGAAACTTCTTGGAGCGACGCGCTTCCGAACAACAGCCTACCATCCACAATCTAACGGTTTGGTAGAAAGATTTCATCGACACCTGAAAGCATCACTTTCAGCTACAAACATGCCGCAGTGGACAGAGGCTTTGCCACTAGTCTTACTCGGTATCCGAAGCATGGTAAAAGAAGATGTCGGGTGCAGCGTGTCTGAACTAGTTTACGGAACGACTCTTCGATTACCAGGTGAGTTTGTGGAAACCGCTTCCACCTCGACAAACTTGGATATAAATTCTTACGTGAACCGGCTTACAAATGCTATGCGTTCGGTTAAGCCAGTTCAAACTCGACGACAATCGACAGACACTTTCATCCAACCCGCCTTAAAATATAGTACACACGTTTTTGTACGTCGTGACGCTCTACGCCGACCTCTTGATGCGACTTACGAAGGACCATACGAGGTTTTGAAACGTGAAATAAAGTACTATACGATCGATAAGAATGGACACGAAGAGAACGTCAGCATTGACTGCCTCAAGGCAGCTTACCTAGAAGGTAAACCCTTCGATGTCCAACTCGCCACAACACCGCCGAAACTCGACATGAGCAAAGTCGCCATGCCTCAAGCAACAACCAACGAGCAAGTGAAAATTCAGAAGAGCTCCATAACGCCGAGAGCTACACGTTCTGGTAGAAATGTACGATTTCCAGAACACTTAAATGAATATTACGTCTATTAATTTCTTTTTCTAATTTTCCACTGTGTGTATTGTGAATATCTATATGTACAAAATAAAAAAAAATTGAATAAAAATATTTGTTTTTACTTTATGGTATTCATTTTTGTTTACACATTTTCGTATGTTTAAAAAAACATATATAAAAAAAAACTTTTTTTATTTATTCATGTTAGCGTTGCCGACATTTTATGCGTTTTTGTAGCTGTATTTAGCCGCTAAATTGCTTTTAAATATATATACATATATATATATATTAATGAAATGCATATATTTAAATTTTTTTTCTTCTTTTGGTTTTCCAGGACGCCTGGAAACGACCAGAAGAAAATGGAAGAGAACGATAACATTTTGTACATTTTTTTTTTATGTAACGACACCCTAGCATAGGCACTGACGCCCAGAAGCTGCACAACATCCAAGCTATCAAAGGAACGTTTACCAATGCTTAACGCATTGGGTTTTATCCTTTTGCTGGTACGTCATAGGGTCCTCACGAACCCATTAGGGGGGGGAGTGAGCTGTAGCGGTAAATAATCCCAAAAATAAATAGTTACATAGGTTTCGACATTGATGCTGACCATGTTTGTTTTAGCGGACACTACTAAGTTGAAGGCGCTCGGTCACGCATCACGACCAGATCTCGTCACGCCGTACCGAAACAAGCAACCCTCTCTAGTTTGCCAGCCTAGACGTTGCTAATCCATTGCTGCTCCATTCACGATCAAATATAACTTCTCTTCTATCCTTCATTGCCTTCTGATTTCTTCTCATTCGTAAGAGTGGGTTCAATCGTTAGAAGTTGCTCTGGTAATAATCCAAACGTAACTTGGTCATGTACCGGGTGCAACTTCAGACGCAAACGAAAATCAAGAAACCACTCTATTTGCCTTAAAATAGATCATATAGCTAGATTTTGCAAATCAGAAACCATCTGTAACTCTGACACTTGCAAGGACCAGCATCATCAAGTATGTCACACCTCAATGATTTGGGTAATAGTGTGTGTGAATTTACTAAATTACCACTCAGCAACATCTTCCTAGGACTGATGCGAATATATTTGAAGTCAGGAGATAACAAAGTCAAGGGCCATAACTTTCCGGAAAATAAGTATGACGCAATCATGATTAAACCAGACTGTGTCGCGTATCTTGGATTAGTACATAGTAAGACGTGGATTACCATTATTACCGTGGGTGATAATGAAATAGCAAGCTGTACCTGGGAAATGTCTAGGGTGTATATGAGATGTAGACGAGAATGTGTTCACTCTTAATGACAATGCTATAGTAGTCCAAGGCTTACTTTTTATATGCTGTGGAAAACCTACCAATGACAGCGTCAAGATTTGGCTTTATCTGTCTGATCTATCATCAAATCGTTTCAAGAGTAAGGAAGTCTTATCTTTAATTGGTCTTGACATTAGAGGCCGTTTATTTTTGAAGTCATTTTAATATGTGTCCAATATGTGTCCAATTAATATGTTTCCAATCACATGTAGATTTTAATTAGTCCTTCCTACGTATGTATCACTGTCCGCATACAAATAATGGATGTTATTGTTGCCATCCGATCTTCAAAATCCTGGAAAAGCCGCTTGATTATCAAAAATAATTAAAGCCGGTTAATTTATACTTACCCATTCTGCTCTAACGTCTTCTCCTATTATGCACCATTGTTTATTTATTCATGTTCTGCCACTTTATAACAATATCAGACGGGATTCCAGAATTATCTTGCAGAATAATGGACAGCACTGTTGATACCACCGGATGCAAGATACTTCGCTGGCGTTATTTAGAGATGTAAGAATGAGCCTCTCCTCATCAAAATTTTACTGCCACCCTCCTTCACCGTCGTCACTTTATGTTCTTTTACCGTTTGTGCATACAGTCTTCTTTGCCCATTTCGTTAGCAAAAACAATATGTCATTGTACGTCAACACTACTGGAAGCAACTGCTATCTACAAAATGTCCGCTGGAATATGCAACTATGTTACATTTTCCTAAGTGTTACCAACTGGCTTTTAATTAAACTTCCTCAAAAAATTACTCACTTGAGTATGTTACTTCTATTATGACTTACTGAAGATTGTGCACTGCTTAATTTTTGTCTATAAACACATAGTATTATTATTCAAATCAGCCAAAGCTATGTAAATTAGTAATAACGTCGTCAATAAAGGTATCAACCAAAACATTCATAGTAAAAATAGACGTGATTTTAAAATCATTGCCTTCACAATGATTTCTTTTCTCAGGTTCGTCGGATGACGTTAGTTTCGTTGAAGTCTATTCGCTTTCATAGAGATTTTTATTGCCAGCGGTTGCCTTTGGAAAAGGCTGGGTATACATTTGTGTTACAAAAGAAGACATTATTTTTCAATAGTACACTTCCATTTATAAAGTATATAATTATTGCACTGCTTTAGTTTTTGTATAATTTCGTCGACATTTCAAAATAATTTGTTTTGGCAACTTTCTGATTGTGACTGTCAAATCAGCCGACTGAATTGCTACGATTGAGCGCTTATTGGAGTTCAGAACACTACTGTTTTGCTTCTGCTGATCAAGATTTTTTAATTAATCGAGTATCCATCTTGTTTATTATCCCCAAAACCCAAAGGAATAACAAGAAGTTGTTGGAAAACGATTAATTACTGTGTACAATAGCAGCGATGGCAACAACGATGCCAACAGCAACAATAATAGCAATAACAATAGTCTAAAATAGAGCAATAAATATACAAAGTAATTAGAAGTGTACTTCTGAATAGTATTGACTCCAACAGTAACCCGAACGTTCGCTCAATCGTTCCAGAACAAATGGCTGATAATAAAGGAACTTGATGCAGCCAAACAACATTCAGTGGTTCCAATGTTCAACTTCCTTGACAGTGACCTTTGGTGTTTTGTAAAGGCATCCACAATGACTATGTATTTTCCGCCCTGAATCGGTCTAGCAAATCAATGCATATTCTTTGCTAAGGGTTGTTAGACTTTGACGGAGTTTAAGGTTTAGATGTAGTCAACGAAATCCATTCTCATTGTGAGAAAATTGTCCAGGTAGACTAAAATGGCAGGAATAATCTGCAGTAAGATGTCTATGACTTGCTGAAATATCAATGAGGTCGGTTTGATTTGGACGAAAACTCTGTTATACTGGTTATTATTCTTTACGTGTTCATAGTCAGACACTACTTTCATTCTTTAGCTACTGGGATCTTCATTTAAGCTTCTGATTAGCCCAAATATGCGAAGTAGTCCCCTTATTTAGTTTTTCGAATAAGTCTTCTGATAAGGACAGTGGGTAGTGGTGGACTATAAATGTGATGAAATATGTACAGCCTACCTTATAGATTAGGAGACAAAAATGAATTGTTCAAATTGGTGCATCTGTAAAAGTGTGTATTTAAGATTACAGTCCACACATTTTTTGCTTCTCGATATTTCCTAGTCAACTGAAATATAAGAGTGGTTGGTAGTAAAATAAAGAGCATACAGAACTATTTTGACGTCACCACCTTTGAATTCTTTGTTAACTTGAACTCAATAAAAGGTGACACTACCATGCAAAACACGCTGTAATACAAGACAGGCAGGGATTACTAGGAGTCGGTGATATACATAATATTTAATATCATTTGAGATGAGAATTGCATAATTGTTGGGAGTGTAGAGACAGCAATGATGGAACGACCAGAAAACCACGAACGACGTCTGCTATGAGAAGTACAGATGTTGGATCACAGTCGTATCAAGTCCTATATGTATATATGTATATAAATCCTAGCATATCAGTTGGCTTCACAGACATACGATTGGGTAAATTCACGTAAAAAGAAGTCTGTATAAAGAATTAAGCAAGAATGTATTTTGAATCTAAATAATCCGACAAATGTTTACGATTTAAGCAGACCGGAGGAAGAGAGTTCAATACAACTTGAATACGCACATACAAAGAAATGTTCAATTTCAAAGTTGATATATTCAAGGGATAATCTGGGCCTCTAAATAAGTATGAAAAGTGTAGAGAATAAGCTAACAGCTCTTCACGGGTACGATTCGGACGATGAAGGTGGAAATTAAGGTTGCTTGCGGAACCTGAGTAGTTGATAACGAATGCTTCCCAGTAGTACCTGTAATGTGAACAAAGAAACGGCTGATTTGTTTAAGAATAATAATGTAATACAATCGATTGGCAGTGAAGATTGGTGCAAGTGGGGCTACTTACTTTCACCCTTCCTCTTTCGTCCCTTGGTTGACTGGATTATAAAAACTGTAATATCTCAAGATAAGCACTGAATACAGTGGATAACAGGAATCAAACCGGATGACTTGGACTATGCAGATGGCTTATCTCTTCTACCCCTTACACACAAGCGCAAATGGAGGTAAGGACAGTAAGTATAGCATTACCCTCTGCAGACCGGCATTAGGTCTTAGAATACACAAAGGGAAAAGTAAGAGCCTTAGCTACAAAACGACGAGCCCGAACCCGATTACACTTTAAGGCGAAGCTCTGGAAGGTGTGGTAACTTTTACATTTATTGGAAGCCTTGTTGATAAGCAAAAATTATGTGATCTTAAGTAGGTGTGAAGGCACATATTCGCAAGGCGATACAACAATAGCAGTTCTACAATTAAAATACATATAGAACTCAAACCAACTGTCAGCCAACATAAAAATCAGTGTTTTCATTACAAACATCAATACGATTCTACTGTTAGGCGTTAAAAGTTGCATGGAGAACTCTAAAATCATCATTCAGAAAATAAAAGTAATTATAAACAGTTATCTACTCAAGATACTCCATACCCGCTTACCAAATGACGAGGGGTAACATGTATTGATTGATTGGATTATATTTAAGTAAGAAGTGAAGTTTTCAAAACCTTTTGTCTGAATTCATTCATGAAAAACCATAAAATGAGTCCCACATAAAATGATTGTTAAATACCATGTAATCATCATTTACACACATAAGTGACTAAGTTACAATGATACTTTGGTTATGAGGAGGCATTATCAAAGTATTCAAAGGGGCTTGAAATATCTATATGATTCAACGATAAAATTTTTTCTCCGTATTATATAAGTTGGAGTATGACTGGTAAGTGGAATCCAGGACGCGCGTTTCGTCTTATTTGGGACTCATCGGCTGGATGTACCTGCATCCCAATGTTGATGTTCATACTGGGATTCGAACTCAGTCCGTTTCGTGTAGAATGCCACCGCGTTCACCACTAGACTACTTAGTCCAGACAGTCACACTTGTTCAACGGGCACATTGGTATTAGGAAGAGCTTGTATATTCTCGTTGATTTGTTATAGACTGAAGCTGGTCAGTCATTGTTGCTATTTGTGCATCCTGAGCGGATCGCGTCGATATATACCGAATTTTTCACAAGTACTATGTAAGTTGGATTGTGACTGGCAAGTGGAATCCAGGACGCGCGTTTCGTCCTATATAGCAACAATGACTGACCAGCTTCAGTCTATAACAAATCAACAGGAATATACAAGTTTATCCTAATTTTACCCCGTGTTGACTATCTATTTTATTCTCAAAGAAAAACCCCTGTATATTAACCTCATTGCTTCAATATCCAACAGTAAATGCCAATCTGTTACTAATGATTAACTATTTAACATTATTTGGTCACTTTAGACTAAATGAATTGACTGACTTGCATTTGTCCGATTTAATTAGATTTCCTTGCTTACATTTGCATTGAATATAAAAACATTCAGTGAATTCATTGATCAAATGCATTCGCCTGTCTAAGAGAGTGATCAACACTTCATAATAGTTATGCCCAACCTATACTACAATTAATGATAAACAAAGTGATCCTGTTTAGCTAAGTAGATCAGTAAATGAATATGAAATGATAAATGTTGCATCAATGTAAATGTGCCAATTGAATATAGAACTTCACTAGCCTCCTTTTATGTAGCTAACCAGTTAAAAAGAAAAGTACATTATCAATTCATTCTACAAACATTCCATATGATTAGCATCAGTCTAATTAATAAACAGACAGACAAATGAATAGCATAATATGAATAATGCGAAGAATACAGTTGCATATCAGTAAAGTTAATCATTAGAATGATCAGTTAATGTAGAAAATTACGTCTGATGGTGACAACTTATTTGACCTACATTAACATTTTATCATTTCTGAGTGTGTGTGTGTGTGTGTGAGTGAGTGTGTGTGTCTGAATGACATGGCAACGTAAATAGTCAAGTGTTAATTAACTTTTTGTTATTTTATTAAGAAACCAGTAACAACAAGAAACCAACTTTAACATAACTACCCCAGATTAGTTTTGTAATGTAGGCTGTTTACTAATTATCAAGTAAATCAATGTGAACATAGGGTCTATCAGCTTTTATTGAACACATCATTTGAAGAAATCAGTTAACCATTTGAATGTGATTGTGATGTTGCAGTAGTTTGATTGGATGTTGATTGTTGCATAAAATCAATGAAAATTTATATGGATCCCAGTGATGAATGTTTTGTCGTTGGAGAGAAGGAGGTTGGTGGAATGATAATCAGACGATTTCGATGTGGGCGTGGGGTGGGGTGGGTTGGGGGGGGGGGTTAGAGTAGTCCTTAACTGGTGGAGATCAGTGGTATGCAATAGTGAGTAATAAATGATAGTCTGAATTGTGCAATCTTTAGTGAATCCATGCAATTTGTGCCATACATCATCGTTTGTTCGAGATATCTAGGCTGTCATTAAACTGAAGCTGAGGGTGGAACAGTTTCTTCGCCAAACTTTTCATCATTGTGAGTATAGCATAATATCAGTGTGTTTTTGTAACCACACTACCCTCACCCTATTTAGAATGTATCAACAGATCTGTTTGTGTGCTTGCACACCGAATCGCGGTTGATACAATCCACATCATATATTCGTAATCCCACTCTCATTGTAAGACTGTTTCAATCTTCAGGATCTCTATTAATTGACGTTAGTCTTTCTACGGATTCTTGAAATAGTAAAATATTTCTATTAACTTACTGATGCTTACTTTTTATTGTATATACGTTACATCACTTTGAAAGGCGTCTAAGACCATCATGTAAGTGTTTTCCAGTATAACATCTTTTATGAAAGATACTTTGGAACTTGTAGAAATGTGGAGGAATGACGCTATTTCACTTTGATGTCATTACTATTCAGTGATTTGTGTGGATGATTTCTGGCTGAGTTGTTCATTTTGTATATACTCAAATATATCGACGTTGATGTCGACTAGCAAGTGGTTGGTTTCTAAGACTAACAGCAATATCAGTGAAGTTACCAAATATACCGAGTGAATCAGTAATCATTAGCGCACTTCATTAAAGAAAATATTGAAGAACTCCCGCTCCCCACTCCCACACTAAGTCAACACATCAATTATGTTTACATCAGATTGTGTGAAACAATGTTGAAATCGTGCTCTTCTGTGTAAATTCATAAATGCCTTCAAATGTAAGTTGTAATACAAGAAAGATAACATTCATTACTATGTAAACTACACCACATTTTATAAATGCTATACATGTGTCTCCTGTATATACATGATAATCCTCACTGAATATTTACATCTTGGAATCCGGAAGGTCAATGGAATAGAGAAAGACCAGAGAACATATTGTGCTGTTAATTGGAGACAGACATGAAAAGAATGAAAACCACTTAGGAAGAACATCAAAGGTAAGCTCAGGACAGAATTGGCTGGAGAATTCTGGTCGCAGCCTATGATCAACGAGAGGTAACAGGCATTGATTGATTGAATGTCAGTTCATATAAATTCATTTGTAAATCGGTATTCAATCACAAAATTGCCATCCACTAATGTTGTTGTCATTTATTAATATTCATATTCTAACAGGAGGTTGGTGAAGTTGTGGAGATCGATGGTGGTGTTGGAGAGGAGTGAGGTCTATTTTAGTATTGATAACAATTAACAAATTGATATTTTGCACATTAAATATTGTTACAGTATTATTGTCGTTACCATACATATTCATTAGTCGTTACATTATCACTGATTCATTTGACGGTTTGTTCCAGTGTTTCACTATACACTCAATGCTTCTCCGTGTCCTGTCAGTACTAGTCAACTGAATAACGACAGTTAGTTACTTGGAATAAAGTTACCGTGTATATAAGCTAACACTCATCGATGTGTGGATTTCATCACTATAATCAGCTTACTGAGTATTCTAAGTTGGTTCTGTTATTCCCCCCCCCACAACGACATTACGTTTATTACAACGGTGAATGCTCTATGTTGGAATATATTTATAATGCCATTCTATAAACAAGTAACAACTTTATGAAGGTTGATTGTTTCACCTGTGTCCATCTGTACACATGAGTATTTCTGATTTATTACACCAGTGGATAAACTTTTTCATTGGTAGGGAATGTAGTTCTTAATTAGAGTACAATAGTTTACTGTGCATCTCAATGACGTATTTACTGAAAGCATCAGTTGACTGTCAGACACACTAGGTGTTCAATGATGTCCATATTTACAAAACGTCAATCACCGTCAATTCTATCAGTAGTTGTTCTCATTCACTCCATTTAGTCACTCCATCCTATTCATTCGTAAATAGTCTTCTTTATTGTTTTACTATGCAAACAAACTAACCGAATCACATATGACACATTCCAGTTCTATTTAGTGGGAAGAGGTGATGTTCATTGGTCAAGTAGTTATACAGTAAAGCATTTTAGTCTACAAAACGAATGGATTTTCTTTCAAGTTAAATTATTAAAAACTACTTTTTCATTCGCATCAATTTTTAGAAGACTATCTGATATGACTAAACAAATGAAGGCGAAGAAGAGGTTGACATCATCATCAACGTCGTCGTCGTCGTCGCCGTTGTAGTAGTAGTAGTAGTAGTAGCGGTAGATGATTCCTTGCAATAAATATATTCATCACACATCAAAAGAAGAATGGTATACCATTGAATATCTTATGATAAGCTTAAACATGATGTATTCAGTTATTTATGATAATCTTGAAGAATGTCGAAACAACATAGAATTCAGTAATATGACATGAATGGATTTTTTTCCAATCAAAGCTAATTGTTTGGCTTTAAACAACCAGTAGTCATAGTCCTAGTGGTGTTGTAAAACAACTCCAATCGCTACAACAATCAACATTGGAATGCAGGTACATCCAGACGATGAGTACCAAGTAGGACGAAACGCGTGTCCACGATTCCTGTAGCCAGTCACAATCTAAATTAAACTTCGATTGGTGTTTATGAGGCGAAATTCCTAAAATATAACAGAATTTCAATCAACATTGGTTAGGGTAATCGCCAGGAACCCATCCAGGTAATCGGCAGCTACCGACACGACTCAAATTAGCAATCAGTGACTTCGTAGACTGATGTCATTTTCTTAGTTTGGCCTCCTCTAACTCATTCCCATCCTGCTCCGATATCAGCCAACATCGCACCTTGAAGCCGAAAGTGGATGCTAATACGCAACACATGTATAAAACACCTCAGTCGATGAAGATTTACAGCCGCATCGACTGATTTACCACATTCGTCTAACACCAGTCGTCTAATCTCGTTATTACTTAGTCGGTGATCCCAGCTAACGCGAGCGATGTTTCGAACACATCGATAGTCAAAAACTAATAAAATTCGTGTGTCGTCTACCCTAAATAGCCACGTCTCACACCCATACAGTAAGACAGAAGCGAACTTTTGCGCAGTACACTCTCCGTTTCGTTGAGCGACGGATATAGCATCTACGCCATAGGTGACGTAGGTTAGCAGAAGCCAAAGAAGCTTTCTGAATTCGTACTGATATTTCGTCAGAGACCAACTTATTAGGCCTAATAAAACTTCCAAGATAAGTGAAGTGGTCGACGTGCTCAACTACACCACTCCCTATCTTTAGTTCAGGTGTTGACGAAAACCACTCCTGCAGCAATAGTTTGCATTTAGAGGGGGAGAAACGCATTCATTCCGAACATGGTTGCATTAGTGCTTATTGCTGTTAAGATATTCTGCATCTTAACAGCGTCATCGCCAAACAGGACTATATCGTCAGCATATTGTAAGTCAATAAGCGGTTCTCCAGATAGGAGATCAATTCTTGAGAATTCAGACGATGAGAGTGTAGTTTCCAACAGTATTTCGACTATAAAATAAAACAAAAATGGGGAAAGTGGGCAGCCTTGACGGATACCACTTGAGGTTACAAGTTCAGATGACAGTTGGCCATATGTTGTGACACTACTAATAGTGTTTGAGTAAAGAGCCTGCACACAAACTACGTACTTCTTGGGTACGTTTTTTCAATGAAAGACATGGCCGTAGAACTTTATAGTCTACAAAGGCAAATGCCGCTTTCAAATGTGAGTAAATAACTTCCCTGTATTGTGTGTACATATATCGAAAGTGATCAGCCATATTGCTACTAGTGAATAAAATTTCTTTGATTTAAACGCCAAAAACATCTTAATCATAGGTTACTTTATTTATTAACATCAGATACCTTCCAGCGTCATTTTTAAGACTAAATGTCATGGGTGACATTTTGAGTTAGCGAAAATGTTGCGGTAATATCCGTTTAAGTTACACCTTTTAATATAACAGGGATTTGGTGATAAGAACGTACTAAATGAATCTGGAAGGAAGCTAAGCTTACATGCAAAGTTAAAGGGAAATCTTGAAGCTGTGAAATGAGATAAGGAATATATTTGTAGGCACATTGTTAAGTTGTTCACAGTTTGACTTATGGAAGCCAGTTATAATTATTTGTAACTAGCATGTGTAGGGGGAAAAGGCTCATGTGTTGTTAGATGACCTCACAATACCAAGTTTCATCAGGCATTCTAACTTGCTTTCAGAAATACCAAGTTTGTCAGGTGGTATTGGAGGTGGTCTGGCATAGACATGTGGATTATTTAGATTAATAACTTGCGCTGTGCTACGTATAACTGGCTTGTAAAGATAATCTGGATAATTAATAGAAACAAGCAGCTTTAAAGCGTCATTTTGAGGCATATGATATCACACTACATTTATAATCAAAGTCATGCAACTCAATGATTAAGTCATATGACTAGAAGAAATCTACGTCTATTGTCACCTGTTCTACATCAGCTTTCGTATGATGTATATTTTATTCTGTCATATATAATTTATGTAGTAAACTCCGCCTGTAGCCCTCCTAGGGTTACTGCCGGTCCCAAGCCCGGGTAAAGGAGGAGGGTTGGGCATGGGGCTAGCACCCCCATCCCGTAAAAACCCAAACTTGCTAAAAAAACGCAAATCAGATTAAACAAGATAAACCATTTAAACTCTGCCCTGGGAGTGAAAGGATATATGACGCTGGAAATGGATAGGACATACACTACGTAAACCATCAGACTGCATCACAAGACAAGCATTAACATGGAATCCTGCTGGGAAACGGAAAAGAGGAAAGCCAAAGAACACGCTGCGTCGAGAATTGGAAGCAGACATTAAAAGGATGAGCAGCAACTGGAAACAATTGGAAAGGATTGCTCAGGACAGAGTTAAATGGAGAACACTGGTGAGCGGCCTATGCTCCTCAGCGAGGAGTAACGGGCATAAGTAAGTAAGTAATATACAATTTAACACAGTCCAATTGCCGTCTGGTCCTGTTAAATAACCGTATTCAGTAAACGTTAATAATCTTCGATAATGATAACAATAGTAGCTGAGAACACTTAATATAAGAAGCATTTCATTGTAGCAACCACTAGTTAGTTGGACATGAACAATACACGGCACAGTCTGGTTACATCATACCAGTTAGTCTTATTATAAGTGAACAAACATCTATAGGTAATTAGAATGTCAAATTGATCTGACTTCTAGTCTCGGTGTGTATATCAACAATGGAATGCAAGTATAGCTAGCTGATAAATCCCAAACAAGGATGAAATGCGCGTTTTGGATTCCACTTAACAGTTACAATTCAACTCAACAAAATCTATAGATAAGCAGATGAATAACCATTTGATACACACAGACTGTTCGTCAAGTCTTAATATAAAAGTAGTGTTTCAGTATCAAACAATTTTACTACTGTCGACAATCTCATTATTATTGCTTCAATACATAAATCTACTCCAAAGTGTAATAGTGAAATCAATCAAATCAACAACTGACATATCAGTAGTGATTAGTAGTATAATGAGAAACCTACTAACATCATTTAACATGAACAGTTAGACTAAGTTGATTAATACTTCAATACACTTCCTCTGAGGTGCTACTATGCATTTGTTCTTACATCATTTCCCACCACCCCCCTCCGGAACCCCTCCTTCTTAACCGTTCAAAATAACATTAACTCACTAATTGTGTTGTTGCCATGCATGCCATGAATTAGTGTATTGATTAAGAACAAAGTGTTCTATATGATAAAACGTTAATTTATTAAATGAAAATTAATTAGTTCTTATTCATTGTTATCATGACAAAATTTATTGATTATGAGAAATTTATTAAAAAAAGTCGTCTTTATCAGTTAGTTACTGTAGTTGGGTGGGTGGGTTAGAGGGGAGGAAATGGAGTGGAGTGGAGTGGAGTAGAGACGAAAAATGATGTAATTGGATTGGACCTCATTTTCTACAATCCTGAATAGTTGATAATCCACACTTTTTAAGTAGTATCTGTCAATGAGAACAAAAATAGAAATGTGAATTACTCATGAATTAATGATGAATTATGATTATGATGTGTGATTGTGAAATGCAGTTGCATATTGTCATTCGTATAATTCATCTGAGCTCTAATAAGAAGTCATGATTGTTGAAATTTAGAATCATCGTTTGTGAGATATCAGTTATTACCAATGATAATGGATGATTAGAAAATAATGAAACTGGGAATTCTGTTATTGAATGCCAGCCCGAAGGTGTAAAGGGGGTGGGTGTTTGCTAACCTAAGGTCATTGGGGCGAAATTCAGGGTTGTCACTTTTGACGAGTCCTATACTAGAACAAAACAGCTAATCAATGCTCTCTAGTTATCAATCCTACCCTGTCAACATTAAATTATGACGATATCAACTGAAAATACTAAACTTCCCAAAGTATCACAATTCAATAAATTTAGGATTGCTTAATACTTCGCATATGTAATAAAACAAAATAATTGTAAACAATGGATATTCTCATCAGGACTTCACCAACATCAGGCAGCTGGTGCTTAACCTACCTACGATTGTACATTGCTGAGGAATCCCATACTAGAAAAGCAAGAAAACATTTTCTAGCAGTGCTCCCTGGTTTTCAATAGTTCCATGCTAACATCAGTCTTTGATGTAATCTATCAAGTAAAAATACCGATCTCCACAAACCAACTCAATTCAATATAATGAATTGTTGAAATAAACAAACTGTGCAAGTTCGCGTCATATTCATTATCTAATGACTTATCGAATAGGTCGATTCACACTGTCGATTTCATTTGTAATATTACACTAGTTATGTTAGTCGATTTCATTGTCTAATCAATGACTTAATCATTGAATATAATTAGAATGTATTTCGATATTCCAATTGATTTGTCATGAACTGTAACCGATCAGTCTCTGTTGCCATATGTGTATCCTGAGTAGATAGGCTCGATATTTAGAAAGGTATTGATTTATTCAAATTACGGCTGACAAGCTTAATCCAAGTACACCTAGCTGACGACTCCTACATAGGACGACATATACGTCCTAGACCCCACCTACCAGTTATATTCCAGCTGAAGCAATACTTAATCATTGAAGTTGTCTCTTCAAATAGTCAAAGAAACATATTGATTGATATTGTTTATGATGTGGATTGTTACTTACTTATTTTAATTGACTTATTCACATGATCATGAATTTCGTTTAGTAACTGATGTACCACTGAAAATGCATACAATCAAAAGAAGAATAGATAACTTCAGTGGAATGCAATAAAATACCTTCAAGTTATCATGAAGTCAATTGCATACTTGATGCTAGTCCGTGACATACAGTGAGTTGATCACCATCATGATTATCACTATAAGTAAAACATGTGTTGGTCGACATAATTCTAGATTTTTCAGGAATTTTTGTCCAAAGAAGAACGAATAGATTCAGAAGAAATCGTCGGGGAGTATATATCAAAGCATGTGAATAGAATATACTTGTAAATAATCTCATTGAGTAAAATTTAAAGACATTTCAATGTTTCGCACGGTAGTCTAATCAGTGCTTCTTCAGGGAAATAACCAACATCCATAATTGTCGAGTGTAAATGTGTAAATACGTGTATCCAATCCTATGGAAAGTATGAAATGTTGTGGATAAAGCAAGAAGTGTATTTCGTGTATACGAACCTGATAAACCTAATCTACTAACTAATCTACTTACTAGTTACAGACACGAAGGACCAAGAAACTCAATTCAACGTGGTGATGTGCACACTATTGATGAACATCTACCTTAAGAACTCTGTTAAAAACATACTTAAGGAAAAATGTAATTAGAAAGGTATGCCGAAGGTTCAACCAAAAACGTGACTGACACTGTCGTTGCCTCATACTGAGATGAAATATCCGAAGTGATCAGAAGAATTCTCAGTAAACATGGCATATGTGTTTTCTACCGAATAAACAATACACTACGCTTTTCACTTGTAAATATCAAGGATAGAGTACCGAGAGAAGAATACACGATTGGTGTCTATGACATCAAATGTAAGGCAGAAGGAACATATACTTTGTTTGAAGCATATTCTTAAATCCTCTAAAGATCTAAGAAAACTTGAAAATATGTTGACAATTGCAATACATTTGATAAAAACAGGGTTCAGCATCAATTTTGACGGAACTAAAATTCTTCAAAAAGATTTCTATCCTGATAAAGGATGACTAACATCTGAAACCCTACACATATGGACAATTACGAACAAATATAAACCGATAAGATGGAGTACTGTTAGCTGAACCGTGGCAACTACTGATGATTGGAAACGCGAATTCAGACATTATCTACTACTCTATCATTCAAACACACTCCAATTATTGATTGATTGATTGATTGATTGATTACACGGTTCCAAGTGGTGTTACCAACTGCAATTGTATATTTATCCTTTGGTCCATAATAATTATTACTATATCCACCTACTTTTGTAACACGAATAATCAGATTGTCTATTTCTTTTCGGTGAACATAACCCACGCCTGTGTATGTACACATATGATTACAACATGTAACGTCTCTAATTCACAACGTTTCAATATTATTTCACTCATAAGGACTGATGCGAATATGTTCATACTCTGTACACGATTGGATATTCGTAGTGATATTTCACCTTGTATTTACACATTTACACTCGGTAGTTTTTGATTTCGGTTATTTCCCTGGAGAAGCTCGGATCACATTAACGTGCGAAACGTTGAAATGTCGATAATTTCACTCGTTGGGATTATTCACAAATATGTTGTAATCATCTGAAATGGAAATTGACTGGCGAGCAGAATCCTCAAATGGTGATTCGTCTTGTTTGGAATTTGTCAGTTGGATGAACTGACATCCCAGTGTTGATATTCACAACAAGATTCGAAGTCAATTCGTTTCGTAGCAAACGTTACCATGTTCGCGACTAGGCCACCAAGTCCAGACAGCTACAGTTGTCCAAGACGTATGCATATATAGTTCGCATGCATTTGGATGTTCCTGTTGAATTATCATGTACTGAAGCTGATCAGTTTATGTTGCTGTCTGTGCATCCTGAGAGGGTAGTCTCGATATAAAAATACTTCATAAGTATTATTTGAGTTGGATTGTAACTAGCAAGTGTAATCCAGGATGAGAGTTCCACCCAATTTTCATATTTATACATTGTTACACATTTGTTTCTTGATTACAATAAATTAAACAGTCGACAATTCTAACTTACTTGTTTCGAAATTGTAGTAATTAATGGAAGATTCTAACAAATAAATCGCCCTTGTTATTGGATGGAAATCTAAAACTACATTCACAAAACACAATCAACATACAGTGGCATATATTTATCAATGAATTTTAATACCAGTATCAGTGTATGTGTGTGTGTGTGTGTGTTGTACAAATTCATGAACGTTGATACTACTGAATTGGATAAATGATAATTGGGCAAATCAACAACATCACAAATTGATGGAAGCAGAAATCCTACCATTGGATGCCAACTCAATGGTACAGATGGTTAGGTGTTCACTAACCTGAAGCCACTAGGTCGGAATAAACGGTAAGTACTGTTAAGGTGTGAGACATGCAAACATATTGATCTTCTTAGGTAAACAAGTTGTGTATAAACATTTCAATTTAATGTAATAGAAACTGATTGAAGTATACTAAACAATCGTGGATAGACTATTACTGCTGAACGGTAAATAGATACCTACCATCAACAATTACTCTACATTACCTTTTGTATAATTAGGTTTAAGTGCATTACACCTTTCTTCGTTGTATTGTGTCAGCACTTCTGTTGAAACAATGAAAATGAAATAAACATTTATCATATTAGTAGAATACTAAATATAGTAGTTGATTAGGGCAAATCAACAAACAACTGTGAACATGCATCTTCGACTGTACTGCAGTGAGATTAGAGATAGTGTAGTAAGATACTCAATACTTAATTGAACTTATGTAGAATGTTGAATGCTGAATGTAATTGACAGATCAACTACGAAGGTTCAAGGTGTTCAAGTGTTTAAGGTCTACTTAGTTAGTCAATCTATTAAGCATAAATTATAAAACATGTAAAACAATTAGTTTTTACTTAATGAAACTATTGAATCTTACCGTTAGACTGGCGTTTCAGTTCATTATAACAATGTTTCCATGAACCCGACGAAACGAGATTAAATTCTATGTGATTTAAATGGAAGTAAATAAAGTTATTGAATAAAGGTGATCAACTATGTCATCATAGAGGCCACTGTTATCCCTAACATTATGATGTTTGTACTGTATATTTCTTCACTGATACCAAACTGTTAGACTGTAGTATTCAACTTAACGTTACCGAGTTGTACAATTTGTGACGTTGGATTCTTTGAGTTCAAATATATTTGTTCATCGCTTATTCGTTCCAGACTTCCTTGTCATACGCGTAATTTACGATTGTCGTGCCTGTATACGTTTTATTATTAACGAAGGCGAAATTACTGACAAGATATATAGTTATTGGATCTACTGAGGCTACAAAACCACCAGTATAAATTGCTACCAACACCATAATACAATACATTCTGATGAAATCTTCATGAATGCTTACCCTTGAAGTAATCTAATTTATCTGCGATATATCCGTTTAAAACTAGAATATTTCAAAAAAGAAACAGAATACAACAGAATGTCAATGAAACAGTTCACTTTGAAGTTTAATCAGCATTAATCATCTAAGATGGAATGAATGTCAATAGAGCACTGGAAAGCATTGACCAATTATTGTTGTTATATAATCATCCTGAGTGGATTGTCTCGATATAATGGTAGATTACAAGTATTGTTTGAGTTGGATTGTGATTGGTAAGCTTGGGACTCGTTATTCGGATATACTTCATATCGAAACTGGAACTTAGTTCATTTTACATCAAACACTCCCCCACCCCCTACCATACATTCTGTTACCATGATATCAAATTGTTTTCATAATGAAGATAATAAAGAAAAAAAAAATAAAAAAAGAACGCGTTAATTTGATTAAAGTTGGTTTAACAAACTTTCTACACTCCAAACAATATTTCCAGCTCTTGAAAGAATACGTGTACAATCAACATCTAAAATCAATAGTGTTAGATCAGTTACCATGGATATTGATTTAATTTACATTCATTAATTGTTTTATTCTCATTTGCCAATTCCATATTCATTTCATCTAGAAGAGAAATGTATAAACGAAGTCATCAACTAAAAAGTGTAAGCTAAAATTGATATACAGAAATCAAATTTATTGCTTTTTCATATCACCAATTGATTTGATCAACCAATCAATCAGTCAATTAGTTAATACCTGTTACCCCATGTGGAGCATAGGCTACCGACCAGTATTCTCCAACCAACTTTGTCTCGCACTCTCTTCGCCAGTTCTTTCAAAGTGCACATTATTCTTTTCACGTATGTCTCCAATCTCCGATGCAGTGTGTTCTCGGCTCTTCAATTTTTCCATCGACCTTCAGAATTCCAAGTTACTGCTTGTCTTATTTCCTCAATCTGTATCCTATCTACAGCCAGTCTAGTCGTGAACGAGGTGGTGTTTGGCACTAAACCGACGGAGTTATATTTCCAGTGTGATTACCATTCACTTTGTATCAAAACAACAATTTATTTAAATCAATTAACTAATTGCATTCAATGTTGACATTACGTAATAGATTTTCAAAATCATTTCTGTGCTTTTTAACGTTATCAACGGATTTCAAGATGGAGTCTAGATTTTAATGAAAACAAACTGTTTATTAATGTGAATAAACAATGAAAAAGTTATTGTAAAACGTAGAGAATGTGACGATTAAATTTTCTCTAACTGGGTGCTGTGTTGTTGTTAAATGTCAATTTGATATTACGAATTCGTCTGAATTAAACAATCATTGATCACCAGAATGCATTGAACAACTGTTCCGTCGTGTCATCATCTAACTAAATGAGAAATATCAACATCTGGGTGTCGAATCACTGGTTCAATGATAAATTGACTTTCGCGGAGCTAGACGGTCATGGATTCGAACCTTGATGGTGTTGTAGATGCACACAGCTGAAGAGTCCTTGACTAGGACGAAACAGATGGCCAGTGTTTATTGGTAATGTATTCTTGATATTAAATTGAGTTCATTCTAACATCAGTAATCATACTGTGCTTACACTAGCTGTTCCCTCAGTTAATTATATGGTAATGTCTAATAATCAATAATCGACTGTTTGTGAAGATGTCTAATGGAACGGCATAGGGTATGTTTATAGCTAATTATTGGTTACATTGACACTTCTGTGATGAATCTCTGAAATGAATTCACACTGTCACGTCATTTTAATGTTGCTTAGATTGTTTGGTAGTGATATTTACCTTGCTGATGTCGATTCGCATTCATGTGTTTAATGCTGATGAATCGGCTTACCTATTCTTCTCTCAACGAAAGTGAGAACGTACTGTGCAACAGTTCGCTCTGTATTACAATATGGATATGAGACGTGGTCATTAAGTAAAAAATACAACACTGGAAAGTTATTAGTTCTCCACCATCAAAATCTCCCAGACATCGCTCGCGGGAACTGGCATCGCAGAGTAAGCTAAAATGAGATTAGACTATGGTTATTAGGTAATGGTGGCAAACCAGTTGATGAGGTAGTGAATCTTTATCAACTGAGGTGTTTGAGCATGTGCCAACCACCGTTTGCCTTGATGATCAATGTTGACTGATATAGGAATAGAATGGAAGAGAGTTAGAGACGGCCAAAATAAAACATGACATCAGTTCCTGAAGTCACTGATTGCTGCTTTCAGTCGTCTCGGTAGTTGCAGACTACCTGGATGGGGTCCTTGCGATTACCGTGACCAGTGACTAGAAGCATAGAGTGACATGGCTCAGAATCAGTCACAATTGCGCTGATGTATCCACTCATTCTCCTCTCTTAAATTGTAAGCTCTTCGTTGTCTTTGTTATTATTATCATTGAGGTAATTTCTACATTTACTAATGTGATGTTAATTTTACTGTGCTTTAGAGGTATGGCAACCTGAACCGATGTACACATGTGCCAGGTTCTATGTTATTCATACATACATATATACGTACATACTTACATACATACATACATACATACATACATACATACATACATATTGAACCATTATGCTTAGACATAAAATCATGGATTATTTCACTTGTTCTACAGGATTACAAGATCACTGATGATACAATACAATTTCAATTTTACAAATTTAGTGTTCACACTGTACTCATCTGTTTGTAACTAACATTCGATTATGTTTAACTGTGTAAACACTACAACCACCCTAGAAACAATCCTACATAAACAAACACTATCAATATGCATATGATGAAGCAAGTGAAATTGATCAATGTAAAAGTATAAAGCATATAAGTGACGAGAAAATATCATCTAGTCTGCAACTGAATTATTATTAACACAGCATTCTAAGTGTTACTTACTGTGATTTTCTTCCAATTGGTCTTGTATTTGTTCTGATGCACTCTCTGAAACAAATCAACATTGAACTGATGGAAACACATTCCATATGATAACTAGATAATTCAGTAGTACATAAACAAACTTCTTTGAAGATGTTTCATGTCAGGGTATACACTAGATAGCATTAACATATGAAATCTAATAATATATTCAATTCACTAGACAGTGATTGACTCCTTGGTTGAGATAATACTGGCTAATGATATACGGATGCCAAGATAGTGTCATTCCAGTGAGATTTGTATAACTGTGAATTGTGTAAGTAGATCTGTTAAACAACAACAAAAAGTTACAATCTCTGTATGTAAATACAGCAAATTTCTCAGGTAAAAGACAAGTGCACACACAGTCAACTGAGAAAGATTTTGTAGTGCTTCTCAATGCTGTATTCAACTATTTCAATACAGCATACATTACATTGAGTTAGTGAAGCTGTTATGACGTCAGAAACATGTTATAACTGGTGTGCATGACCAATTAGTTGATACAATTTTGTATGCAGTAGATTATAACAGGAAACTCAAATGGGAGTGCTTAGCCAGTACTTACACGTCTGTCCTGTAATTTCTAGCTCTACCCAGCCTCTCCAACCCACCCCTCAAAGCCGGAATCATTAAACAAAATCAAACCTGCATTCCAGATAATCCCTTTACATACACATAAAACCTGATTAACGTCAATACAAAATTAGAGTAACAATGACTATGAACTGGAACAACATATACACAATCAATTAATTGTAGTTCATAAATGACAAATGATATAGAAACAGTTAATGTACAAAACGGAAGGATAAGGCACTCATGACATAATGTCTACTATACAGACAACTGAAACAACCTTCTAAAATATAATTCTAAAAGTTGTTTCTTCTTCTTTAATCGTCGAACATAACAGAAGTATACGTCTGCATAGATTATTGTGAATGCATCTCCATGCAACATATAAACCATAGAATACATCGAAACACTTTCATCAATATACCATATGGCAATAAGTGAAATGTAAGTGAAATACACTAATCAATATAACAGCCTCTGATGTTTATGCTATTCATGTTTATAAACATTAGATAAGTACTAAGTGTAATGGTTATTTAATAAGACTTCAATAACAAAACTCATCCCAACTTACTACTTTGTGTAGATGCATGGATTATCATAAGGTAGACGTTGACGTAGAACAACATTAATAGAACCATACTTCCTGATAATGACATTCTTACTGTCTTTTCTCGTTTACTTTTATACTATCAGAAACATACATTGATTGGTCGTTGGTTGATATGATATAAGCTGTATTATGAATATGTTTTGTAAACAACGCATTATTGATTTGCATGCAAACCAATACAACAAGTACGCAGCTACAATAGAGAAAACATCTCTTGAAAAGGCCCTGTTTGACGGGCCCCAAGAAGTTGTTGCTTGGACACTGCTGTCATGCTCCCAGGTCTTTCAGATTAACCTTAACCCAATTCGTTTTTCAGATACATCAAGAAGAACCCTTCCACAGTGTGGGCAACTAGTAAAAGATAACTACCCTCATACTTCTAGCAACACGAAAGATCACCGCCAATTTTATCAAACCCCCTTTTTTATTTCTAATATTTAACTTGCCCATACCTCCAAGTCCAAATCCCTATCTTCAAATTCCTCCTGTGTCATTAGCGTCAACGATTCCGGCCCACGAAATGACGTCCCGAGCATACTAAGACCACGCTCCAAACTTCACATTAGTGCATTCAATATACGAACACTGTGTCAACTAGTGCAACAAGCCTCCCTTGCTAAGACATTTGAATCCTGTGCCATTGATGTATGTTGTGTCTCCGAAACACGCATACAGGATCCTAGCGTGGTCAATCACTTGACCTCATCTAGTCAGAGTGAACAACCTTCGCGATACACTCTCCGTTTACCCAGAGACTCAACAGCAACTTCTCACGGGCTAACCAGTGTAGGTATTGTGTTAAGTATGAGAGTAGGACAGGAAATCCTCGAATTGATTCTTGTCGACAGTCATCTATGTGCTGTCCGACTGGATGGTTCACTAGGAACTCGAAAAAATAAAGACACGCAATGTTATCTTTTCGTTATTTCTGCCTACGCTCCCACCGACTGCAGCCTGACTGAAGTGAAAGATGAATTTTACAGAAAACTTCGTTAACTTCCTCCAAGGGCCAAACATTAAGATTTGGTAATCTTGGCTGATGAGTTTAACGCTCAAATAGGTAGCTTGAACCAGTCTGAAAGACATTCAGGCGGATGCTCCAGTGTCCCAGTTCAAAGAACAAATAACGGTTACCGTCTGCCACAACTTTGCTCAAACAATCGTTTATTTCTAGCAAACACTAACTTTAAGCATAAGTAGTGACATCGTATAACATGGCGATCTCTTGGCCCTACTCAACGGTGGACTCATCATCATCATCAGCAGCAGCAGCAGCAACGTAGAACCGGGCACAAGCGCCTGTAGGTTCAAGTTGCCATACCACACTAGCACTACGAGAATATTGAGATAACGTATAGACAGAATACAAGAGGGTAGAGTAAAGTAAAGATGTGTAGAAAATAACAATAGAATTTAAGATTTAGATGAGGTTGCAGAGTGAATACACTTGCGCCACTGTAACCGATTCTGAGCCATATCGCCGATTGTCTCCAGCCACTTGTTGCGATCTCAGTCGATGAAGGTTAATGACCTCTTCGACTGATTTACCGTGTTTCCCAAGAACCTTTTGTCTAACCTCACAATTACTAATCCGGTTATTCCATGGTATACGAGCGATGTTCCGAAGATTCCTATGGTCAAATATCTGGAGACGACGCATATATTGAGTTTTCATGGCCCATGTCTCGCAGCCATATGTTAAAATGGCGCGGTACTGCTGTGCAGTACACCCGGCCTTTCGTTGAGAAACGGATATCTCGTCTGCGTCACAAGTTCCGTAGATTGGCAAATGCCGATCGGGCTTTCTGAATCCGCGCTGAGATTTCGTCAGACACCGACCCACCAGGGGTAATGAGACTTCCGACATAAGTGAAGCGATCAACGCATTCAATTACTTCACTCCCTATAACTAATTTAGGAGAAGAAGCAGGCCAGTCCTGGAGTAACATTTAACATTTGGGAGGGGAGATGCGCATCCCAAATATGCCTGCAGTGTTACTCAGGGTGTTCAAGAGACCTTGAATGCTGTGTGCGTCTTCACCAAATATGACTATATCATCTGCATATTCTAAGTCGACAAGAGAGCCTCCTGGAAGGATATTAATTCCTGAGGACTTAAAAGAAGTGAGAGAGATTTCTAACAGTACATCTATGATGAAATTAAATAAAAATGGGGATTAGGGGCAACCATGACGGACTCCAATTGAGGATGAAATTTCTCGTGACAATTCGCCATATGCTCTGACTCGACCAATGGTGACCGAGTAGAGAGCCTTTATAAAGCTAATGTACTTTTGAAGTACGCCTTTTAATGACAAACATTGCCACAAGACTTCACGGTCAACAGAGTCGAACGCTGCTTTTAAGTCAAGAAATACAACTATAGTTGGGCGTTGGTACATATGTCTGTGTTCGAGGATCTGGCGCAGGGTGAATATGTGATCAATGCAACCTCGGCCAGGTCTGAAACCAGCCTAATTTTTTCAAATCTATAAAACACGTTTCGATTCTGATCACGATCTAGTGCGAGCACGCAATTATGTGCATCTTACCGGGAGAAGAAAAACTACCACTGGAAAACACATTAGAATCCAGTACAGCAATTAAACAGACAAGATTAAATCTTAAGAACAACTGAAGAATCACTTAAGCAATTACAAAGATGCGACCCAAATAGATACTGCTTGGCAAGATGTCGAAATAACTGTGGCATCTACAGTGATATCTCTCAAGGACTTAAATCAACATGTCAAGAAAAATCAATGGACCTCAATAACTTCTGTTGAATTGATAGACTCCTAAAGACTTATCCCGTCAGGCTCCGAACATGATGATGAGCGACGAGGAATCACACGTACAAACTGACGAAAAGTCTGCGAAGCCACCGTGAGCAGCGGTGGGTAGTAAAAGCAAGGGAAATGGAAAATACAGCGGCGTTAGGTAACACTAAACAACTCCTCAAGTTAATAAAAGAAATCGGGGTTAAAATATCCAGCGTTAAAGAGACGATTTCCGAAAAAAGGTGGAACGCTTGTTAGCTCACAGTCTAGACGTTTGGATCCATGTGCTGAACACTTCAAATAGCAGTTCATTTGGCTTTCAGCTACTCGAGAACATCCCGGTGACCAATATTTTGACTAACGTTTGAGAATTAGACATAATTCCGTCTCACTGGGGTCCTTCGTTAATCGTTCCAGTATGTAAGAAAGAGTCGAAGTCGTGTTGTGATAACCATACAGGAATTAGTTTGGCTAACATAGTGTCTAAAATAATAGCTTTTATAATTACCAGACGTTTAACTGCAAATCGTGACCTACAAATACGAGAAAATCAGGCCGGTTTCAGACCTCATCGCGGTTGTATAAACCATATATTCACCATTCGTCAGGTTTTAGAAGACAGACATACTTTTCGGCGACCAACAATCATGGTTTTCCTCTACTTGAAGGCGACATTTGACTCTGTAGACCATGAAGTTCTATGACAATGTCTTTCATTAAAAAGCGTGCCCCAAAACTACATAAATCTTGTCAAGGCTCTTAACTCAAACACTACTAGTCATGTCAGACCATATGGCCAACTGTCATCTAAACTTGTACTCTCGAGTGGTATCCATCAAGGCTGCCCACTTTCCACATTTTTGTTTAATTTTATGGTCAAAATACTGTTGGAAACTACACTCTTATCATCTGAATTCTCAAGAACTGACCTCCTACCAGGAATCCATTTATTGACTTACAGTATGCTGATGATATAGTTCTGTTTGGCGAAGACGTTGACAAGATGCAGAATGTTTTAACAACAATAAGCTCCAAAGCAACCATATTTGAAATGCGTTTCTCCCCCCTGTAAATGCAAATTATTGCTGCATGAATAATTTCCGTCAAAACCTGAACTAAAGGTAAGGAGTGATGTAGTTGGGAACGTCGACCACTTCACTTATCTTGGAAGTCTCATTATCCCTAATAGGTTGGTTTCTGACAAAATATTAGTAAGAATTCAAAAAGCTCGTTTGGCTTCTGCCAACGTACGTCACCTATGGCGTAGACGAGATATCCGTCGCAACTTGAACCGATGCACACATATGACAAGTTCTATGTAGACTATACAAACATACATATGTACTTCTACATAGTCATCACTATGAATCTCTGATTCATAAGGAGAAAATATTTGAATCTCATCTAAGTTGTAAGAATTTCTAGAGATCATCTTGCAATTTAACTTTACTATGAGAGCAGCATTTTTAGAAACTTTGTGAGATATCTTCAAGCCTACAGATAAACAATCAAGCAATTTCCACAAAAATCTCAATTCAGAGTCTGGTCTTAACTACAGATAAACACTGGAAGAACTTGGCATAAACTTTGATCTGTTTCTAAAACATCAATCAACATCATGAGTACACTGAAATAATCAATAAAGTCAGTCAAAAATAGAATAGAAAAACACCTACCAAACACTCATGGGAAATGCATCAAAATGAACAATTCTGATTATTAGTCCTATTTATAGAAATAATACAGTTCTCTGATTGGTTATCAAGCAATAATAATCAATACAATCAGACGGAGTACAGGTGGTGGGCGTTTAAATAAATGTCATTGGTCAGGTTAATTATGAACATAAACAACAGCCCTTAATAGGGGAATCTAGGTGGCGGTGTGGGGGGGTGCTCACTGATGAGGAATTCCACACTAGAATGAAACAGCTATCTAGTGCTCTCTGGTTTTCAATGGTTCCCTGCCAACATCAATCTGTGACATATTCAATCAAATAAATAATCAATCTTCATACAAATAACCATCCGAATTGAATTTCAAATTCGGTGACAATAATGTGAGAGATAGTGGAAGGTGTATTCATGTTGAATGTATAAAACAAGTCATTCGAGAAGAAGAAGAAGAAGGAAAAGAAGAAGAAGAAGAAGAAGGAGAAAGTAAGGAGAAATTCCACTACAGTATTTATTTCATCCATAGTGTATGTCTATATCTCAGTAAGTAATATGTTCGACTGTATTTCTAGATGATCAGCATTCTCAACTAACGTTCACCTACTACTTCATTTGTTCAAAATGCACTATTCGTTTCAATCATCAGTGAATCCTCGTCTATTTATCTTACACGGAACAATGTTGCAGTTTCATAAATGGATTTTTGTCATCACTTATGACTACGTACATACAGCAGCTAGTTGAATCTAACGCATTGATTAACTACGAAATCAAGTAAGTCGTATTTATCTATTTTGGATACTGATAGTAGTAAGTATGCTATTTGTTGGAGAACATTGATTAATGCTGTATAATGGTGTCTGTCGAAGACTGATCAATATACATGTAGCTTAGTATAACTGAATGTGAGCTGTCAATGATTGAAACACGAGGGTCATTTAAATGTCTGAATTGATTGATTAGTTTGATAATCTTATAGTTATTGATGCAATGTTGTGATGCTACTAGATAATGCTACTCAAATAGCTGTCAGTTACTCACTATACAGAAATCTCCAGTTTCATTCAACATACAGAATTTCTAGGACACCTTTATAACCATTGCCATTACCACACAGTAGCTGCCATTTCACTGAATTTTCGATCGTGCTATAGGTCTATCTGTCTAGACTTACTGCCTAGTGGTGTGCTGATCTGAGACTCGTCACTTTTATTCAAGATTTATTCGCAACTACACACAATCATTATTTGTACTGATTACTTTGATGTCTTGTAAAGAGTGTGAATGGAAGTAAAATTATGAAATACGTCGAATTTCTGAAGAATGGAATGTATTTCTAGATCAATTTTATAATCAAATGTGTCTACATTAACCATGAATGCATCTCCGTCTTGAATGATTGTAGTATCCGATGAGAATGGAAAGCCTGCTACTTATATTTGGCAACAAGTAATTCGAAGTTTACGAGAATGTTCACTAACATAGAATATCGTCTATAATAGATGAATAAACAGCCTATAGAATGTGCATACCAACACTTGTTTAATGCAACATTTGAAATTGTTTCTTATTATGAAGTATTGGAATTCATTTTTGCACCGAACATTGATGAACCCATCATCCTCCACCCATAAAGGAATACATTGATAATTTCCTATTTCCATTTAATAATGGCTAACATTGAAGAAAACATGAAAGTTAAGTAAAACTCTTTAAAGTTTGCCTATTTCAAACTCATTTGGTGAATAGAACTTCATCTGAAGTGTAGCATTACAATGCGCCAACAGGAAACTGATAATAGAATAGTGTTGATTCATGATTTATATAATCAGTCAGTTTATATTCGACAAATGGAGATTATGAGGTAGTAGCTGATGAAGTAGGTTGTTACATATTCAATCATGATAACCCTTCTTAGTAATCGCGTCTCTTTCACTGATTCTCATTGTGTAGATTATTCGGAGTATACTGAGATATCAAATGAATGTGATATGTAACGTGTAATCGTAATAAATGAATAGCAATTCTACTTTTATCAGCTATTCTGAATATGTGATTACGGTTTCATCTCAACGAGTAATTACAATTAACGCCCTAATCAATTGACGATCTTGAATACTTCCTTCTGTTGTTGCTTCCAATATAGATTTTGCTGTAAATGAGGCTGTTGAATGAATATAGATCCATAGTAAGAGAAAAGAGAGAAACATCTTGAAGTGATTAGTAGATGAGCATTTCCGAGTGACTAAACACAACTTGAATTACAATTAATCATAGATTGTACTATTACTAGGAAATCAGTAGCGAAGAAGACAAACTACTGAAATGGCTCAATTGTAGCAAATGAATATTCACTCTGTGTTATCCTGGCACTCATAATCGTCAGTGTGTTCGACAGTACTAGTCAAGTGGTTACACAGATCAGTTTAAATCAGGTGAATTAGGTGATTAACAGTAAAGTTGTCCTGTTAATCTGAATGGATCAGTGAATGAGTATGAGGTGATTATATGTATGAATGTGATTGTGACCACAGATTTCAGAGGTGTGAAATGTACCATGTATAAAACCACGTTACATTTATTGCATAACCAGAGTAACTTCTAACAAATAAACACTCACCTACGAATATGAAGAAATCAGAAGGTAGTACTGTGTGAAGAAGATGGTATATTTGATCATGAGTAAATTGTTAACGCGATAGCAACGTCTAGGCTCAGTAATACGTGGCGTTGTGTCATTTCATAACCCCGTAGTGATGCTTGATCGAGTGCCTTCATGTAATCGTGACCGCTAAATTAAAAAAACGATCAGCATCAATGACTAGAACTATTTACTTAACTATTTACTTAAAGAATTATTTACCACTACAAGTGTACTAACTTCTATTAAATGTAACCAAATAACGCATAAGAAAAGTACATTATCAATTCATTCTACAAACATTCCATATGATTAGCATCAGTCTAATTAATAAACAGACAGACAAATGAATAGCATAATATGAATAATGCGAAGAATACAGTTGCATATCAGTAAAGTTGATCATTAGAATGATCAGTTAATGTAGAAAATAACGTCTGATGGTGACAACTTATTTGACCTACATTAACATTTTATCATGTCTGAGTGTGTGTGTGTGTGAGTGTGTGTGAATGGCATAGCAACGTAAATAGTCAAGTGTTAATTAACTTTTTGTTATTTTATTAAGAAGCCAGTAACGATAAGAAACCAACTTTAACATAACTACCCCAGATTAGTTTTGTAATGTAGGCTGTTTACTAATTATCAAGTAAATCAATGTGAACATAGGGTCTATCAGCTTTTATTGAACACATCATTTGAAGAAATCAGTTAACCATTTGAATGTGATTGTGATGTTGCAGTAGTTTGATTGGATGTTGATTGTTGCATAAAATCAATGAAAATTTATATGGATCCCAGTGATGAATGTTTTGTCGTTGGAGAGAAGGAGGTTGGTGGAATGATAATCAGACGATTTCGATGTGGGCGTGGGGTGGGGTGGGGTGGGTTGGGGGGGGGGTTAGAGTAATCCTTTAACTGGTGGAGATCAGTGGTATGCAATAGTGAGTAATAAATGATAGTCTGAATTGTGCAATCTATAGTGAATCCATGCAATATATGCCATACATCATCGTTTGTTCAAGATATCTAGGCTGTCATTAAATTGAAGCTGAGGGTGGACAGTTTCTTCGCCAAACTATTCATCATTGTGAGTATAGCATAATATCGGTCGGTTTATAAGCACCCCGCCTAACCCTATTTAGAATTTATCAACAGATCTGTTTGTGTGCTTGCACACCGAATCGCGGTTGATACAATCCACATCATATATTCGTAATCCCACTCTCATTGTAAGACTGTTTCAATCTTCAGGATCTCTATTAATTGACGTTAGTCTTTTTACGGATTCTTGAAATAGTATCATTCAAAGCAATACGATTTAATCTTAATTAATGATTTGGTTGTTTTAATCATTGTTGTAGATTATTTACCTAGAATAATTTGAAATTGATAAATATACGATTGAATAACTTTATTTAATTTCGATATCATAGGTAACTGATAATTTGTATGCGTAATTCAATTTAGACGAGTTAATTTCACATTTCTTTTGAATGTTAAATTTCAAATAGGCCAGGAATTATTTGTCTATGCATTGATGATTCTATGGAAGTTAATCAGATATTGCTGTTTATCTTTGTAGGAAATTATGTCGAATGTTCTTAGACATCATACACTATCTGGTGACTTCTTTAACCAATCCCTCTTCATCGAATGTAACCAATTATAAAGAATGAAACTCCTTCTCTACTGACATGTTGATTTTGTTCAACGTCTCCAGTGCTTGCTAAACATATAGCTAACATGTCATTACTATTTGCTTAGAAGTCGTTTATTCCCTTGAAATCTACGTTAACATTGTGAATATGACAATACTGATGACATAAATATAAGATGTAGCTAAACCATTTGACATACATTTTGACAATCAATTCACTGAAATTTGCAGTTCATTCATTAACAGTGTCGCCATTTAATGATGTCTGTATTTACAATAAACGATTTTGTTCTGACAGTCATTTAACATTCTATCAGTAATTGGGTGTTGTAGAGACTATTGAACGTTAATTTAATGTTACAAATTGATCTGAATTAAACAATCATTAATCATCAGGAAGGATTGGACAGTTGTTTCAGACTCTTCAGCATTGAGTACCCACTACTCCATCAGTGATCGAATACAGGACTTCCAGGCTCCGTGGCAAATGCTTTTTCACTAGACTGAAGAGTCATGTACTAAGACAAAAGAACTGTTCAGTGCTCCTGGTAATCAATGGTTGTCTAAATCAGACCGATTAGTGATATCAAATTGACATTTAGACATCTGCAGTGTACTCAATTACTACCAATATCATCTCACTAGTGAATAAGTCCTTGAGATAATCCCTGGAGTTCTGGTGAGACGTGACCAGTGGATTTAAAACTTTTCGAGTGTGATGCAGTTACCCACCAATGGCAATTGAAAAGATCAACCGAATACTTCACAAGTTGATTGAATTATAAATATCAACCGTTGGGATCCTCCTGAGTGGTTTAATGGCAAAGAGTTCGCTGTGGAGCCAGTGGATCTTCTATTCGATACCTGATGTGGTCATGGATCTGCACTGATGAAGTGTCCCATACTAAGACGAAGCAACTGTCCAGTGATTTCTGGTGTTAACACTAAAACAATGTTTGTCTAATTTAGACTAATTACTGATATCAAATTGGCATCTAATTAATGACTATTCTTATTTCTTAATGAATTTCAAGTCAATTTCATCCATTCATAACTAGATATTTTTCTTGATAATATTCTTATTTTTACTGCTTTTTTTTTTGTTAAATATAAAGTTGGCAGTAACCAGTACCATTGTTTATTCTTTCTCCCTTAAATCATGAGCTTTAAATTATTCCATTACTTTCTTTCAACGCCTCCTGAACCATATTGTATATGTACACATTCCTTGTTACTATTATTATTTTATTTTATTGAAGTAACTTCTACTAATGGTGTTGGTGTTAATCTTGTGGTGCCATGGTGGTATGGCAACTCGAACCGATGCACACATGTGCCAGGTTCTATGTTGATTGTACATACATACATACATTTTCCACTGACCTCTACTGTTTTGTAATTAGTTGTTGTGTTAACTATTCAAATTGTTACCAGGACGTTATTGTAATCATACATATTCACCATTGGGACGATATAGAATTAAATCTTCTTATTATTCTGTTCATGTTGCCTAGATTTGACTTTGAACAAGTGATCCAATTATTAAGTTATTGGTCACTAGTTGTGAGTATCTGTTTTGTTTGCGTAGATCAGTTTACGAATTAAAGAGTTGCGATTAATACAGTCGTGTTTAACGTAGGTTGGTTAAGAAGAACATCTCACTATGATAATTATAAAGTAGATATTTACTAGACAACTAATTAGATAGTAAAGATATAATATGATGATAAGTTATCATTAATCTTAGTAACAAAATCAACAAAGTTTGCTAAGAAACATGCCAGTTTTTTTGAATAGAAGGCAAAGGAATGTCGTGAATGGGGTGAGGTGAGTGGTGTGTACAGTTAACATATACACAATCAATTTGTATTCTACAATGGAATATTGTTTGTCTACGAAAAGAATGCATAAAAGAGTATTTCTATACTTATTAATTTAACTAAACTGATTATGGTGAAATAGAAGAAACATCATATGAATGTAGGTTATCCATTAAAGTATAATAGTATACTATTTATGTACTTCATAATTATGTTAAAGTAAGTAAGTATATTGAAGTTGGATTGTGACTGGCAAGTGGAATACAGGACGCGCGTTTCGTCCTATTTGGGACTCATCGGCTGGATGTACCTACATTCCAATGTTGATGTTCACAGTGGGATAACAAATCAACGGGAATATACAAGTTTATCCTAATACCAATGTGCCCATTGCACAAGTGTGACTGTTTGGACTTAGTAGTCTAGTGGTGAACACGGTGGCGTTCGACACGAAACGGACTGAGCTCGAATCCAACTGTGAACATCAACATTGCGACATAATATCCCTTTAGTTATCGAACTACTTGAATACCAGTAAGGCATAAGTTTAATAAACATCTTCAATTCTGTTTTATACTACAATACAAGCATCGATATACACCTAATTAGTTGAATAATATTCCATTTGAAATACAAAAGTCTAATATTAGTTGACACAAGATACTGTATTTCGTAGAGTAATTCAATCAACCATTCTGCGTACAGTAATAATCAAATATCCTTTTTAATTAAATAGATTCGATTTGTAGAGATTGGTACTAAGTTTAGTTGATTGAAATCTTCACATATTGATATACACTGCAGTGTATACGTGTTTCAACCTGGTGTGGGTACTCCTCATCAGTGCTCACCTTAGATTTCATCCATTGAAAACGAAACCGCTGTTTAGTACTACCTGGTTTTTAATGGTAACAATCTGTGACAAATTCAATAAAATATCACTTTGTTCGATCACACTATAACATCTGGTTTGAGTTTTTTTTTAGCAAGCTTGGGTTCTACGGGATGGGAGTGCTAGCTCCATGTCCAACCCTCCTCCTTTACCCGGGCTTGGGAGCCGCAGTAGCCCTAGGTGAGCTACAGGCGGAGTTACACTATAACACGGATTTTGCAAAAAAAATATGTATAAACACTAAATCCATGGTATCATGTTCAGGTGAGTATTAGCAACTACTAGACTGTTTTGACTATAGATGTATGATATTGATTTATATCAGTCTACAGTCACTGGCTGTTTAAATACATAAAAAATACGATGACTGCAATGATTGTGATTTCCTTTCACTGTTTATAATGCGATTTCAATCAAAGTAGGACCATTGTGATAAGTAATGATACATCAAGTATTTGTTTGAGTTGGATTGTGATTACTAAGCTGAAACTAACACATAGGTTACGTTCTACTTGAGATTAGTCATTTGGATATACTTCACATCTGAACTCGAACTTGGTTTGTTTCTTGTCAAACACCTTCCACGTTCACCATTAGGCTGTTGAGTCCAGACAGCCAAACGTGTACAACCGGTATGTATATATAATTAGAATTTACTTGCAAACTATATTTATATCAAAACAATCCTGTCAGGATGCACATATGCCAACAGTGACTGATCAGTTTCAGTTCATGATAGATCTAAGAGAAGATTCAAATGCTTTTATATTTGTGCATCAAATTCTACATCACGTAGTAAACTCATAGAATAATCAATACTGGAGTAATTGTTGGGTAAAGCTGACCTTTAACTATAAATAGCAACAGTTATATTGAAGTGAACATCTACTGAAACAAAGTGGCCCACAATTTCATAAGTCTACATGTTCTAGACTACTGATTAAAGCTGTAGAAATGTATGAGAAGTATATATGTAAAACTGAAGAATAAATTACGATACTTAGATTGAATTAGACGACATCACATAAACATTGTCAAAATGTTACTTCAAGACATCAAGACCAATGGAGTTCGTGTCAGTTATGAATCAATCGCCATTATTGTCAATGAACAAGGTGTAATACTAATTGACTAAAGTTAAAAGTAAGATAAATGAATGTTGACTTATTAGTTTGATGATTAGGCACCTCTATAAAGGCAGTGAATACTGTCACATGGAAAGTTATTAGAGTATTCCACATTCGGGTGGAACGTTTTTCCTGTGTAATCTGGCTTCCACTCAATCAATCAATCAATCAATCAATCAACCAATCAATCAGTCAGTCAATTAATTAATTAATTACTGTTACCTCTCATGAAGCATAGGCCTCTGACCAGCATTCTCCATCCCATTCGGTTTTCGACTCTCTTTTTAAGTCATTACCAGGTGCTGTTCATTCTATTTATATCTGTCTCTGATTCTCGATGTAATGTGTTATGTTATCTTCTTTTTCTAGTTTGCTCTTGAGGGATTCCAAGGTAGCGCAGTTTGTTAATTTCCTCAATGTGTGTTCTATTCACCTCCAGCGTCTTTTGCTAATCTCTTCCTTGGCAGCTGAGTTGATTTGTTCTCTGCCATAGAAAGTTGTTGATGATGGTATCGGGTCTTGCTCATTATCTTGCTCAGAGAGTTGCTAATAAATACTTATATCTTTTAAATGATGCTTTTCGTAGTTCTCTGTGTAAGTTTCGGCTCTAGACAATAGAGTTAACTGTCTTAATGACTGCATTGAAGATTTTGATTTTAGTATTGACTGACAGTTGAAAGGAGTTTCAGATCACTTTCATTTGTAGAATTTAGACCTTATCTGCTATAAGTCAACTAATGATTGAACAGATTAAACTCATCACTTAAAATAATCACTAGCAAACAATATAAAATTGGAACAAATCCCTATTACAACTGAATGATCAGGTGAAACTACAGATGATTTAGAATTTTAGTATTCAGGTATTCAGGTTCTTTCCTTATGAATACAGCGTGAAAGATAAGGAGTGTCCTAGCGTAGATTTGCCGAAAGGCTCTTCGAATTGATCAAAGATTTTATAAGGCTTTAGCTACAATTACACAGAAATGTATAGTGATTAAATCGTCTCTCTCTCCAAAATCGACGTGCGTCTAAACGACACGGTGGATGAAGGTTCGACGCTATTCATGATGTATTTGTACTCAGAGGTCCAATATGCATCACAATGCATTAGAAAGCATTAGCGTGTAGTTGCCAAATGTTAGAACATTTCTCTAATGCTTTTGAATCCTTTATAATTTCAGAACTATCTCCTTCTTTGTGTATAGCTTTCCGAATCTTAATATCGTTTGACTGATATTGATAACAGATTAGGGAATAATATTGGGTCCGAAAGTGCTCCTCATCACACCCTACATAGCACCTCTGTCCAGTCACACAACTTGGAATTGACCCGTACGGATCGCCCAACTAGGAAATGACTTATCTACGGAATTAAGTTGCTTTCCTTCCTTTTCGTGCTGCTTATAAGTGTATAAGGTATAAGTAACATATTTTAAAACAAAGCATCACTAGGTTTTTACCTAAATGCTTAAATGATGCTTTTCGGATAAACTTCACTGTGGGTCCTACAAATACTCTAAAAGGGCTTACTAGGAGATGGTTTTAAAGTTTATGCCATACACTGGTTTTGAAGACAGGGCTTACTTTATCGTTTCTCTGGTCACTAAGTTATGTAACTTGCTTTACGAACAGATTAAAGCAAATATCTAAAAGATTAGAGATAAAGATTATTAGTTTCTTTAGTAATGCAAAATGTATTTTGTTGACTCTCATAGATTTCATTACATTAAGTTTACTTAGTAGTAGTTTAAAAACATCGAGTTTCTTTATGGTAATTTGTTCTGTTATGTAGTTTACATAAATTAGATTCATCTGTACAAATGGCTCGTCTACCGTTTATGTGTTGCTGAAGTAATCAACGATCACAACGGCTTTGCTGAAATCATCCTCCACTAGGGTTGGCGAGGTATTTTCGGCTAAAGTTGCCATATAGCCCCTCATAGTTTATAAGACTGAATGAATTAAGATTGAATGCATCAAACAACATAAGTTTTCTCAAAACTATGGATAAATCATATTATAGATGAATATCATAATGTATAATACTTAAACCAAATAGAGATTTCCACTGACAACTACTCTTTCCCTCCTAATTGAAACTACAAATTGATTCAATGCAGGTTCCATAATATACTATTATGAATACAAGTTATAGTTTAAGTAGCGCACAGCTAACAGGATGCAAACTATGACAAACAGATATCCAGTGTTCCTTGGTTATCACTAGCATCCAGTTAAGATAAATATATGACGAAAACATTCAACTAAACATATTATCTATCTCCACAAAACCATCTAAATAAAGATCTTTCTAGTTGAATACGAGTTTATATTAGACTGACTGTAGGGATAAATATCTATCTAAATCATAGTATGGTACTTAAATCTCTCCTGAAGGAATTCTTTGAAAACTCTTTTTATCAACTAATGGTAACAGTGAAATAAACACCTGAAACCTACTTTAATCAATCAGAATTCATTAGAAACATGTTGGAACTGAGTGTAATAGTTTACAGTAAAATAACAGGACAACTCCGTTTTCACCTAGTCACCAACCTTAGATGCCACTTTATCTCTTAAATCATTTTCGTTGTTTAATCACGACTAAGACAACAACAACAAAATATTGTGGTATCACGAATTAGTCTGAATTAAATATCCAGTGATCACCAGTAAGCACTGGACAGCTGTCTCGCTTCTGTATAAGACTCGTCAACAGTAAGCGACCACGAAGTCACCAGCAGTCGTCGCTTTACTATTAGACCACTGATTCGGCTCCCAACGTTTGATATTTCCAATTCAGTTAATTAGTTATATGTTTATTAGACATCGTTTATTACCAATGGTTGGCAACTTCCTGACACACAATACAGTTAAACAAAACAATTCAAAATAATGTTTTACTTTGCAACATTTATTATAAAACTTATCCTAATGAAGAATTTAATTTGACAATAAGAATGAATTACACTTATCTCATCTTCTTCAAAAACTGATTACGTAATATAAGATTGTATATATAAGTATATATAATGAGATAGAGAAAGAGTGGAGGGGAGGAAAAGAGAAAGAGAGAGAGAGAGAGAGAGCATGACTTGTTCCTTTATAACATGAGTATAGTTCATAATAATAATAATAATAATAATAATAATAATAATAATAATAATCAAGCTACTTATTTAGTTGGTCAGTAGTAGTATAATAATTCATTTCATTCATATTCATTAGTTTAATGTTAAGTTATAGAATGTTTCTGTTTATATGACTAGTATTGATTGAAACGATATCGCTTGCTCATTTCTACATTGAACAATTTCATCATCATCTTCAACATCATCATCAACATTAATCAATAATATTCATTGATTCTTTATTGATTATTATCAATAGGAAATCAAAGAAATTATTGATTATTAATAATCAATTAACTTATCAATGAGTTTATTTTTTTTAATTCACTTGAAGAATCAATTGACATTTTTCCACTATCAGTACCAGTTCCACTATCAAATTGTGAATTTAATGTATCATCAAGTATTGATTTATTGATTAGAATTGGTGAATTGATTGAATTATTATTATTATTATTATTGTTATCAGTTGTATCAGTAGTAGTAATTGGTGTAATCGCAGTAGTAGTAGTAGTATTATGTAATTGATTTATTAATATAGCTAATTGTGATTGTGATAAACCAATTGGTTGGGAACGATTATTATTATTATTATCATTATTATTAATCGGTGATAATGGTTTGTGTGAAAAATTTGTAATCAACTGATTATTGATTATTGTATCATTTGGAATTATATAATTTGAGTGATTATTATTATTATTATTATTAATTGATTGAATCATTGATGTATTACGTAATGATGATGGTGATGATGATGATGATAATTTACCTTTTATATATAGATTATTATTATTATTATTACGTAAGCCAATAATTGGTGATTGATTAATTGATTGATAATTGATTTTATCAAAATTATTTATATTTATTAAATGATTATTATTGATTTCTGATAAATTACTTGAATCCGGTTGATCAATACTATCAAAACATGATGTAATACCATCAGAACCAAGTTGATGAATAGTACTTGTTTCTAAGTTATTATTTAAATGATTTTGTAATTCTAGAAAATGTTGTTGATGTTGTAAATAGAAATTTGTAATAGCTGCAGTAATTTGTTGTTGTGATGAATGTTGTGATGTTAATGAATTATTACCATCTCCACAGATACCACTATTACTACCACCACCACCACCACCTCGATTATTACTAATACCATGACAAATATCCGTTCGTTGTATACTAGAGATTGAACGATGATGAGCTTCATTATTAATTGTATTATGATTAATACCATTACTACTACTACCATTAGTCCATGATAATGGAATTTGACCAGGTACTAATGAGAATGCTGATATAGATTGTCTATTACCTGATTTTCCATCTGGTAAATATCGTTGATACAAATCAATTGGTAGACCAGATGATGAATGATTATCATTGAATGTGTAACCGGGACAATTTATACCAGTCATATATTCTGATCCATAATCAATAGATGGTTGATATGATTCATATCCATTAGATTGTGATTGAATTTTATTCATTAATAAAAGACTATTTCCTCTACCACGATTATCATGAAGAAGATGAGTTAAACCATGTAGTTGTTGTTGTTGTGCTATTTTATCTCGATAACTACGACCTTTTCCATTAATTTGTTTAACTAAACGTGCATTACGTATTTCTTCAGCCATACAGAATAAATGTTGCATATGAGCACGTTCTTTAGAATCTGTATAAAAACCGAAATAATAAATAGATTTTCTACAATGACAATTATGTTACAGAATAAAATGAATCTTTTTAAATTGATACAGCATACCTTAGCAACAATGTTATAATTGATTATAACAGACAAAACGATTAGTTAACATACATAAGATGATTGTTTGTAGGTTAGTCAAGAGAAAATATAATTGAACATACGATTCATTCTACTGGATATTCATTCAAAGTAAAATATACCTATAGTTTAACTGATGAATTCAATTCCTGATTAACAACTAGTTAGACAGTGTTAATTATCTTATGACTGTAAGTAAGCTATGTTGTGAATGATTCCTAGATTGTAGAAAACTTAACGTAATCAAGATTACGTATCGACTAATCACAGTCAACTTTCTATTACAGCATATTATCCATTATCAGATAACTTCACTGGTAGAAATGTATCATCTATTTACTCATAGAATTTGTACAATCTAGTCAGAAATCTAAACATTGTCTTTACTATTCTTTAAATGTATATGCATTCGTGTGAACAGTTTAGCCAAATTTGACAAAAAAATTAATCAGAAAGTAAATTCATTCACTATATTTTACAAATATTTCCACTCATTTTGGGACTCTTCAGTCATAGTATACACCTAAACTATACCATGACAATGTTTGAATAAACTGTTGGGATGGCTCCCAACAACTTCAACGAAGCCTCCAGAACCCTTGAAGAAGTCAGAGACATTCCGTCCAATCACTGATCAATAGAACCTTCTACAATCTCGACGTGGAGCGTTCCGATTGGGTAGCAGTTGAGACTTCTTAATTCCGATTGGACGGATCATAATACTGATTTATTTGTTTCAGAAAACTATAAATATACGAACATTTTGTACATGACATGACTTTCCATTTCACTGGAATAAAGTTTCTTGCTTCTCGTCTTCAGTCTTCTGATTTTTCGACTAAGAGGTTTCAAAGCGTTCAAGTGCTAAGATTACTTTGCGGTTAGTCAATTTATCAAGTACGAGATATAACATAAACCATGGACCATTATGATTCGTAGTAAGCGCCTAACAACCACCAATACAACACCAGCGTTCAATAGTAGGATACCAAGTTTAATCGATTTTGTAGTATAATGATGATAACTATCTTACTAGTGATGTGTTTCAACTTATCCAGTCACTTATTTTCTATGAGATATTCAAGTGAATCTTTAAGTCGGTCACTAATGTACTAATTATTAAATGAACATTTCCAGAATTGTGGTTCCTTGTTTAGAACATAGAGACCATAAGTGCTTTCGTAATTCCTAGACAACATCAAAAATTAAGACGTATTTGGTTTCCCCCTCTTTTGATTTGTCACAGACTGAAATTGATCAGTCTCTGTTGTCAAATGTTTATCCTGAGTAGATTACACAAATGTATCTGCCTGGATTTAGTAGTCTAGAGGTGAACGCGGTAGCAACTAGCAAGGAATAGAGCGAATTCGAGTCCCTCTGTGAACATCAAAACTGGGCTGCAGGTACATCCGCCTGACGAGTCCTAAATAAGACGAAATGCGCGCCATAGATTCCGTTTACTAGTCACAACCCAAATTAAACAACATTAGTATAGTTGTATTTAATGATTTGGCGATTTGCAAATTACTCTCCGTTTTGTACCGACAATTAACTCCTACTATCATACTACTTACAATCAAGTACGATCAATTCCTGTCAAATACATCCCGTCGAATAAACAACTCACCACTACACAACCATCATCCCACCCTGTAACTCCAAATGTTACGGACGTATAATACTACTACTATACCCAATCATTAGTAGCTTTGTCGGTGGGCATCTCTCTCTGTGTGTATGTGTGTGCTTCAATGAATCGATCAATCAGCACTAAACAAACACTCGGCTATATACAATATTCAATGACAATATGCTGACAATAATCAGAATGACGACAATGAATAAAAGAAGAAAAAGATGATGATTATGATATCTGATGGTTCATTGAAGAATATCAATGATGTCAATATTGTAATGATATAACTAGTGACACGGACAACATCTTCTTGGTGGCATATTACTACTAGATACTCTTTTTATCATTACGATTCATTTGACGATAATCTTCATTACGAACTAGCATCAACTGAAGAATAAGAAAAGGAAGAACAGATGTTTTATCCCTAATAGACTATTCATTCGTAGTAAGAAAACATGGTTCAATAAAAGCTTCAACCTAAGATAATCTATTTTGACTCAACATTCAATAATTCATTTTATTTATATTTAATTAAGCTATAATGTTGATCATGTAGGTATGTTCATTATCCACCATCGAGGTAATTCTTGAAGTTCATGTGGGAGGATATAACCAAGAAAGTTCAGCTGTCTCGTGTTTGTGGCAGTTATCCATTGACGATCATGAATGAGGCGAAACAAACGTATCACTAACTGACTAAATTAAAAATATCATCAGACGGGAGCAGACTCAGTAATCTAAAGGTAACGCGGTCGCTGCAAAACACAAGGTTCTGGGTTTGGTTCCTGATAGGGTTGTGAATGCACACTGTGGAAAGTGCCATACTAAGACGACACAGCTATCTAGTGCTAGTTTCTGGTTTTCACTATTGTAAGCCGACCGGCCCAGTGGTGCAAAAGATTATCCGTTCGCTAACTTGAAGCTCCTGTGACGAAGTCTAGGGTGCCCGCTGACACGAAAAATCCCATAGTAAGGGGAAACAGCTATCTAGTGCTCTCTGATTCTTAACGAAACACTGCCAATACGAATCTGTGACGTATTGTAACGTTAAGTCATTGGTGATGTTTTCTGTTTAACTCATAATCAATGTAATGTAATTGATATGTAAACAAGTGAGCTAAAATATACAATAATCCATGATCATCATTACTGACTGTTTAATATTAATCTTCAGCTTCGTCTACATGTCAACCACCACATCAGTGACAAAGGATTGTAGTGGTATAGACAATTTGTCAAAGACTATTAGAGCATTTACTGCGGTTGTACAATCGTATATACGGTTGTGGTTCTATAAGATATTTGTCTATTGACAATTAGAAAATGATTACGTAACAAGTGATTTATAAATTGCATACATAGAAAGAATTACAGGTCTGTTACGTAATTGTTTAGATGATGAATAACTGTACTAAGATGATAATTGGCCATTTAATTGATATGAAGAAGAAATAAACATCGAAGAAATTGGTAGTAATTGTGAAAAAGACGGGTTAGTCGAATTTTAAAGTATGAGAAATTAAAAAGAGAAAGAAACATGAAAACAGACACAACGTTGGATGACAATAGATGATCGTCACGCTATCTCACAAAATGATGGAAGTGGGGAATATACCATCGGTTGCCGAAGCAGTCGTGCAGACGGTTAGGCTTTAGGGACTAGTAGTCACAGGGCGGACGTGTCCGTTATCTGATTGGCAATTATCAAAGTCACCCTGTATATCTCCGCAATACATTACAACAGTATTGTCTAAGCTTTCCGTGTAACAATTAACTACGATAGGAGCTAATGATGACTCCATTTCAATTCCACTGGTTTGTCTGTAGAAATCATTAATCAGTCTGAACTGTACTATCTTTCAGATAATGTTTTGTAACGCCAATACTAAAATTATCTTTCTCAATATGGTCACTTAGGTAACACATAGTCTTCATAAGGGGAACCTTAGTAACAAGTAAATGGACATTCAAAGTATTCATCCTCATACCGGTAACATTGACGTTTTTAATCAAATTGACAAAATCGAAGTATTCAAGTGTGTTGTATCTGTTGATGTAAATCTTGACAGATTGTAGAATTTCTATTAGCCATTTGACAATAGTATGGTACAGCAAATTATTCATATCTAATATATAGTGCAGAGGGACACTCTATTTTTAAACATACTGAAATCCATATAATCCTGCAATAATGGAATCTGACGGTCACAAGCATTCAATCAATCGTCAATCATAACCGTTCTTCTTCATATTGGTGAAGTAGACAATTGCATACAGCTACACAATTACATGTTGATTCAATTCTTCATTATTTAGACAATTACGTAATAAACCTGTAATGCTTTTGTAATAGTTATTTCATCCTAGTATGAAACACCTCAGTAGTGTATATCTACAACCTTATCAGCGATCGAACTTAGGATCTTGTACTCCCCCCCCCCGCTCTACAACATCTTATTACACTATCCATCTTGTTTAAATAGATCATTTACATACAGTCATTATTTTAATTAGCATGTGATAATAAGAAATAAAACTGAAGGGCAACAACTTACTGGAATATTGTCGAATTAATGCACATCGTATACAACAGAATACATTTAATACTACTGAAATTAATACTACTATTATAGCACCAATAATTAATATTTCACGTGTTAAAGCAACTGAAAATAAAAACAACAACAACAATAACAACAACAATCAATGTAAGTTATGATGTAATACAGAATGATAGTTACGCAATCATTGATAATCAATAATCAATCACTTGACAAAAAGTAACAATCAATTATTCTAATTGAAATCTATTCAAAGAGAAATTAGACAATCATAATAACAGTAATTATTGTCTTTAATACTAAATGAATGAAAGGTTATTAGACGAAAAGATTGATTATTGTCAACAAGTCTAAACTCCACTAGTCACGACATCTTACTAGAACTTCAGTAACATCCTGAATTTAGATATTAGTGTGCTAATTGAAGCGTATTGTAGAGATTGATGTTATTTAACTGAATTAGGTTAAGCTTTTGCTAACCTGAGAGCCCTGCGTTCGATTACTCTGGTAAAATTAAGGCTGCATCATGCTAAAGTGGTTACATAGAAATATAGGAGGCGATTCATTTTATCACATTCAATTCTTTACAGCTCTACTCGACTGTTAGACAGTATTCATTGGTTTTACAGTCTCTCATATTTCAGTATATACTGATGCAGTCGGTTGGGTACCTTCATGTTGGGGATGCCAGATCTCCAGAATTCTCTTAGTAAACGTGTTATTTTTGTGATTTATTCGTGTAAATCTAAATTTCTTATTTTCGCGCCAGAAATTTCCCTTTTCACCTTCAGTTCGTGTTACCCACTTAGTAAGACGCTAAATCTTATTGGTTCGTTGTTTATTTTAGTACGCTGTTTGTAACATTTCACGGACGCTCTCTCTTTTTGTATATATACGCATGAGATGTGTGATTATTCGTTCGTTTGCTGAGCTGCCTGTGGAATTAGAAGCTTCTTTCTGACTTTGGACTTCTCTCTCTAGTTAGCTGGTCTGCGACGCTGCGAATAGCTTAGCTTACTGGTTGTTGTGTCATTGGTCATACGTTAGTTATCAGGTAACGAGGTGTAATTTTATTCGCGAGAACCCCAACACTTCATAAACAAAGAACCAAAGAACTTGGAGAGACTTTATGTGTTAATCGAAGATCATTCTATTTATTTAAATGTATAGCATTTAGTATTGATGGATACTAAAGGTCATAACATTGCAAATAATTGAAGATAGAAGTCAACAATGGTAAACGAAGAGGTAAAAATTAAGAGAACAACATGAGAACTTCATTTAAAATAACTTCATTCCATTGAAAGAAGACATCATACATTTCACTGAAGAATTTAAAACGAAACTAAAACAGGACTAAATACTCCATATACCAGTCACAATCCAACTTAAATATAAAACTGAAGGGCAACAACTTACTGGAATATTGTCGAATTAATGCACATCGTATACAACAGAATACATTTAATACTACTGAAATTAATACTACTATTATAGCACCAATAATTAATATTTCACGTGTTAAAGCAACTGAAAATAAAAACAACAACAACAATAACAACAACAATCAATGTAAGTTATGATGTAATACAGAATGATAGTTACGCAATCATTGATAATCAATAATCAATCACTTGACAAAAAGTAACAATCAATTATTCTAATTGAAATCTATTCAAAGAGAAATTAGACAATCATAATAACAGTAATTATTGTCTTTAATACTAAATGAATGAAAGGTTATTAGACGAAAAGATTGATTATTGTCAACAAGTCTAAACTCCACTAGTCACGACATCTTACTAGAACTTCAGTAACATCCTGAATTTAGATATTAGTGTGCTAATTGAAGCGTATTGTAGAGATTGATGTTATTTAACTGAATTAGGTTAAGCTTTTGCTAACCTGAGAGCCCTGCGTTCGATTACTCTGGTAAAATTAAGGCTGCATCATGCTAAAGTGGTTACATAGAAATATAGGAGGCGATTCATTTTATCACATTCAATTCTTTACAGCTCTACTCGACTGTTAGACAGTATTCATTGGTTTTACAGTCTCTCATATTTCAGTATATACTGATGCAGTCGGTTGGGTACCTTCATGTTGGGGATGCCAGATCTCCAGAATTCTCTTAGTAAACGTGTTATTTTTGTGATTTATTCGTGTAAATCTAAATTTCTTATTTTCGCGCCAGAAATTTCCCTTTTCACCTTCAGTTCGTGTTACCCACTTAGTAAGACGCTAAATCTTATTGGTTCGTTGTTTATTTTAGTACGCTGTTTGTAACATTTCACGGACGCTCTCTCTTTTTGTATATATACGCATGAGATGTGTGATTATTCGTTCGTTTGCTGAGCTGCCTGTGGAATTAGAAGCTTCTTTCTGACTTTGGACTTCTCTCTCTAGTTAGCTGGTCTGCGACGCTGCGAATAGCTTAGCTTACTGGTTGTTGTGTCATTGGTCATACGTTAGTTATCAGGTAACGAGGTGTAATTTTATTCGCGAGAACCCCAACACTTCATAAACAAAGAACCAAAGAACTTGGAGAGACTTTATGTGTTAATCGAAGATCATTCTATTTATTTAACTGAATTAGGTTAAGCTTTTGCTAACCTGAGAGCCCTGCGTTCGATTACTCTGGTAAAATTAAGGCTGCATCATGCTAAAGTGGTTACATAGAAATATAGGAGGCGATTCATTTTATCACATTCAATTCTTTACAGCTCTACTCGACTGTTAGACAGTATTCATTGGTTTTACAGTCTCTCATATTTCAGTATATACTGATGCAGTCGGTTGGGTACCTTCATGTTGGGGATGCCAGATCTCCAGAATTCTCTTAGTAAACGTGTTATTTTTGTGATTTATTCGTGTAAATCTAAATTTCTTATTTTCGCGCCAGAAATTTCCCTTTTCACCTTCAGTTCGTGTTACCCACTTAGTAAGACGCTAAATCTTATTGGTTCGTTGTTTATTTTAGTACGCTGTTTGTAACATTTCACGGACGCTCTCTCTTTTTGTATATATACGCATGAGATGTGTGATTATTCGTTCGTTTGCTGAGCTGCCTGTGGAATTAGAAGCTTCTTTCTGACTTTGGACTTCTCTCTCTAGTTAGCTGGTCTGCGACGCTGCGAATAGCTTAGCTTACTGGTTGTTGTGTCATTGGTCATACGTTAGTTATCAGGTAACGAGGTGTAATTTTATTCGCGAGAACCCCAACACTTCATAAACAAAGAACCAAAGAACTTGGAGAGACTTTATGTGTTAATCGAAGATCATTCTATTTATTTAAATGTATAGCATTTAGTATTGATGGATACTAAAGGTCATAACATTGCAAATAATTGAAGATAGAAGTCAACAATGGTAAACGAAGAGGTAAAAATTAAGAGAACAACATGAGAACTTCATTTAAAATAACTTCATTCCATTGAAAGAAGACATCATACATTTCACTGAAGAATTTAAAACGAAACTAAAACAGGACTAAATACTCCATATACCAGTCACAATCCAACTTAAATATAAAACTGAAGCTGGTTTACCACAGGCTACTGTTCTAAACTAAAATTAAATGGTTGCAAGCTTATGAATTTTACCTTTCTGTAACCCCAAACAGGATGTCAGGATGAGTCAGCTGATGTCAGTATCGCATAACTTTCTTTAATCTCAAGGCTCTATACCATTACTATTCCCTTTAGTTTCAGTGTCGGTAAATGATGAACGATATGCAAGCAACTGTAAATACATTCATGAGACATGACCAATACAATGAAGACATTGTTTTAACATGGTCATACCTGAATACACATTGACGAAACGTTGTTTATCTAATACAACGGTGCCACTAAGTATAAGAAATTTTCTGGATGTAACGGTTACCGAATATCCTTACTACGTAATAAGTAGGATTTGCGACTGAACAACAGAATAGCACTCAATCAGACGTTGTAAACTTCAATCTCTACAACGTGATATACATAACGATGGCACCAATGTTAGCTCAGATTAATATATATGGTGATTGCATTATGCGTAGAGTGATCTCATTCGAAAGAAAATCACTACAACTTCCACAACTACTCAATTATGCATATTTTTCTATCATCTCTAACAGGTCATGAAAAGTTCATGCATAAGTTTATGCCAACGTTAAAAGTGTGATGAATGTACTCACTATCTAATTAAAAATTAACCTAATCTTCATAAATCTAATTTATGTGCTTTGAATACTGTCTTTGAAATATGACGTAAAGTAACAATAACCAAGGAGTGACTTATCCTATTATTACCACTGTTTCCTAATTTTTTTGGTTGATAGTTTTATTGATTACATGAATACTAATAAGTGATGAAGAAAACAATTGCTTCTTTCATGGTTGATGATGATGATGATGATTTGGATGATGATGATCTGGATGATGATGATGAGATGATGATGATGATGATGTGATGATGATGATGATGATGTGATGATGATGATGATGATGAGATGATGATGATGATTTGGATGATGATGATCTGGATGATGATGATGATGAGATGATGATGATGATGTGATGATGATGATGATGATGAGGATGATGATGATGATTTGGATGATGATGATGATGCTGATGATGATGATGATGATGTGATGATGATGATGATTTGGATGATGATGATGAGATGATGATGATGATGAGATGATGATGATGATTGGATGATGATGATCTGGATGATGATGATGATGAGATGATGATGATGATGATTTGGATGATGATGATGAGATGATGATGATGATGATGTGATGATGATGATGATGATTTGGATGATGATGATGATTGGATGATGATGATTGGATGATGATGATGATTTGGATGATGATGATGAGATGATGATGATGATTTGGATGATGATGATCTGGATGATGATGATGATGAGATGATGATGATGATTTGGATGATGATGATTTGGATGATGATGATGAGATGATGATGATGATGATGTGATGATGATGATGATGCTGATGATGATGATGATTTGGATGATGATGATTTGGATGATGATGATCTGGATGATGATGATGAGATGATGATGATGATGTGATGATGATGATGAGGATGATGATGATGATGAGATGATGATGATGATTTGGATGATGATGATTTGGATGATGATGATTTGGATGATGATGATTGGATGATGATGATGATGAGGATGATGATGATGAGATGATGATGATGATTGGATGATGATGATTGGATGATGATGATGATGATTGGATGATGATGATGATGCTGATGATGATGATGAGATGATGATGATGATGCTGATGATGATGTCCTGGATGATCTGGATGATGATGATGATGATTGGATGATGATCATGATGATGATGATGATGATGATGTGATGATGATGATGATGATGATTGGATGATGATGATGATGATGATGATGATGATGATGATGATGATGACAACCTAACATACAACACATACATTCCAATATATCAATTAAACTACTACCAACTAAATGATACACTATATTACATTTCTTCTAACAACGTATATTTCAAATGAATACATTAATTCATGTCAATCATTTATGTAAATAGTTTACACAAACAATAATTGTAATTGACAAGTATTTTATAAGTAGTATCATGCACACATAAATAATTTATACCTATTTAAGTAATATAATAGCTAATTTCAACGTATTCAATTACAATTCATTATAAATAATACAATTTATTACATACTAGAACATGTGACCAAGTTCCAGTTAGCTCAAATACAGAATTACAAATAAATACATACTGATCAGTATTACATAATCATAGCAGCAGTAATCATAGCATAAACATATGCATATATATATATATATAGATGGATAGATAGATAGATCAGGCATAGATAGATAGATGAATAGATAGATAGATCAAGGATAGATAGATAGATAGGTGTGGAGCTATTATTGGTATGCTTAATGAATTATATGAACTAAATTTTGATTTAATGTCATGAATTGGTCTAAGTTAAGCAAATAAGGACAGCCAGTAAGCCCTGGACAGATATTTTATTGAAGTATGAGACTGTTCATCAGTGCATATGCATGACCCACTAAGGAGTTGATTTCAGAACCTTTAGGTTTCTTGGAGAACGACAAACCATCGAACCTCTGAGGCTTCTCCCAACAGCTGATATTTTTAACTTTGGTAATGTGCGAGCTCATTTAATGTCACACAACATGGTTGACCTCTACTTGTCACGCCCTATAACTAGAACTCCACGATTTACCTTGGGAAGTTAGTCACTAGTAAGCTGTTATCAATTATATTTGATAGTTGTCTCGATTGCTGAATTTCGAATGTTAGACGATTACTCACCGATGGCAATAGATGAGATTGTGTACAAATATAGTGAATCGACTAATGTTAAAAATATAAACCGTTAGTAGCTATCTCAGCTGTCTTGTGGTTAAGCTTCACCACGAAGCCTGAAGACCCTGAATTCAATTCCTGTTAAAGAGTTGCATATTAAGGCAAAATAACTGTACATTGTTTCCTGATGATTAATGGTTATCTAATTGGGACTAGTTTGTTGTATGAAATCATCATTTGACCAATCTCCACAACATCCAGTTACAATTACATCATATTTTATTTTCATAGTTACATAGATACGCTTATGTTGAATTACTTAGTAATATGTAGAATTTAACAAAATACATAAATTTGGAGTAAATTCGTGGAAATTCAATTAAACAGGCACTTCTTTCATGAATATGACTCTACCGAAGTTTACACTATCAACACCATCACAAATGAAACTGAAACCTCCAGATATTTTGATGAACACTTTATCATCATACACTAATAAGAATCCAATGATACGATTCTCTCATTAATCAGTTTATGAAATAATTCGACGAAGATCCACTATCGTTAATGATAATTATTTCACTTCCATATTACGTCAGCTACAACAGTCAAAATTCTAGAAGCATCTTCAAGTAGATCACTATTGAATCTATGAGTAAATACTTAAGCTTCTATTAAATGAGTTAACTTATATTGACGTTAGGAATTGATCAGGGTTAAATGACTATGCAAACTATGATCTGACATAGAAAGATTTTTGTTTTGTTCTAGTTTGGAACTATTTTACAGTACACTACCTTGACTCACAGCAAGAAATCGGAATCCATTATCTTTAGCATACATGGTAAACTAGCCACATTTAAACCATTGAGTAGACTAATATTTAACGGTTAATCTTTTCAAGTCTGTTTAATTCAAGTAGAAGAGGATGTTTGTCATAAAACGATCTGTGTGCAGCATTAAAGACTGACATTTGAAAACCATTGAGAATAAAACAATATTTCTACCACTATATAGGATTCTCCAGTAATGTTTATTGATATTACTGTCAGGACTCGAGCCTATAACTACTATGTAATGTAAGCAATAATGGCTATCTCAAAAACATGTTTCAGTGAAAATCACTAGTCAACTGCTACATTAGAAATTGGATATACTTAAACAACGTCTAGGAATCAGAAGCAGTTAGAAGTTGTTTCAACTTAGTATTGAACTCCTCAACAGCTTTGATCATCCACAACTACTTAATGATGATTATTATTAAATAGCTCTGTGCTTTTTTTAATATATAGAGAGTTATCTTTCATAATACACAATACACATACTTATCAAGTAATGACTAACACTACGACGTAATTCCTATGCCTAAATGAAAACCTCCGTAATAAGTTCAGTTTATTCATATCATATAGTTATCATATGATCCGAATGATTTGAGTTCGTGTACACTTCCTGTACATCTATTTAATACATTTTAATTAAGTCTAGTTGATTGAATTCGTCAAACATTGATATTGATAGAGTAGCTCTCCTAGGGCTACTGCCAGTCCCAAACCCGGGTTGGACATGGGGCTAGCACCCCCATCCCGTAAAACCCAAGCTTGCTCAAAAAAACGCAAACCAGATTAAACAAGATAAACCATTTAAACTCTGTCCTGGGAGTAGAAGGATTCATGACGCCTCACGATGAAAGCCGAAATTATTCGGAAGTCATGAGGCCGATGTCCCCCTTCTAACAACCAGAGTAAATATTTTTTATAGTAACATTAAGAACCACTGTTATGACGTGAGAAAGAAAGGAAGGAAAAGTTGGTTGGTTGTAGCGAACGCCAATGAAGTGTGCCTAGTTGATAATTCGCGACTGACCTAAGCCCACTCAACCCCCCAGGCCGACAACAGAAGAACTAGAATTTGGAACCGGAAAACGGAAAACTGAGAACGTATTATATTTTTTCATCATGCCTTTATCTATATATATACATAAAATCACACCACACAGTGAATCAATCAAGAATCTTACAATGATATAGAACAAAGGAAAGTTTGGGAGGGAATGGGCACAAATTGTATACAACTAAGCAACTGTAGTTCATAGTAAATAATAATATACTAAAAGTAAATACACTAAACGGGATGACTAGCTATGTGGAACGTAACAGGCATAGGAATGAAATGATTACATTATCCACAGTTATAATAAATGAAATGACGTGTTAAAATACAGTTTTCGAAGATAACCAATCTTCGTTAGGTGCCCGACATATCAACCACAGAGAGAATGGTTGTATTGTCCTAGTGTGGAATTTTTAGTACGAGTATTTTATCATCAGACAACACACAATCGATACAAAGTGTTAAGTATTCATCATTCAGTTTAAAAGCACTGATTTTCATTTCCCTGGTTTAATCGATAGTTCAAACTACTAAGAAGTTTCATACTAAGACAAAACGGCTGTTTAATGAGCTCCTTGATTTTTACTTCTATCTTACTAACATCAATCTGTGATATACTCAATTAACTGAACATTAATTTTGCATAACTTTTGAATGTTAAATTACTAATTAGTCAAGTTTTATTACTTTTTAATGTTAGTTATATGTACATTATAATCAATGTCAATTTTACAAGTTGCATAGAAACTATTAACATAACATATGATGAATGAAAATAGAACAATAACTTGTATTTAAGTGTTAGATGGAGATTATTGAATAGTAATTTGATATCACAAATTGATCTGAATTAGAAATATCAACCATTATGAGCCTATTTAATGGTCTAGTAGTATAACGTTCTCTGTGAAATTAGAAAGTACTGAGTTCGATGCTAGATGGGGTTGTGAACGCGCACCGTTAAAGAGTTTCATGTTAAGACTAAACGATCTTCCAGTGCTTCCTGGTGACCAACGGTTGCCTAATACATACCGATTCGTGATGTCAAATTAATTGAACAGTTACTGTTCACAACAAACCAACACGAAGATCCAAACACATTTTAATTATATACACATATCCACTGAACAAGTGTGTCTGTATGGACTCAGTAGCTTAGTGGTGAGCGCAGTGGCGTTTAACATGAAACAAACTGAGTTCGAGTTCTGGTGTAAACATCAACACTAGGATACAGGTACATCCATATGACGAGACCTAAATAGAACGAAACCCACTTCTTAGATTTCTCTTGCCGATCACAATCCAACTCAAATAATACTTGTGAATTGTCGCGATGTCAAGGAAATTCGCTCAGAATTTACATATGACTTCGAATGCTGGTCAATTTCAGTCCATTGCAATTTAGTTGAGAAGATCCACTTACATTCTATGTACAATTGAAGTTAGTTGAATGATAAGCGAAAGAAAGGAAATAAAAAACGAAATGAACACTAATTGACTCTAGGAAATTTAATTGATTTGTTGTTTATTAGTCGGTTTGGAAGTAGTCGGTTGTTACTTGTCATTCGTCAAAATCATGTACAAATGCTATATAAATTGGATTGTGACTGAAAAGTGAAATCCAGGAAGCGCGTTTCGTGCTATTTGGGACTCATCGGCAGGATGCACACAGTGGGATTCGAACTCACTTCGTTTCAGTTCGAACGCCACCGCGTTCACCACTCAACTACTAAGTCCAGACAGTCACACACCTCAACATTAGGATGCAGGCCCATCAAGCTGATGAGTCCCAAATAGGACAAAATGCGCATCCTGGATTCCATTTGCCAGTCATAATCCAACTTATATAATACTTGTGAAGAATTTGCTATAACGTAGCCATTCGCTCAGTATGCACATATAGCAGCAACAATGACTGACCAGCTTCAGTCTATAACAAATCAACGAGAATATACAAGTTCATCCTAATGATATACAAATGCTATTTATGTGATTCCTTATTGAATCCGTTACCTGTATATCATTTTTAGTACTGTTGCAAACGTCTATAAATGACATTTCATGGAACTGTAATATTTTTAACAATCAACGACACTTTAGTATTGTGTTAATTTACACTACTTCAATGATTCAGTGAGAATGATCATGGACTATAAATGTTGACTTATCAAATACACTTAGTTAAAGTACAATTTTTAATCTACTATCTTGACATTACAAGTACATGGTGAAAAAAGTACAATATCACTATTTGGTGATTAATTTGAAAGGGGGGGGGGGTGGGATAGAATGGAGGTGGGAAGGGGCGGTTAGTAACTTGATGCTACAGTATAGAGACATATCCGACTAATCATTATCACTAAATGGTTTTCAAAATGTGAAAAATTATTGATTACTATGATATACACTTTGATCATTCCTTATCAATTTAATATTCTCCACTTCCCTCTCCTCCACTATACCTTACCCCACCCTATTTTGAATCATTTTCCTTGATAATAAACGAAAAGAACAGATTTCATTACTTTCTTGTATTTTCTTTTTCTCTCTTTTTTTTTTTGTTTTTATTATTCTATAAAGAAAACAACAACAAAATAAAAGAAAAAAAAATGAATCGGTTGTCTATGCTTAACTAATTTTCTTTGCATATTGATTCTATTGCATTGGCGGTTTTATACACATAGACATTTGGAAAATAAAATAAACATTTATTCATTTGCCGTATATACTACTATCACTAATACTACTACTACTACTACTACTACTATTCTTCTCATTGAAGATATCTTGGAAACAACTATTATGTAGTGCATATACCATCTACATCTTTGTATTTATAGATAACATCATACAAGTTAGTCATGCAATTACACATGGAATACAAGATAATGAATATATGAAAGGCATAGTAATAAATTACAAAAAGTGAACAGTTGCCTTTTATAGTTACTATAGTTGTTATTAGTAGAGTTATTGTTTAAACAAACAAAAAAAGGAACAAAAATAATTAATTTGATTGGATATATCACAGATTGATATCGGCAGGGTAGCATTGACAACAAGGTAGCACTGGACAGCTGTTTCGTTCGTGTTGAACTCCTCAGCAGTGCGCACCCACGATTCCACACCAGGGGCTTCAGGTTGATGGCGAATGCCTAACCATCTTCACCACTGGGTCGGCATCCAATGGTAGATGGTTAGGCGTTCGTGTCAACCTGAAGTCTTTAGTACGGAACGAAACAGCTGTCTAGTGCTCCCTGGTTTTCAATTGTACCTTGCCAATATCAATTTGTGGTATATCCAATCAAATAAATAACCAATCTCCACAGAAATAACCATCACAACTGAACCAAAAATGATTAAGTTTAATTGTTTGTATTCATCATAGATTGACATGGGTTAAATACTATTGAGAAATCAAGAGAATTGAATACCTATTTAGTTCTAGTATAGATTTTATTAAGAAGTTAAACCTAGAGCATTCAGGTTAGCGAATACATAACCGTCTCAATTGAACTATAATAATGAGCTCATTAGTGACTAACTCCAGGATGTTCCTGAAGCTCTAGTCAGAAGTCGTGATTGGTGGAGTTCAGACTTGTCGGGAGTGAGATAGTTATCACCAACGACAATGGATGATCGTCGAGCTATATATCACAAATTGATGAAAGTGGGAATTCTACCATTGGATGCTGACCCAGTGGTGCAGACGGTTAGGCGTTCGCCGTCAACTTGAAGCCCCTGGTGCGGAATCTGGGGTGCGCACTGCTGAGGAGTTTTACACTAGAACGAGACAGCTGTCTAGTGCTCCCTTGTTGTCAATCGTACCCTACCAACATCAGTCTGTGATATATCCAATCAAATCAAATAACCAAACCATCTATACAGGCGAAATGGAGTTCAATGATAGAATCGAATGTATATATTACTGAAAAGTTTAATAGTAGGATTAAATTCAATGACCAAGTACAACTTAGTTCACAGTTGCATACTATTAACATTAGTCTGTGACGAATACAATCAACTATGCATGCAACCACGATAAACCAAGAGGTATTCCATAACTGTCTGGTATCTCAATATTACCAAATACTCTTTTATGAAACCATTGTGCATTGAACCCAAATAATAAAATAAAACAAATTTTCAGTGTTTACTACATTTTAATAGGCATTTAGATAATATCAGTATAGTGATCCATAGCATTGAATACTTTCAACTAATGAAGAAGATTTGAAATTTACGTCATTACTTTCAATAATATTAAGTAATTTTATATGCATGAATGAATGAATTATGAAGCTTTCGTTATCCTATTGTATAATATCGTCAATGTTTTCTTCACTTAGCAGTCTACTGTATAAGTTGGTTTATGACTGCAAAGTAAAATTCAGGTCGAGAGTTTCGTCCCACTTGGGACTCGTCAGCTAAGTGTACCTCCATCTATATGGTTATGTCCACATTAGCATTCCACCTCATTTCTATTTGTGACAAACGCTACCACATTCACTACTAGATTACTGAGTCCAGACAACCACACTTGTACAACGGGAAAGTATATTTAATTAGAATATGCCTCGATCTTCTCGTTGATTTGTCATGAACTGAAATTGATCAGTCTCCGTTGCCGTATATGCATCTTGAGTGGATTGCCTCATCAAGCTTGACAGTCATAATCCAACCAAAATCCAATTATAGATATATATAGAGATAATCCTCTCAGAAAGCGTACATGGCAACAATTATGCTCACTCTAAACATTCAGCATATTTCACTACGCTACTAACAGTCAGTTTAGCATTAACTAACTTCATACGTCGTTGTATTATTGTCAGCTATTTTCACCAAATGACTTCTCACCGATTGACCCTTTACCATATAAAACAGTAATTGACACTACTATCAGTGAAGTCTATCCACTTTGTTACTATTAAGTGTTAAGGGAGGGGGGGGGGTGATTGTTTAAATTCAGCTTTTGTTAAACAGTTATTAAAAAAACTAGAAAGTGTTGGTTAGATATCACATCTTACTGTAGGATTTCTTAGTTGTACCCAACAATAGCTTCATCCTCTTGACCATAAGATTGACAGTTTATAGCTCATAGAAAATTTGTAAATCAATAGGTAATACCATGAAGTCTGATGGAATATACACTTAAAGCATAAACACTTTGTATCAAGTGTTCTATTAGACTACCTAGCTGGAGTCCAACTAACTTCTATTCTTAAGTCGGTCGATTTACAATTCATAATATTTATAGTATCAAAATATTCATCCTAATCAACTTATCATTCTATATACAAATCATCATAGTTAATCAATTAGATATTGATTTCAGTACATATTGAGCAAGTGTTACGTATATGCGTATATTTACATATGAGCAAGAACGTTCTGGGTACTAATGTACCTACATTTGCTGTGTATATTTGTGTTCCTGTGTGTGTGTGTGTGTGTGTGTAAATATTCAAGTACACATAAATGATTGTCATTTAAGTAGTATAAACTGGAATAAATAGTGCATAGAAAAGCATTAGATTAATATTTGTGTAATAATTTGAGTTAAGTTGATTAGATTCATCATAGATTGATGTTGAATAGGTATCATTGAAAACTAGAGAGCACTGGATAGCTGTTTAGTCCTAGTGTGGAACTTCTGGTGGCAGAGCACACTAGGTTATGTCACAAGAGATTCAGGTCGGCATATGCCTAACCCTCTGCAACAATGAGTCATTATCCAATGGTAGAATTCCTACTTAGTTAGGATCCGGAGTTCACGCTGTCACGAGGAGGTTCTATAGTAGAACGAAACAGATGTTTAGTGCTTTCTGGTTTTCAGTGGTATCCTACCAACATCAATCTATGACCAATTCAATCAATTAAGCTTAATGCCAATATCCACAAGCCATCTAAATTTAGTTGTTAAATTAAGAGTTATTATTCAATGTATGTTTGTTGGTAATTAGTGTTAACCAAGAAGCATTGGTCAGCAGTTTCATTCTAATATAAGATATATAACCAGTGAACACTGTCGGCTTCATTGAAGACAGAAATCAATACCTTTCAGGTTAATCTGTATATTAGACAACTTTCATGGGATCCATTAACGTCGAGTGTTATTCACTCATGTCATGGGATAAAATCGTACGCTGACGAATAAGGCTGAATATTCTGAATTCGATCCGAAGTTAGGTGATGGATGTTTACTCTTAATGCGTTATATACTATAATGAACCAGGTTTCGAATGGTTCTTAGTTTTTAATCGTTGAACAAGTTAAATTATTCCACAATGTTAAAATTGAAACTTCAGTTTGATCAACAAAGTCGAATGGAAAATGGTCATATATTTATTGGGAATACACTGTTAAATATGTCGTTATTTAAAGTAAATCTGTTTAAATCTTCCTACTGATTTGATATAGACTGAAATGAATCAGTTATTGTTGTTATATGTACATCCTGAACTGAGTTAAGTTGTATAATGGCTAGTAAGTGGAATCCAGGATGCATATATCGTCCAATTTCGGGCTGGTCAGCTGAATGTTTCCACATCCTAGTACTAATGTTCACATCCAGATTCTTACACAGTTCGTTTAATGCCTGTCTGGATTCAATAATCTAGTGGTGAGTACAGATGTCTTTTGCCACAAAATGAACTGACTTCCACTGTCAGTGTGAACATCAACATTCAACTGACGAATCTCATGTAGGATGAAATTCACGACCTAGATTACACTTGAAAACTAACATTTTTCTTAAAACAGGTTATTACAAACATAATTGATTATAACACAACGTTTATTGATTTTTTTCTGTTACGCAATCAAGTATTGATGTTAATGGTGATAATTGAATTATATTTTCTCTTGATTATTATGTTTAATGGTATTCAGTAGGCTTTAACTGACATTTATAAAATTAGTTACCATTAAATACTACTGAATTAGTTTATGTAAACGAAAGGAAAGTGAATGAATCAATACACTTTATTGTATGAAAGAAACTCTCATCCTCGGTATTAATTCAACTATTCTTTTTTATTTAATTGAATGTATCACAGATTGATGTTGGCAGGATACCATTGAAAACCAGGAAGCACTGGACAGCTGTTGATGGAAGTGGGAATTCTACCATTGGATGCCCACCCAGTGATACAGATGGTTAGACATTCGCTGTCAACCTGAAGCTCCTGGTGCGGAATCCAGGGTGCGCACTGCTGAGGAGTTCAACACAAACGAAACAGCTGTCCAGTGCTCCCTAGTTTTCAATGGTACCCTGTTAACATTAAACTGTGATATATTCAATCAAATAAATAACCAATCTCCACAAAAATAACCATCCCAAATGAACTGCTCTTCTTTATCTTTCATTTTTATTACTGTTTAATTCCTTCCATTTCATGTACCTGTATTAACTATTGTTCTGATTGTCAGAAAAAGCATTGGTCTTGTGACTTCTGAAAAGATTCGGCTTTCATCGTAAGGCGTCATAATTCTTCGAAATGAAGACCTTCCGAAATCCCAAGACAGAGTTAAAATTATTGAAATGGCATTTTACGGGTTAGAATATTTTAATGAAGTTGTTTTTTTGCAAGATTGAGCTATTAACCAAACAATCCTCCGATGTTCAGACTTAGGACCAGCAGTTAACCTAGTGGGATTCCAGGCTTTAAAAATCAGAGGCAGTCATTAAAAGAATGAGTAGCAATTTTAAAGAACTTGAAAAGAGAGCACAGAACATAGTTGGTTGTGAAATACTGGTCGGCAGCCTCTACGAGGGGTAACAGGCATAAACTGATTGAGTTTTATTAATCCCTTCTATGTGATCATATTTCACGTAGACTGTATAAATAGTTGATTTGTAAGATTTGTAGGACGCATTCGAGAGTCAATTTAGATTTTGCATGTGAGTGATTCTAGATGACTTCATCGAGCTGCTGCTGATGGTTGTTTTGTGCCATTTTCAATCTTTACCTTTCTTCCCCTCAATCGAATCTGTTCAGTTTACAAATTATGGTCAGCCTGTTACGATCCATGTACAGAATTAATCGCTTTTCGTCTCATACGACTTTATTGACTTGCAGAGCTAATTATCGTGCAGCAGGTGTAACATGAAAAACATGCATACAACAGCACTTAGAGACTGTACAATAGCAGGCGTTACGATTTTCCAAGCTTTGATTTCCACAACATAGCCAACAACATATTCGGTTACATTGAAAACAGTGTTCTTTCACTAGCGAATACATACACGACGCATTTGACCGCCAATTTAAATTTTGCATGTAAGTGATTCTAAAGGATTCCATTGGGGCTTTTGATCATGGTTGTTACCTTTGACCCCAAGATGGTTACCTTCAGTTGCTAACCGAATTCAAACGAATAACACCAAATCTGACAAGTTTGCGAATTTATACATTAAGTGTGTGTTGTTGACTAGTGACTAATAATAATGTTCGTTTAGTCTTGAATAGTGCTAATTAAATTCTATCAGTCAATTTGTCTATGCTACCTAACACCGTAAGTCTATCAGTTAAAACAGTGTTGAAGGAGTCTCCATAACATCTTTTATCTTGCATTTCTTCGCAGTAAAGCATGTCTACACTCACAGTTTACGAATCACTTTTATTGTGGTGTTTTGACTTCAGATTATTTTATATAGGATTAAATGGGATAACTGATATTAAGTGTTATTGTCAATTTTGTCAAGTTGATTTTGTAATGCTAATCAAAACGTGTCGACCAATTTACAATGTGGTGATTAGTCTAAATGACTCGATTTCACTGTTATTATGTTGTCAATTGACTGTACTACACATGATCTAAACTCAAAGAGCCGAGAAGCGAATTAACAGTAAACATGGCAAAAAGTACTCACACTTCCATTTCATTTTAGGGACCAACTGTGTGTTGGATTCAAAAATAGCTCATTGTTTTTGATTACTCAGGCATCGTGACAACCAGTCATCGTTTTCCTAGTCTATAAGTTCGTACATATTGTACAAGTTCCATTGGTCAAGTTCTACGCTGATAGTTGGGAGGTCATTTCAGTTTAACTTCGTAGTTAGACTTACGATCATTTTGTAACTTGATTAGTAGCGGAATTATGAGTACTACTAAAAAGAATTATGTAAACATCACATTGATCAGTAGTATATGTTAAAATCATCAAGCAATCAATACATATCTGTTACTCCTTGTAGGTCATAGACCGGCAACCCTTATTCTTCAACCAACTCTCTCCTGGGCATTCCTTCCACTTCTTCCAGGGTGTTGTTTATTCTTTTCATGTCTTCATCTAATTCCCAATGCGATTTATTTTTTGGTATCCCACTTTTCCTTGGTCATGAAGATTCCATGTTAGTGTATGTCTTGTGACGCAGTTTAATGATATCTGCATTGAGTGTCTTCTCTTAATTTATATCTCGACTGGATTTTGGTTTGTTCATTGTCACGGTAGATTGTTGCTGATGGTATCTGGCAAACAGATCTGAAGTATCGTTTGCTCAAGAATCTATATCATTTGAAGGATGGTTTCTGCAGTTCTCCAGTTCTCAGCTCTATACAATGGCACTTTTTTCACACTACTGAGACGGCAACAAATAGTAGAATTTTCGCTTCCCTCAATTTAGGATATACAGCATAACAATCGTTGGTTGACATTAGTGATAACTGTCTGAACTCCACCAGTTACGACTTCTCCTTAGAGTTTGAGGAACAACCTGAAGTTAGTCATTAGTGAGTTTATTATTGTAATAGAATTGATAATAATTATTCTACTTTTCTAATAAATAAAGTTGTAATATTAAGTAATGATACTAATATAAAAATATTTTCCTCTGGTTGTTAGAAGGGGCATCGACCTCATGACTTCCGAAGAATTTCAGTTTTCATCATGAGTCGTCATAAACAATCCTTCCACTCCAAGGGTAGAGTTTAAATGGTTTAGTTTGTTTATTCTGGTATACGTTTTTTTTAGCAATCTTGGGTTTTACTAGATAGGGATGCTAGCCCCATGCCCAACCCTCTTCCTTTACCCGGGATTGGGACCGGCAGTAATCCTAGGAGATCTACAGGCGCAGAATTACTGCAAGCATCATCAGAAGGGTACAATTATTTATAAACAACTGTCTACACGAGAAACTAAATGTCCGTTGGCCAGAAACCATCAGCAACAACTTACTATAGGAGAGAACAAACCAACTTCCAGTCGAAGAGGAAATTATGAAATGACGTTGGAAATGGATAGAACATACATTGCGCAAACCATCAGATTGCATCACGAGACAAGCATTAACATGGAATCCTGTTGGGAAACGGAAAAGAGGAAGGCCAAATAACACACTGTGTCGAAAATTGGAAGCAAATATTAGCAGGATAAACAGAAACTGGAAACAGCTGGAAAGGATTACTTAGGAGAGAGTTAAATTGAGAATCTTTGTGAGCCGCCTATACTCCTCAGCAAAGAGTAACGGACGTAAGTAAGTTAGTAGGTAAGTAATTGTAGTAATATACTTGGCAGTTCTTATATATGTTACTAATCATTCTAAATTACTACAATACATCATATACACAGAATGTAATATACATTTATGCATATAAGTAAGTATACTCATTATAGTAGTATAGATATAAAGTACTCTAATCATAATTAATGTAAAGTAAAGAGTAAGTTAAAGTAAGAGATGATAGTGAGTTCTTTTGTTTTTTTCATAGTTAATCTATTTTGGCTGTATGCCAATAATGAATAAAATAAAATTCATTTAAAGAAGTAACAATAAGTAACTATGTTTATAATGATTAACTGTTGTAAATTTAATAAGTATTATATAATAGTAGTATATACACTAATATAGATTAGTTTATTGAAATGTATGATTAGTTACTAAGCTTCTTGTTATGTAATTTGACTTATGCATCATTAACATATATTATATAAATTGGATTGTGACTGGCAAGTGAAATCCAGGACGAGTGTTTCGTCCTATTTGAGACTCATCGGCTGGATGTACCTGCTTCAGTCTATAACAAATCAACGGGAATATACAAGTATATCCTAATATGTTAACATATAGGATTGTAATAGTAACTTAGATATGCTCGAATAATATAAGGAATATAATCTTACCTACGGTGGTTATTAACAGTCAGGTAAGTGACTGAATACATCATAGATTGATTTTCGTAGAGTATTATTGAAAACTATGGGAGCACTGGATTGCTGTTTTGTTTTAGTGTGTAACTTCTCAGCAGTAGACAAGCCAAATTTCGCCCCATAGGCTTCAGGTTAGGTAACTAATGAAAACCAGAACGTATTCGTTAGATAACCTGTCGGTAACAGTGCTCACTATACGACAATAGATTGATTTTAGTAACTTCTAGTTAAGTGAAGATTGCTAAAATTTGAAACCACTAAGTTGACATCTAACTGTGATTGATTGTTGTGGAGATTACTAAGTTACAATTAAAAGTAACAAAGTCTTAGTTAAATAATCGTTGACAACTAGAAAGCACTGGAAGATGGGGACATCCAAACAGTAGATGTCCATTACTTCACCAGGTAGTCCAGCATTAGAGATTTAGGTTTCTAAGAAAAGCTTAACTATTAGATCACCGAGGCACTTACCTACCGATGACAATGGCTAAGGAAATATATCGTAAACCGACTGACCTAGAAATATCACCTATCTCAGTAGTCGGACGCTTATTAGTTATCTTTGAAACCTGTATGTTCTAGGCTAGATTCCCTGGATCGTAGTGCGTACTGAAGTATCCGACACTTGGACGAAACAGTAGTCCAGTGCCACCTGGTTTACCATGATTGTCTAACTCAGACCAATTCATGATATCACACTGACTTTAAATTGTTCACATTTCCTAATCAACTCGTTTTTTGTTGATCTACTTGCATTACTATACTAGATTCAGCAAAAGATGTATCACAATAGTTAATATTACATCAAATGAAACTGTCAGAAGGCGATTTGAGATGGTACAGATGATTTTTAGCTCAGCAGGATTATTGAATTTTAGTCCTTTTATTATCATTCTTCATAACTTAAACGTCGTAAACTGATGATTTCTACCAACAATTTAATACTCCCTCATAGTGGACTCCATATGATAGTTAAAATGAGTCATGTTTTGCTTAAGTTGGCTTTTGACTGGCAAGTGAAATCCAGGTCGAGAGTTTCGTCCTACTTTAGACTCGTCAGCTAGGTGTGCCTCTATTCATGTTGCTATGTCCACATCGGCGCTCTACCTCATTTCAGTTCATGACAAATGCTACCACATTCACCACTAGGCTATTAAGACCTGACAACCACACTTGTACAACGGGAAAGTATATTTAATTAGAATGTGTTTACGTCTTTCCATTGATTTATCATGAACTAAAAATGATAAGCCTTCGTTGTCATATGTGCATCCTGAATGGATTACCTCATCACTCTTGCCAGTCATAATCTAACTCAAATTCAATTATAGTTTTATAGAGATAATGCTCTCGGGATGAGCTTATGGAAACAGAGACTGATCAATTTCAGTCCACTAAAGATTAACATGAAGATTCAAATACTTCTTAGGTATAGAAGTCATGTTTGTTCATGTATGTTGAATGTTGAGAGATCATGAATTAGAACGAACTACCTAATCGATTTTTCTTAATCTTCATTATTTATCCAGTTGACGATATCATTCATTATAATCTTTTGCCCAGTTCTATATTTTAATTAACTTACAGTAAGAAGTGTAGATTTGTTCCTCTTGAAAACGTTAGATCCCTATCAGGTCATCATGACATCATCATGACATATACGTCTAGTAATTTAGTTGTAGAATGTGGGATGAGCGTTTTATTTTTATTAGAACATCTCAGTTGAATGCATTTAAATATGAGTGTTGACATTTATGATTAGATTGAAACTAATTCGAATCCCAGTATGAACGTCAAAACTGGGATGCAGGTACTTCCAGACGATGAGTCCCAAACAGCACAGAGCACGTGTCTTGGATTCCGCTTGTCAGTCACACTCCTATTTAATTAATAACTAGCTAACACTTTAAATATAAATTTGTTATCCATGAATCTACTACGTTCAGATAGTCACAAACTTAATCAGTAGATACTGAGTTATGTTTTCAGATTTTCGTTCATTGTTATCTGTGGGTAATTTCTTCACACTCGACACAGTTGAAGTCTATTGTTCATGTTTTCTCACTAGATCATCAGGTATTACCTCGAGAAGTTAGTTACTAGAGAGTCGATATCAACTGTAAGTAGGTGTTGTGGAGAAGAAATGGAAATTGTTCAATTACAATGAATAACATCTCATTAATGAATGACTTATCAAGGTAAATCATGAAGTTTTATTTTAGAGACATGACCAGGAGAGTTCAATTTAGTCATGTACTGGCTACGGTTTTTATTTTGAGGTTTCAGATAGAAAAATAATGAATTCTATAAAGTTAGATAGTGGATTCAAGTTTTAATGTGTATATCAACACTAAATTATGACAGAAACATCTAATAGATAAGTTCCAATTAATAATGTTCCACGTATTTCTCCACTTCATTTATAGTCATCAATCAGATTAAATGAAGTGATAAATCATTATCTTACTAAATAGTAAGTAGTATATGTATTATCAACACATCAACACTTAAAGTTGAATAAGTATATCTTTTAATTTGATGAATGATTATGATGAATTTCATCAACATTCTTATTACGTAAAGGTTTAACAACAAACAAGTGAAGAGATGTATTCGATCTGATAAAGGAGAATATGTGAAAGACCTAGCTATGTCAGCAGAAAAGACTTAAGTGAAAGGAAACATGAGACATCTTTATGTCTTGCACATTGCAGACGACCTAGTTCATCTATCTCATTCACAATAACAAATGCATGTGAAGATAGCCAGTGTAGTAGAAGCCTCAGCAGTGGGCCTCAACACACACAAATGGAAAAGCAAGATGCTCAGATATAAAATAAAAAGCACCAACCTTATTACACTTCACCTGGAAGAGGAACTCTTACATTCTTGGTCAGCATAATTGATAAGAAAGAAGGATCTAATCTGATTCAGATGTAAAGGCACAAATTAACAAAGCAATATAAAGGCAACATTTCTACAGATAAAAAACATCTTGAACATGATCTTGAACGTGAAAATAGGATACTTTGCATCCGTTGACCAGTTAGCATCAGAGAAAAAATATGTGGCAGAAAAGAGAATAACCAACTTCCAGCGGAGAAATAAATTAGGAAAAGGCGCTGGAGATGGATAGAACATACGTTGAAGAAATCACCAAAATGTGTCAAACCTCAAACACTAATTTAGAATCCACAGTATCAAAGGAAAAGCGGAAGACCAGATAACACAATGAGTTGGGAATTGGAGGCAGATAGAAAAAGAATGAACTGTACTTTGGAAAAAGTAGATAGGAAGTCCCAGGATAAAGTTGGTTGAAATATTTAGGTTGGAAGTTTATGCTGCACGTGTAGACTTATTCATGTCTCAAATTGAAGTTGATATTCATCAGTGACATGGACCTCCCCCCCCCACAAAGACATCATTATCATTAAGCCTTAATCTTACTATCGTTACATCACAATCTTATTAGACATAAAGTTCTATTGCAATTTTTACAACATACACTTAGCAATCACTTTTACTTGTGAAGAAGAATTTGATAATAAATGACATTTCTTCAACATCCTATTCAACAGAAGAATGAATAGAATCCTAGTGTACATTAATACAGTCTTCATGAATGTGTTTAACTATCATAAAGCATAACTTCAATTTATCAACAATATTCTAATTAATCTTGGTAACATAAACTATCCTCAGGAAGTTTTACTTATTTAAACTACAATACGATGGAAATGTAGTTGATATGATCCTACATAATAGAATTTTATCAGGGGAAGGGGTGGTCAATAAAGAACTTGTTCTAGTCGAAATATGATATACATTTAAACAATGAATAGGTTAATTGAATTTGTCTCTTTCATGTGAATATATAAATTCAACTGTTCTTATAAGGAGAAAGGTATATAAGCAGTCATTGAAAGCATTAACATTGACTAAAGTGGTTCGCTATAGGATAAACAAGGAGTATCTTTTAATTTGATGAATGATTATGATGAATTTCATCAACATTCTTATTACGTAAAGGTTTAACAACAAACAAGTGAAGAGATGTATTCGATCTGATAAAGGAGAATATGTGAAAGACCTAGCTATGTCAGCAGAAAAGACTTAAGTGAAAGGAAACATGAGACATCTTTATGTCTTGCACATTGCAGACGACCTAGTTCATCTATCTCATTCACAATAACAAATGCATGTGAAGATAGCCAGTGTAGTAGAAGCCTCAGCAGTGGGCCTCAACACACACAAATGGAAAAGCAAGATGCTCAGATATAAAATAAAAAGCACCAACCTTATTACACTTCACCTGGAAGAGGAACTCTTACATTCTTGGTCAGCATAATTGATAAGAAAGAAGGATCTAATCTGATTCAGATGTAAAGGCACAAATTAACAAAGCAATATAAAGGCAACATTTCTACAGATAAAAAACATCTTGAACATGATCTTGAACGTGAAAATAGGATACTTTGCATCCGTTGACCAGTTAGCATCAGAGAAAAAATATGTGGCAGAAAAGAGAATAACCAACTTCCAGCGGAGAAATAAATTAGGAAAAGGCGCTGGAGATGGATAGAACATACGTTGAAGAAATCACCAAAATGTGTCAAACCTCAAACACTAATTTAGAATCCACAGTATCAAAGGAAAAGCGGAAGACCAGATAACACAATGAGTTGGGAATTGGAGGCAGATAGAAAAAGAATGAACTGTACTTTGGAAAAAGTAGATAGGAAGTCCCAGGATAAAGTTGGTTGAAATATTTAGGTTGGAAGTTTATGCTGCACGTGTAGACTTATTCATGTCTCAAATTGAAGTTGATATTCATCAGTGACATGGACCTCCCCCCCCCACAAAGACATCATTATCATTAAGCCTTAATCTTACTATCGTTACATCACAATCTTATTAGACATAAAGTTCTATTGCAATTTTTACAACATACACTTAGCAATCACTTTTACTTGTGAAGAAGAATTTGATAATAAATGACATTTCTTCAACATCCTATTCAACAGAAGAATGAATAGAATCCTAGTGTACATTAATACAGTCTTCATGAATGTGTTTAACTATCATAAAGCATAACTTCAATTTATCAACAATATTCTAATTAATCTTGGTAACATAAACTATCCTCAGGAAGTTTTACTTATTTAAACTACAATACGATGGAAATGTAGTTGATATGATCCTACATAATAGAATTTTATCAGGGGAAGGGGTGGTCAATAAAGAACTTGTTCTAGTCGAAATATGATATACATTTAAACAATGAATAGGTTAATTGAATTTGTCTCTTTCATGTGAATATATAAATTCAACTGTTCTTATAAGGAGAAAGGTATATAAGCAGTCATTGAAAGCATTAACATTGACTAAAGTGGTTCGCTATAGGATAAACAAGGAGTATCCATAGTTTAATTTTGATCTCATTTAGTAAATAGAGGTTATGTGATAGAGAAAATATAGTTATTTAGAGTGATATGCCGTATACCAACAACGTTTTTAAATGAGATCTGTTGTTATATTGTCTTTAACTATGGACTACAGTTAATTGGTTGTGTACAAGTTACCCATCCCCCCATTCCCTGCCACAATCTCTCGCTGTTTCGTATTAGTGTGAAAACATTAGTTGGTTTGCTGTGTGGTTTGAATTTGTGTGTAATATAAAGGCATGATTGAAATACAATACGACTGGATTGAACTGTTTCTATTTGGTTCATAAATTGTGGTTTTCTGTATTACGACTTAGGGGGAATGGTAGTCTCACGGCAGACGTGTCCGTAATCTGATTGGCAATTATCAAGGTCACAGTATATTCTTTTCAATGCATCACAATATACCGTATACCATCAACGTTTCTAAATGAAATTGGTATTCATTTATTATGCTAACCAGAAACTGTTTAACTGTGAACAAACAATTCTAGTCTATAATATAGAAGAAATTTTGTAATACCCCTAAGCAAATGTGGCTTAATAGATGTTTTCATGCACTTGATACGTATTTCCTACTCATATGATTGAAAGTTTTATCTGTACGTAATCGATTTTGTAAATAAACTGTTTTAGTTGAATGAATTCGTTATAGACTGATGTATGACAGAGTACCAATGAAAACAATGTAGCTGTTATGCCGTGAAAATGAAAGAGAGAAGGAGAGGATGGATGAGATAATTTGGCTGGTGGACGCGAACACCAATAAGATGCGTGCCTAGTTTAGAATGTGCGATTAACTTAAGCCCACTCACTCCCCCCCCAGGCTGACAATAGGACAACCAGGATTGTGAACAGGAAGACTGAGAGAGCGAGAACTGAGAACCGAGAACGTATTATATTTTAATCATGCCTTTATATATACATGGAGTCAGACCACACAGTGAACCAATCAAGAATCTACCACTTGTACAGAACAAAGGGAAGAGCGGCAGTAAATGTTACGACTTGTACACAATTAAGTAAGCGTAGTTCATAGTAAATAAACAATGCGCCGAGAGTAAATATACAAACGAGAGAACCGGGCAAGAGGAACATAACATTCATAGAAATGAAATGTCAACACAGTCCACGGTTATAATAATTGAAATAATGTTCTAAAGCACAATTCCCGAAGATAGTCAATCTTCATTAGGTGCCCAGCATATCAGTGGCATTGAACAACTGTTTGTTTCTAGTATGAAACTGTAACCTTGAGTAAGTTTATCGTAATCAGCAGATTTTTTCAAGTCATAATCTGCTTCCTGGAGTGAAATATTTATTCAAGGTGTTTATATTATTATTATCATTATCACTAGTATATCTGTCCTCTTCCCGCCGATTTACACTTTCCATTAATTTCAATTAACAGTTATGTAATACGTCACCTTCATTGTTACAATTGTGTTACATATGCTCGACTACTCTTCTACTTCGACCAGTAATGATGTCTAGTGCAGGAGTAGACTGGAGGGAACCTAGGGGCAGCCAAACCAAAATATAGCACCACTATATGAAGTCATCGAGAACTGAACCATGTTAATAAGTTCAGACTACCTGGTCGGAATGATTATTGCAACAAATCGTTAGAGACTGGGCAACATGGCTCAAAATCGTTCACAACGGTGCAAGTGCATCCATTCCTTGTCCTCTTCTAAATTCCAAGCTTCTAAATTTATCCTACTTTTATGTTTTCTGAATTATATTTTCTTAAATCTTATCGACGATTTACAGTCCTTTCCATTAATAACAAGCCTCTTACTACCTCCACTACTCTGGGATTTGATCCGATAATTTCATCACTGCCTGTTAATTAGGTCATGACAACTTGAACTGATGTACTCAAATACTAAGTTTCATGTCGTAACCAAATCGCAACACTACGGATCATCGTTGAACAATCAATTGAATGGAACTCGCCCCTGTACATCAACTTCATTGATTATGAGAAGGCGTTTGATAGTGTAGATAGGAGAACACTATGGAAACTTCTTCGGCACTACGGTGTACCAGAAAAACTCGTCAACATCATCGGGAATTCTTACAACGGAAGACAGTGCAAAATTGTGCATGGAGGACAACTGACAAATGCACTTTCAGTGAGGACCGGAGTCAGACAAGGTTGCCTACTCTCACCTTTTCTCTTCCTCCTAGAGGTTGACTGGATCATGAAGGCCGCCACATTTGAGGGAATGTACGGGATTCAATGGACAAGTAGAATGCAACTCGATGATTTGGACTTCGCAGATGATCTAGCTCTTTTAGCACATACACACCAACAAATGCAAGCGAAGACAATCAGTGTAGCAGCAATTTCAGCATCAGTAGGCTTGAATATACATAAGGGTAAGAGCAAGATTCTCAAATACAACACAAGGAGCACCAACGCAATTCAACTTGATGGCGAAACTCTGGAAGAAGTGAACACTTTCACATATCTGGGGAGCATCATCGATGAACAAGGAGGGTCCGATGCAGATGTAAAGACAAGGATTGGCAAAGCAAGGGCAGCATTCCTACAGTTGAAAAACATCTGGAACTCAAAACAACTGTCAATTAACCTCAAAGTCAGACTCTTCAATTTGAACGTGAAGACAGTCCTGCTGTATGGAGCTGAAACTTGGAGAATTACTACAAACATCCTCAGACGGATACAAGTATTTATAAACAACTGCCTAAGAAAGATACTGAATGTTCGTTGGCCGGAAACCATCAGCAACAACTTACTATGGGAGAGGACAAACCAACTTCCAGCCGAAGAGGAAATTAGGAAAAGACGATGGAAATGGATAGGACATACATTACGCAAACCATCAGACTGCATCACGAGACAAGCATTAACATGAATTCCTGTTGGGAAACGGAAAATAGGAAGGCCAAACAACACGCTGCGTCGAGAATTGGAAGCAGATATTAAAAAGATGAACAGCAACTGGAAACAGCTGGAAAGGATTGCTTAGGACAGAGTTGAATGGAGAACACTGGTGAGCGGCCTATGCTCCTCAGCGAGGAGTAACGGACGTAAGAAAGTCTTCCCATTGAATTACCTTGTTGAATTATACTGATATGGTATATCAAATTAGATCTATCGTGTTGATAGTTATAGGTGATGTAGATATCAAGTTCTAAATTGTTCACGACTAATTAACTAACATTTTTATATCAATCAATATATTGTTACTATTAATATTGATTTTTTTTTTAATTTTATACTATAAAATAATCGTTTAATATTTAAATTGGATTGTGACTGGCAAGTAAAATCCAGAACGCGCGTTTCGTCCTATTTGGGACTTATCGACTGGATATACCTGGATCCCAATTTTGATGTTCACACTGGGATTCGAACTCAGTCAGCTTCATGGAAAACGTCACTACATTCACCACTAGTCTATTGTGTCCAGACAATTACACTTGTGCAACTGGCATATATATATATATATATGTATATACAAGCTTATCATAATTATATAAAATAATCGATTATTATAAAAGAGGGTCATAATACAAATGATAAAATGAAAGAAGAAAAAAAACAAAACAAAACGTTACTTAAGTAAAACATTAATCAATAATTGAATTCCTAAGTTATTATTATTTATTGTATCTAAGGTAATAAATGATGTCGCGTTGTAACTAGGCTAAAGAATTTTTTTCTTTTCAGTTAATTATTCATATGATTATTATGATAATTCTATACATTATAGTAAAAGATCAACAACAACAACAACAACAACAACAACAACAACAAAAATTCAGATTGTATTGAATAGAGGTTTAGTTCTTGTCAAAGAACTATTCAGTAGTATGTGTGCTTATGATATGATTGAGGAAGTCAATTATAGTATTGGAATATTAGTTAGAATCAAGGATGTTCACTAGTAAAGTATTACATACTAGGCAACTTCTTCAAGTTCTCAATGATACTAAACTGACATTAGATTATAATGAATATGAAGAATAAAGTATATACCAGTTTGCAAGTGGAATCCAGGAATCCATGGATCTAAATAGGACGAAACGCTCGTACTGGATTCCACTTGATAGTCACAATCCAACTTATATAAAGATTTTTGGTTAAATTTCCTGATGGAATCATAAGTTTGGACTGCTGAATAGTCGTATATTAAGATAAAACAGCTATTCACTGCTCCTTAATTTTCATATGTACTTAACTGGATACATACAACAAATTAACTTGTTATGTCAACAAAAAGATCAACTAAACTCAGATTTCTGTAGTTAGTAAAGGACAAGTAGAATCCATACCATATATTCCATCCTACTTGAGACTAGTTTAAAAATGAATACACTGATTGTTTGACTTAGATAATGACTAGCAAGAGTAATACAAGATACGAGTTTTATTCTATTTGGAAATTGTCAGTTAGATATACCTAAATCCCAGTATTGATATTCACAACGGGACTAGAAATCAGTTTGTTTCGTGCTATATGGCAGCAAAGACCGATCAATTTCAGTCAATGGAAGATTCAAATACATTGTAATTGTGAATGTACTCATAGTGATGTTCATACAGGAATCTGTGCATACCTGTATTTATGAACTACCACTGTAATATGGTTGTTCTTCTAACATGCATACACGGCAACAAAAATAAATAAACTTCAGTCTCTAATGACATGAATCAATGAGATACTTCAGAAACTGACTGTCAACTTTTGAAAATTGTAAAGTATTAGAGAGCTTTTCTGTCCGATGATAAGAGTTTTCGGTAGTATGCATATGCGATTCCAACGTTGATCGAGTTCAGGACAGTTATGCTTCATTGTGAATCCTTAATATTTAATGCAATCAAACAGTAACCAGTAGATTACAATTGTAATCTTAATCAGTTCGTGACATATTACTTGATCTTATCTGATCGTTTCATGCGTTGCATTATTACAATCCACTAGTCACGAAACTATTCTGTAATTACCCTTGTTTGATTAGTCTGCATAGTTATTAGAATTGACTGAATGAAACCATTTGTGTTGTAATTAGGAGTTGATATCATTTAGAAGTATAATTCTATGTATACTATTGTGACACTGTTGAATTCAACAACTATACTGAGACAACGTCCCAACCATTGTTGCTATCTTGATGTAGTGGTTGAACTTTCCAGTTGTGATGAACTATTCGGTCTGTACTGGATGCAACATATATTTCTCAAGGATTTGCTTTGCCAGATAGGTTACTTGAAGAGCGATGAGAATAAAAGCAGTCAAACTAATTTCAAAACATGAAGTCGTACTGTCAACTGTATAAAGGTATGATGGCAGTATGGCGTTCTTCTCAAACTTAGACTCTAGAAACATAGACGTCATCTCATTTTACAGATTTTCATTTCTACTAGGTTGGTAAATCAGTAGCAATTAAGGATCTAATGCAATGAAAATTTCTCTCAAAAAAGCCATATATGCCAAGCTTTAAGCGATTGTTACTTAGACACCACAGTTACTTTTCCAGGTCTTCAAGAGCAAGCCTAACTCATTTTTCTGTAATGGTACATTAAGAAGAAGCACGATATAGGCAAATCAACAAGTAGCAACCACTTTCTTACTTCTGACAGTAGTCTAATTTGACCGTGCCAACGTATTGACTACACGTATTACACCTTAACTATTGAATTATAGATGAATATAAGCAAACAATCCGAAATCATATTAAAACTAATATAGAGATTGAACTCATCATAAATTTATGTTTGCAGGATACTGTTGTAAACTAGAGAGTACTATATAGTAGTTTTCTCTTAGTATCGAATACCTCAATAGTGTACACCGCTGATTATATCGAAGGATCTTTTAGATTGAAAAACTCATTACTCTCTGTATGAATTTATAGAAGTAAGATTTCTACCATCGGACATAACCTTAACTGTACAAAATGAGTTAAAACGCTCATCAACCTTAAAGCTCTCGTTTCGATGAATGTAACAAATTAATTTGAAATAATAGTAAAAGTTACATAATTGGATTGCATTTAAATTATCTCGTTGATTTGATATTCAACATCCCCTGAATAGTGCTAAGGATTAAATTATTTACCAGTCGAAAAGCTTTCGATCCAACTCTTCTGATGAAGTTCAGGGTGTATGCTGCTTAAGAAATTCACACTGCAACAAAGCAGATGTCTAGTACCCACCACCTGTTAATTTTCAACGGACCCTTTATCAACATCAATCTGTGACGAATTCATTCAATGAATATTTAGTAGATAGTTACTAGGTTACAATTAAATCTTAGGATAATTAATCCATAGGATGAATTGTTAGAATGTGGATAAGATGTTAACGCCACCCTGTTGCTATCCTAACTAATGAAAGTAAACTTGTACCTGATGTCAGATTGCAAGGATTGATAACTTAGAAGGAAAAGTAAAACTAAGTTGAGCTTGTATCTTTCTGTTTATTAGACATGGAATGGAATTAATCAGCCTCTCTTACTATACGTTCATGCTGAGGGGATTGTCTCAATATAGAGGTAGTTCACAGGTAATGTTTAAGTTGGATTATGACTGGCAAGCGGAATGCAGGATACGCTTTTTGTTCTATTTAAGACTTATCGGCTAGAAGTAATTGCATCCCAATGTTGATATTCACACTGGCATTCGAACTCAGTCTGCTTCATGTCAAACGGTATCACATTCACCACTAAACTATAAGGAAGTTCAACCTTTTCACCCCTGCTCACCTTGTGTATATAAAAATAATTTGTACTTCTATTCAAACTACCTTGGTACAGAGTGATCGAAACCAAGGTCTTCTAGCTTCATTGCCAATGCTTTACTGTTAAACAACTAAATCGGTTCGTAATCGTTGATATGTCTAATTCAATCAATTTTTGATATATTTACGTGACTTCATGTATTGTCATCGGTGGTTAACTGCCTCATACGTGACACCGTTCAACTCCACTATATTTGAATACATCTCGTTAATTAATCTAAGTCTTATAAATTAATGAAAGTGAGAATTCTACCATTTAACACCACCATCTTCAGTAGCTATGAGATTAACACCATTTACCAATCTCAAAACTTTCTATTCAATTCATTCGATAATCTTTGAGGTACATACTACTTAAAAATCTTAAATAGCCAATGCTTCCTCCCCCCCCTCTCCACCCGTTTGATTAATTTTAAATGATATTAAAATGAATTCAATCAATCATTGTTACTAAGCTATAATTAAATAACTAATCAAGTAAATCAATAATCATACTTACTTTTAATATCTGAATGATGAATTGATTCATTGAATTGATTAATTAATTTAGATTTAATTGATAAATTCTGTTGATTAATTAAATGTGTATTTAATAAATTAATTGATTGATTGATTGTTGTTGGTGTTGTTGTTGGTGCTGGTGATGGTGTTTGTTTTATTGATTTACTTAATTTTAATGTTATTTTTGGTGTTTCTAATCCACCTGTTTTACATGAAAAACTATTAATTTTATCATTTTCATTATAATACTTATTAGTAGTATTATCAGTAGTAGTAGGTAACCATATTTGTGTTAAATTAGTGATTGTATATTCATAATAATAATAACCATATTGATTAATTGATTTACGACATTGAATAAGATTTAATTCATTAGAATATGGACATTGATTATTGAATTCATTATCAATACAAGCTGATTGACAATTATGAAAACAAAATTTACCCCATGTTACTAATGGACATTGAAAAAACATACTAAATGTATTAGATAATACATTTTTATGCAAATTATGATGTAATGCATGTAATTCACAACGTATAATTAATGGTTTATATAATATAACTTCATTTGAATTTGGTATAAAATTTATTGTTAATGGTGTATCATATTCAATATTCAATGATTTACTACTACTTATTACAGAAGTAATACATTTCAGTAGTATAAAGATGATGCATAAAATGGAAATTCTTCTAAATAATAATAAGGAATTATATAAAATAACATAGAAATTAAACATTAAAATTGAATGTTTATTTTATACATTTTTTGTTTGAAAAAAATAATTAATTTAATAATTTTGTTTAAATGCTTTAAATTTTTTCGCGGTTAATTGAAATTTTTCAAATTGTATGTACACTGGTGATGATGATGATGATGATGATGATATGGTTCTTTATTTGATGAAATAAACAACAAATTAAATAAGTAAATGAAAGAAAATCACTTATTCTTGATAATTTTCTTTTTGTATTTCTTCAAAGAAAATGATTTCACATGGTTTGCTGATACATTCAGTAGACTAATGATGAGGTTGATGAAGAGGAGGCGAATGACGGTAGTGATGATACTGATGATGACGATGATGATGATGATGATAATGCTAACCAAGAGAATTTATTAAAGTAAAAGAAGTTAAACAATAACAAACTAAAAATATTTAATGCACAGACACAGACACACACACACTAGCATCATTGTAACCATGTGTTGTGTCAATTTCATACGAACCAATCAATAAGTAGCATAGTAACATACAAAAAGCGTAGGCGTCCGGTATAATCAAATTATAGTGTTTATATTGTGTTAATAGGTAACTGATAAATTTTATGTTATTGCGGTTAAACATTATGAATATCAATAATGAATTTGGAGAAAACACAAAACAAAACAAAAAAAAACAGAAAAACAGAACCAATCATCCATATAGAATCATTATCCTTAATAATTGAATATTAAAAATAAAAATTGTTGCTATCCAGTAGATATGGTGTATTAGTAATACTGAGGGATTAGGCATCACTTAGATTTAAATGTAGTCATGACAACTGAACTGATGTTGTCATCATTGTAGAACAATATGGTTTCAATCGTATGATAACATCATATTAATATCATGTATCATTTATCGAAGAGATGGAGAAACTCTGGAAGAAGTGAATACTTTCACATATCTGGGGAGCATAATCGATAAACAAGAAGGGTCCGATGCAGATGTAAAGGCAAGGATTGGCAAAGCCAGGGCAACATTCCTACAGTTGAAAAACATATGGGACTCAAAACAAATATCAACTAACCTCAAAGTTAGAGTCTTCAATTCGAACGCTAAGACAGTCCTGCTGTATGGAGCTGAAACTTGGAGAATGAGCGCAAACATCATCAGACGGATACAAGTATTTATAAACAACAGCCTACGCATGATACTGAATGTTCGTTGGCCGAAAACTATCAGCAACAGCTTACTATGAGAGAGGACAAACCAACTTCCAGCCGAAGAGGAAATTAGGAAAAGACGTTGGAAATGGATAGGACATACATTGCGGAAACCATCAGACTGCATCACAAGACAAGCATTAACATGGAATCGTGTTGGGAAACGGAAAATAGGAAGGCCAAACAACACGCTGCGTCGAGAATTGGATGCAGACATTAAAAGGATGAACAGCAATTGGAAAAAATTGGAAAGGATTGCTCAGGACAGAGTTAAATGGAGAACCCTGTTGAGTGGCCTATGCTCCTCAGCGAGGATTAACGGGCATAAGTAAGTAAGTAAGCATCATTTATCGAGGTTACAATCATACAATCATTTTTCGCTATTTCTTATGTAACATACACAACCAACTAATACTCTTCAACTAATTCTGACCAAGCCACTTTTTTCCAGGTGTTCACAAGAGGAACTCATTCTTTTTATGTCTACCTTCAATTTTTAAGAATTTGTTTATCAGGCTTTTAAGTTAATATTCGTGTTGTTACACTGCCCTATCCACCTTCTTAGTGTTCTTTCATAATTTCTTTCTCATCTGGATGTTGATTTCTTCTGTCAAAGTAGGTTGTTACTGACGGTGTCTGACCGAGGAATTCGAAGTATATTACTCAGATAGCTACTTACAAATAATTGTATCTTTTGGATGATGCTCTTTATAGTTCTCTGTGCTCCATACAATAGGTCTTTTACACAAAAGTTTAACTTTAACGTTGGCTGACATGCCTTTACATCTGTATTAGATTAGATCCTTCTTATTTATCGATTACAGTACTCGAGTATACGAAACTCTCCACATATTTCACAGCTTCCCTATTAAATATCATTAGGTCGCCGTTGAAATGGATCGATAAATGTGAACTTATTATTGGCATTTTATACATAATATTTACTAGTGGCTTCTGTCAGCTAATCCTAACTTTAAAATTGATGTTGTAAGGATACTGTAACTGATTGATTAAAGACTTAACCAATTATGCCATCAAATAGAAACCAGTAGCAATCCTACTAAAATCACAATCAATGTGTAACGGCTTTTCTCAGTCAAACAAAGTTTCTCATTAATGTGTCTTGAACGGTACAACTGTTTTGTTGTCTTACTACATTTTAAACGGTGTATTTACTTCTTCGCATTATTACTCGTCTAATTATCTGGTGTTTACAGTTATCAATAACTAACTTGATGTATTCAAGATGATCTCTAGACGTTCTACTGAAAAGTTGTAACGGATGGTGGAAACTCATCACTATGCCACAAATCAATTCATGTGTGAATTGTACTATTCAGTACCGGCAGATCAACTGCTATTAATAGTTAAATGTCATAGATATCGTCGATCTCTGTTAGGGTCGATTTAGTACAATACTGAAGACTTGTATACTAAAATAAAATTTATATGCAGTGTTAATTCTTATTGTATCTATGTGAGACGAACACAATTTGAAACACTAATAGATTGGGACATTGAACAGTTACTGTTTGAGTTGAACAATAACTGGCAAGGGGAATCCAGAATACTCTTTTCATCCCATTCGGGACTCGTCAGATGGATGTACTTGTAATATAATGTTGGTGTTCACTCAGTTTGTTTTGTGCCAAAAAACACCAGATTCACTACCAGGCTACTAAGTTCAGACAGCTATACTTGTGCAAGGGGTACGTATATATGGTTCGAATGTGTTTGGATCTTCCCATTGATTTATCAGTAATTGTAATTGGTCAATCTCAGTTGGTATATGTGCGTTCTGAGTGGCTAACCCTTGATGCAACTGAAGTACAAAAGTATCGCTTAAGTTGGATTGTGATTGATAATAGAGAAAATCCAACAATATTCTAATTCAATTGGGATGGTTAATTTTGTGGAGATTGGTTATTTGATTTGATTGGATATATCACAGATTGATGTTGGCAGGGTACCATTGAAAACCAGGGAGAACTGGACAGCTGTTTCGTTCTAGTGTGAAACTCCTCAGCAGTGCGCACCCCAGATTCTGCACCAGGGGCTTCAGGTTGACGCGAACGCCTAACCATCTGCACCACTGGGTCAGCATCCAATAGTAGAATTCCCACTTCCATCAATTTGTGATATATAGCGCGACGATCATCCATTGTCATTGGTGATAACTGTCTCACTCCCGACAAGTCTGAACTCCACCAGTCACGACTTCTGACTAGAGCTTCAGGAACATCCTGGAGTCCAGTGCTCCCTGGTTTTCAATATTCTAATTGTTATTAAACAGTTACATTTTCAATTCAATTTACTAATGTTTGTTTATTTAAACTGTAAGACTGACTACTTTGTCAAGAATGCACACTTTGATTACAATAGAAACTTTATTTATGCAGATCTACATCACATCTTTGATCTATGATCTTTGATTGAACTAATAACATAATCATAGATAATATCATTTTTATTAAATAGTTATAGTCAAGAAGTTGTATCAGTTGTACTTGTATACATTAAGTACAGTAATACGTAAACCTCATATAACTCAACAGTCATACTATGCCAATGGTAATAACTTTCATACTTCTAACGTATCTAAACTCCATCAGTCACAAATTTATACTATTACTTCAAGAGATACAAAACAACATATCATAAACTCATACTCTGAAAGAACTATATCATATCAAGTAAGTCAGTTTATACACTAGTTACATACTTTAAGATTCTTTAGTAGGCTTGATGAAAAGTTTGACTGGACATCGTCAACGATATTTAATGAACGTTGTGTGATATCACGAAGTGATTGGAATGATAACCTTACCACCGAACAATATTTCTTCCCAGCAGTGGTGATAGGGTGGTTGGTCATCGACGAGTAATGTTTAGAAGTACTGTACTAAGCTGAAACAACTGCAAGGTGTTACTTGTTTTCAGTTATACATAACCTAGATCAATATGTATTAAATAAAATATAGCATTTCAATTATAAATAAACGGAAGTGATTTCGTGGAGATAGAGATTTAGTATAGTTGTTTGTTTTCATCGGAGCTAGGTACCACTGAAAACTAAAAAAAAAAAAAAAAAAAAAAAAAAAAAAAAAAAAAAAAAAAAAAAAAAAAAAAAAAAAAAAAAAAAAAAAAAAAAAAAAAAACCAAGATTCTTTAGTAGGCTTGATGAAAAGTTTGACTGGACATCGTCAACGATATTTAATGAACGTTGTGTGATATCACGAAGTGATTGGAATGATAACCTTACCACCGAACAATATTTCTTCCCAGCAGTGGTGATAGGGTGGTTGGTCATCGACGATTAATCTTTCCCATTGAATTACTCTGTCGTATCATACTAATACGGTTTCGTCATTTTAATAGACTTCATCAGAACAAACTTTTGGTAGTAAATAGATACATAAAGTGGATATCATTTGTATAAAGCTAATGTACGTGTGAGTAATTAACTTCAGTAAGGACTTCAATGATTATTTTTGAGACACTATTTTACCAATGTGCAAACTTACACGTCTTTACGAGCTGTTTGCATTTTATCATACATACGTTTGCATTAATCTTTCCCATTGAATTACTCTGTCGTATCATACTAATACGGTTTCGTCATTTTAATAGACTTCATCAGAACAAACTTTTGGTAGTAAATAGATACATAAAGTGGATATCATTTTTATTAAATAGTTATAGTCAAGAAGTTGTATCAGTTGTACTTGTATACATTAAGTACAGTAATACGTAAACCTCATATAACTCAACAGTCATACTATGCCAATGGTAATAACTTTCATACTTCTAACGTATCTAAACTCCATCAGTCACAAATTTATACTATTACTTCAAGAGATACAAAACAACATATCATAAACTCATACTCTGAAAGAACTATATCATATCAAGTAAGTCAGTTTATACACTAGTTACATACTTTAAGATTCTTTAGTAGGCTTGATGAAAAGTTTGACTGGACATCGTCAACGATATTTAATGAACGTTGTGTGATATCACGAAGTGATTGGAATGATAACCTTACCACCGAACAATATTTCTTCCCAGCAGTGGTGATAGGACTGATACTTTTTTACTGGGTATCAACTGAACTATAACATAAAGTATTCGATTCTTCATTGTTAAAAAGATGATTATAAGTAGTATCTTGATTATAGTAGTAACTTTATTATAGTCTGTCTAGTTGTTTGTTTGTTTGTTTGTTTTTGTTTTATTTCTACTTGTAGCCCTAAAAGTTCAATTTTCATTGCTTAACTAGATCTTCAATTGATGACTTTTGATATTTTGTTGTTATGGTTACCATATAAATATACATTTTCAGTGAATTATTGTAATATATAATGATAGTTTGATATTAATGTTAGACACATAGTACTATGAAAATATAGTAATGTAGTTGGGAACATTTATTGTATGAGATTTCTAGGACATGCATTGCGTATAGCCTGACCACTAACTTCTTTGTTGTACAATGTTAACTGTGATAGAAATGACATAGAAGAAGGTTAGAGGTTATCAAACTAAAACATAACTTCAATGCATAAAAAGTGTTGGCCACGATGTTCGGTATAAACTAGCTGGTTTGGGTCAGTCTGAAAATTTCAATCAGTCTTTAGAGACTGTGATTGACATGAATGAGAAACAGTCACAGTAGTGCAAATATATATTTACTTCTTATATTCTTCTAGATAATATGCTTTATTATTCTTTCATACATACGTTTGCATTAATCTTTCCCATTGAATTACTCTGTCGTATCATACTAATACGGTTTCGTCATTTTAATAGACTTCATCAGAACAAACTTTTGGTAGTAAATAGATACATAAAGTGGATATCATTTGTATAAAGCTAATGTACGTGTGAGTAATTAACTTCAGTAAGGACTTCAATGATTATTTTTGAGACACTATTTTACCAATGTGCAAACTTACACGTCTTTACGAGCTGTTTGCATTTTATCATACATGCAAGAAATGTGAGACTCAGTAAGCGAAGCTACAATAGTTGGTCGATAGTGCTTATCTGTGAACTATCAAAGTATGGTACCTTTCAGTGGTACTGTGTATCTCTGAGTCTACACATGAAATTAAACAAAAAGAATTTAATCTTTTATGCTAAGTTGGATTGTGACTGGCAAGTGAAATCCATAACGCGTGTTTCAATCTATATACTGGATTTATCTACATCCAAATTTCGATGTTCACACTGGCATTCGAACTCAGTCTGTTTTGTGTCAAACGCCCTCTTGCGTTCACCACTAGACTACTGCGTCAAGACAGTCACTTTTGTGTAACGCAACGTTTGACACGAGGCAGACCGACTTCGAATGCTAATGTGAATATCAGCATTGGGATGTAGGTAAATCCCAGCCGATGAGTCCGAAATAGAGTGAAACGCGCGTCCTGGATCCAGCTTTCCAGGAACAATCCAAGTCAAATACCACTTATGAACTACGTCTATATCGAGGTAATCCACTCACGTTGCTCATATTACAACAGAGCCTGATCAGTTTCATTCCATGACTAATAAACGGGAAAATACAAGCTTAACTTTTTACTCAAAAGATTGGTATCTAATTGTTTACATTGATGGCATGATAGTCTATAGTTTGAACGATGTGACTTAAATTTCTGAAGAGGAGATGGAAAATGTAAATGCACCCTTCAAATCAGACTTTTCACACCTCAGTGAATTAACTATCCAGTGCTGTCTGTTTATTTAATGTTCTCTATTTATGATTAGTTAGTAATGTTAAAGACTTTAAGTCTTTTTAAGTAGTTCAGAGAAGTTAATCAAACAATTTTGGAGTCAAAGTAAATTCTATCTATTAAATATAACTGCACTTACTTGTCTAAATGATACGATATCGTATGTATTGCAATATGATGAAGATGGTTTCAGGGTAGTCTACAGGAAGTTCCACATAACCTACGTTCGGTTTTTTTCTTATTGGCTAAATGGTAGCTGTCGAAACTGCTGACTTTCATTTCTGAAGCATTAAGTAGACATTAGCCAATAAAGAAATCAAGATTGTGATATAAACGTGAAAATATTTTTATTGTATGAAGTTGAAACTCTTATGATAAACAACAGAAAGTATCATTCAGAAGATACAACTATTTATAAACAAGTTACTTTTTGATTCGTTGTTCAAACACACATTGAACAAATCACTAAACGGCATTACAAGACAGGTACTAAACAAATAATGAAGACGAAAGCATCAATAATTGAAGATAGATATGAATAGAATGAAAATAGAACTTGAAAATAATTGAACAGGTGAACTTAGAACACTCTTTATTATCAGAGAATACTTGTCTATCGTCAATGCTTTACTATAAGTAAAAGAGATTAGTTGATTGATAGTAACAGCATGTCTTCATCTATCTGATAACAGTTCCAATTTGATTCCTGTTATTCACTTTCACCTTCTTCTTCTTCTTCTTCTTCTTCTTCTTCTTCTTCACTATGTTTATTGTATTCTAATTAAACAAATTGAATACTTCATTTAACATTTACAACAAACATCAATAGATTATACTTTAAAAAAACAATAACTGTATTATTCACTATGTTGTACATTAACCGATTGTTGACATTTGATTAACATGATTTCTTAACTCTTTTCTGTCGATTCTTCTTCTTCTTCTTCTTCTTCTTCTTTCATTTTTCTCACTTTTTCCAATTTTCTTCTTGTTTATTTTCTTTCTTTTTTTTTAAACATAAAATGAAGCAATGAAGAATACAAGTTAATAGTATTACTCTGGTATTTTATTCTATGTAATGAATATGATAAAATCTTAATTTTCATTCTATTTAAGTAGTATAGTTAGTAGTATAAATATAGAAAATGTCAAATTATGCTTTTTGTTTGTGTATGTTGAAATGAAATTTTAATATAATTGATACATTTAAATAACTTTAAGCATTGAGCTAGTTGTTAGACTATTGATGAATGTAAATGTTCACCTAGTTAATGGACTTGTTCGGTATCATAGTGATTACAGTGTTTATTGTATCTAGGTGTATCTATGTCGGCAGAGTGTTCACTAGTCGAATGAAACACTTATATAACGCCTAGTACTAAGTGACATACATTACTTCTTATTTGGAACGTGTTATATCTTAATTATAGTAGTAATTGTTGGGAGTCAAACTTAATACTTTCCATTCTATAACTTCCAACACCCCCCGCCCATAACTAATTTAGTATCCATTGAAATTGTTATATCATGAATAATCAGGCTATCACAATGTATAGGAAATAATATGTGAACTCGATAATATCAGTCAGTGTCTGGACACATCTCCCCAACGACTACTAGTTCCCAAACAGGAATGAAGTAAAACATGATACCTAGACCAACTAAGAGGCAGTCAGATTATATTTCACTTAAACAAAACCTGTCCATACATCACATCAATGGGAAGAATAACATTTATACAAAAGAGAAACAATAATTACTAGAGACTGTTGGGTGCAATTACATAATTGACTATGTTTACTCAATGACAGAAGACATGATAACAGTTTATGAGTTTAATTGGTGGCTTAGAGTATATACTGTAAATAAATGAAATAGTCTTCTGAGAAGGGGTTCAGAAAGTAAGTCGACATTCTTGCATCATCCGATATAACAGAAATACTGTGTAAAGATAGTCACTTGCTCAGATTTAGTTTCCATCATATTCATAACATCCAATTACAACAGATATCAGCTTACTAATAACTAACTTCAAGAGGTAATTACTGGTGTTCTAGTGAGAAGTGACAATGGACTTCAATCAACTCGGATATGAGGAGGTCACCCAACGATGAAAGTGACTAAGTAAAAGACATTAAGTGACAGATAATAACCAGCTCAATGGTCTATTGGTTAAGCATTCATGAAGAAGCCTTCAGGTGGTGGAGTAAAGTCCTATATTAGAACTCAATAGCTGTAAACTGCCAATCCCTAGTTGTTAATGTTTGTCAAACCTAAATAAATTGACTACATCAGATTAAAAGTCACTAACATTCATCTGATCAGTGCCGAATAAGGTGATACAAATTATGAAATGACCTATTGAGAATGGAAAAAATAGATGTATTTTATCATCCCATGAATGAGTTAGTGAGTGTTTAGATCCACTTTGTAAGTGGAAAGTTACTAGGGGTTTCAATATGACCATATAGTGATTGCATTCAGCTGATGAATCCAAAAATAAGAAAACACAATAAAACTATCATTACAGTTCATACAATCTAGACTAAAAGGTCACAGCCAGTACCTAATCAGAACATTCCATGTTGAAATTCTGGTAAGCTTCATCGATTAATAATTGGATAGAATGTCAACTGTTCCTTTAGCAGTTCTAAAGGCTTTGTCAAATATTCATAGAATTTGTGACTTAGAGATAGACCCTTTTATTGTATTCTATCTAAACTTGGACTAGAAAAATTTATAGATTGAATATTCTGCGTATAACTAATATGTATTCACATCTTGCAGTTGATTTAATATAAACTGAAGTTGCTCAGTTTCTGTTGCCATATGTGTATTCTGAGTGGATTGCTTCGAAATAACGATAGTACAGGTATGTCCGGCTGACGAGTTCCAAAGAGAACAAAACTAATGTCGTTGATTCAAACATTGGCTTTGTGGGTTATTATGAAAAATCTTTTCTGCAGATATCAAACAGACATAAAGAATTCTAGTATGGTAGTAATAATGTAGATCTAGACTTGTCGAATAGTTTCATAATTACAAAGTTCTACTAATACATTCTATTCACTTCCTAGTTAATGTGACTCTGAAACTTCAAAGTTATAAGCTTTCATAATAACTGTTTGAGAGGGATTATGATTGGCGAGTGGAATCAAGTATGCGTGTTTCGCTCTATTTTGAGGCTCGAGACCGATTAATTTCAGTCCATGATGAATCAACAGGAAGATCCAAATATATTTTAATTATACATTCATACGTACCTTCTGCACATAGGTGGTTGTCTGGGCTCAGTAGCCGTTTGGTATGAAATAAACTGAGTTCGCGTCCCAGTGTAAACATCAACACTCTAATGTAGTTACATCACGCCGATGGTTCCTGATTAAGACGACATGGGTGTCCTGGATTTACTTGAAAATTGTAATCCATCACCAACAATACTTATGAATTATCGCTATATCCAGACGATGCGCTAAGTAAGCATATATGTCAACAAAAATTGATGAATTTCAGTCCATGAAAGATCAACGGAAAGATCTAGATACACTCTAATCATAACCTTTACTTACTTACGCCCGTTACTCCTCACTGAGAAGTATAAGCCGCTCACCAGGATTCTCCATTCAACAATGTTCTAAGCAATCCTTTCCAGCTGTTTCCAGTTGCTGTTCATCCTTTTAATATCTGATTTCAATTCAGGACGCAGCGTGTTCTTTGGCCTTCCTCTTTCGCGTTTCCCAACAGGATCCCACGTTAATGCTTGTCTCGTGATGCAGTCTGATGGTTTCCTCAATGTATGTTCTATCCATTTCCAACGTCTTTTCCTAATTTCCTCTTCGTCTGTATGTTGATTTTTCTTCATGATCCAAACAACCACTACGAGGAAGAGAAAAGGCGCGAATAGGTAACGTTGTGTGATTCCGGTCCTCACTGGGAATGCATTTGTCAGTTGTCCTCCATGCACAATTTTGCACTGTGTTCTGACATTAGAGTTCCGGACGATGTTGATGAGTTTCTCTGGTACGCCGTAGTGTGGAAGAAGTTTCCATAATGTTCTCCTATCTATACTGTCAAACGCTTTCTCGTAATCAATGAAGTTGACGTACAGTGGCGAGTTCCATTCAATTTATTGTTCAACGATGATCTGTAGTGTTTGATTTGGTCAGTGCCCGACTGATCTTTACGATAACTAGCCTGTTGATCTCAAAGTTGAGCCTCCACTAAATCTTTCATTTTGTTCAACAATACTATGTTAAAGACGTTGCCTGGTATCGACAGTGGCGTGATCCCTCTGTAGTTGTCACATTTACTCAAAGCTCCTTTCTTTGGTATCTTGATATGATAACCTTCTTTCCAGTCTGCCGGCACTTGTTCTTCCTTCCAGATCTCTTTGAATAAAACGTGGAATATCCTTGCTGTTACATCGATATCTGACTTGAGAGCTTCAGCTGGTATATTGTCAGGTCCTGCTGCTTTCCCACTTTTGATTTGTCTGATGGCCATCTTGATTTCTTGCATTGTTGGTGGAGTGACATCTATCGGGAGATCTGTAGGTGCTCCTTTGATGTCCGGTAAGTTTAGTGAATCTGGCCTATTTAGAATTTTCTCAAAGTGTTCTACCCACCTATTCTTTTGTTCTTGAATCTCAGTGAGTGTCTTGCCTTCTTTGTTCTTGATCGGTCGCTCTGGTTTACCATGTTTATCTGCCAGTTTCTTCGTTTTGTCGTATAGCTGTTTCATATTTCCTTCTCTTGCAGCCTTCTCCGCTGTCGTTGCAAGGCTTTCGATGTATTTCCGTTTGTCGGCTCTAATGCTCTTCTTAACCTGCTTATTTGCTTCTGAGTATTCAGCTTGAGCCTTGATTTTCTCTGGTCTTGTTCGGCTGTTGTTGATTTCTATCTTCTTGTTCCTCCATTGTTGAATTTTGCACAATGTCTCAGTGGAGATCCATTCCTTATAATGGTGCTTCTTGCGGCCTAGAACCTCCTGACACGTTGACGTTAGTGCTTCTTTGATTCCTTTCCAATTGTCCTCCATAGTGGTTACCTCTACTTTCGGTAGATCATGTAAGTCTTGAAACCTGTTGTTGAGAGCCATTTTGAATTCATTGAGTTTGTCAGTGTCTTGGAGAAAGGCTGTATTGAACCGTTGTACTGCTGCCACTCCAGTTGTCCACTGCTTCTTTAGCTTCAGTTTTATTTTAGAAACCACCAGGTGGTGGTCTGAAGCTATGTCAGCTCCTCTCCTGGTTCTTACATCTTCCATTGATCTTCTAAATTTTTTATTGATACATATATGATCGATTTGATTCTTAGTAGTATGATCCGGTGAGATCCATGTAGCCTTGTGTATGCGTTTGTGGGCGAATATTGTACCACCTATAACCAATTTGTTGAAGGCACATAGGTTTGCAAGTCTTTCACCATTGTCGTTTCTGTCTCCCAGTCCTTGTCGTCCCATGATTTCTTCATATCCAGTGTTGTCCATTCCGACTTTGGCGTTGAGGTCCCCCATCAGTATTGTCAGATCCTTTCCTCGACACTTTGCTATAATTGATTGCAGTCTATCGTAAAACTGATCTTTGTCTTCGTTGTTGCCATCGTTGGTTGGTGCATAACATTGGATAATATTCATTGTAATCCCTTTCTTCATTGTTTTTAAAGATGCTTTGATGATCCTGGGTCCATGTGGTTCCCATCCCACAAGTGCATTACGTGCCTCCTTGGACAGCATCAGAGCAACTCCTTAGGTGTGAGGAGCATTTTCCTCTTCGTGGCCGGAGTATAGTAGCGTCTCTCCCGAAGCCAATGTTTTCTGATCAGCTTAAGTTCAATGGGTTTCTCTGATTCCGAGTATTGTCAAGTTGTATCTCCTCATTTCTGCAGCTACTTGATTTATCTTCCCGCTCTCCCACATTGTTCAAACATTCCATGCACCTATAAAAATATTTGCTCTGGTTGTTAGAAGGGGGGGCATCGGCCTCATGACTTCCGAAGAATTTCGGCTTTCATCATGAGGCGTCATAAACAATCCTTCTACTCCCAGGGCAGAGTTTAAATGGTTTAGTTTGTTTAACCTGGTTAGCGGTTTTTAGCAAGCTTGGGTTTTAAGAGATTGGGATGGTAACCTCATGCCCAACCCTCCTCATTTACCTGGGCTTGAGACCGGCAGTAACTCTAGGAAACCAACAGACGGAGTTAATTATAACCTTTCATTATCATCAATAACAAAGGCAAAGTGATCATAGTTAGGCAACATTCGGAATAAGAGGTAATTGACATATAGCTGTCCTATCGTAGTAATGACGTCCATGATAGTAGTGAACTCTACCGATTCGTCTGATGATCATGGTGGAGCTTAGGCAACGTTAGAATGAAATAGTTATCACCAATAACATTGAATGATGGTATTCCTATGCTGTAAATTGATTAAATTGCATATCTGTCTATTGTAAGATACCTGGTATACTGTTCTTAATGATGCATATGTTAAGGAACGAATTGACAAGGCAAGGGCAGTACTTTTATGGCTGAGAAACATCTGGAATTCAAACTATCTGTCAGCCAACATCATAGTCACGATTTTCAATATCAACATCAGTGTAGTCCTATTGTATGGATCTGAAATATACATGTGGAACTGAGAAAAGAATCATTCAGAAGATTCAAGTAATTATAAACAGTTGTTTATGCAATAGACTTTGGATCCACTATTCAGACATCATCAGTAACAGAGAACAAATCAATTAAGATCAATCTGAGGGGGGGGGAATTAGATGGGCATTGAGGTAAATACCAAACTGTTTCATCATCATCATCATCATCATCATCATCATCATCATCATCATCATCATCATCATCATCATCATCATCATCATCATCATCATCATCATCCAAATCATCATCATCATCATCATCATCATCATCATCATCATCATCATCATCATCATCATCCAAATCATCATCATCATCATCATCATCATCATCATCATCATCATCATCATCATCATCATCATCATCATCATCATCATCATCATCATCATCATCATCATCATCATCATCATCATCATCCAAATCATCATCATCATCATCATCATCATCATCATCATCATCATCATCATCATCCAAATCATCATCATCATCATCATCATCATCATCATCATCATCATCATCATCATCATCATCATCATCATCATCATCATCATCATCATCATCATCATCATCATCATCATCATCATCATCATCATCATCATCATCATCATCATCATCATCATCATCATCATCATCCAAATCATCATCATCATCATCATCATCATCATCATCATCATCATCATCATCATCATCATCATCATCATCATCATCATCATCATCATCATCATCATCATCATCATCATCATCCAAATCATCATCATCATCATCATCATCATCATCATCATCATCATCATCATCATCATCATCATCATCATCATCATCATCATCATCATCATCATCATCATCATCATCATCATCATCATCATCATCATCATCATCATCATCATCATCATCATCATCATCATCATCATCATCATCATCATCATCATCATCATCATCATCATCATCATCATCATCCAAATCATCATCATCATCATCATCATCATCATCATCATCATCATCATCATCATCATCATCATCATCATCATCATCATCATCATCATCATCATCATCATCATCATCATCATCATCATCATCATCATCATCATCATCATCATCATCATCCAAATCATCATCATCATCATCATCATCATCATCATCATCATCATCATCATCATCATCATCATCATCATCATCATCATCATCATCATCATCATCATCATCATCATCATCATCATCATCATCATCATCATCATCATCATCATCATCATCATCATCATCATCATCATCATCATCATCATCATCATCATCATCATCATCATCATCATCATCATCATCATCATCATCATCATCATCATCATCATCATCATCATCATCATCATCATCATCATCATCATCATCATCATCATCATCATCATCATCATCATCATCATCATCATCATCATCATCATCATCATCATCATCATCATCATCATCATCATCATCATCATCATCATCATCATCATCATCATCATCATCATCATCATCATCATCATCATCATCATCATCATCATCATCATCATCATCATCATCATCATCATCATCATCATCATCATCATCATCATCATCATCATCATCATCATCATCATCATCATCATCATCATCATCATCATCATCATCATCATCATCATCATCATCATCATCATCATCATCATCATCATCATCATCATCATCATCATCATCATCATCATCATCATCATCATCATCATCATCATCATCATCATCATCATCATCATCATCATCATCATCATCATCATCATCATCATCATCATCATCATCATCATCATCATCATCATCATCATCATCATCATCATCATCATCATCATCATCATCATCATCATCATCATCATCATCATCATCATCATCATCATCATCATCATCATCATCATCATCATCATCATCATCATCATCATCATCATCATCATCATCATCATCATCATCATCATCATCATCATCATCATCATCATCATCATCATCATCATCATCATCATCATCATCATCATCATCATCATCATCATCATCATCATCATCATCATCATCATCATCATCATCATCATCATCATCATCATCATCATCATCATCATCATCATCATCATCATCATCATCATCATCATCATCATCATCATCATCATCATCATCATCATCATCATCATCATCATCATCATCATCATCATCATCATCATCATCATCATCATCATCATCATCATCATCATCATCATCATCATCATCATCATCATCATCATCATCATCATCATCATCATCATCATCATCATCATCATCATCATCATCATCATCATCATCATCATCATCATCATCATCATCATCATCATCATCATCATCATCATCATCATCATCATCATCATCATCATCATCATCATCATCATCATCATCATCATCATCATCATCATCATCATCATCATCATCATCATCATCATCATCATCATCATCATCATCATCATCATCATCATCATCATCATCATCATCATCATCATCATCATCATCATCATCATCATCATCATCATCATCATCATCATCATCATCATCATCATCATCATCATCATCATCATCATCATCATCATCATCATCATCATCATCATCATCATCATCATCATCATCATCATCATCATCATCATCATCATCATCATCATCATCATCATCATCATCATCATCATCATCATCATCATCATCATCATCATCATCATCATCATCATCATCATCATCATCATCATCATCATCATCATCATCATCATCATCATCATCATCATCATCATCATCATCATCATCATCATCATCATCATCATCATCATCATCATCATCATCATCATCATCATCATCATCATCATCATCATCATCATCATCATCATCATCATCATCATCATCATCATCATCATCATCATCATCATCATCATCATCATCATCATCATCATCATCATCATCATCATCATCATCATCATCATCATCATCATCATCATCATCATCATCATCATCATCATCATCATCATCATCATCATCATCATCATCATCATCATCATCATCATCATCATCATCATCATCATCATCATCATCATCATCATCATCATCATCATCATCATCATCATCATCATCATCATCATCATCATCATCATCATCATCATCATCATCATCATCATCATCATCATCATCATCATCATCATCATCATCATCATCATCATCATCATCATCATCATCATCATCATCATCATCATCATCATCATCATCATCATCATCATCATCATCATCATCATCATCATCATCATCATCATCATCATCATCATCATCATCATCATCATCATCATCATCATCATCATCATCATCATCATCATCATCATCATCATCATCATCATCATCATCATCATCATCATCATCATCATCATCATCATCATCATCATCATCATCATCATCATCATCATCATCATCATCATCATCATCATCATCATCATCATCATCATCATCATCATCATCATCATCATCATCATCATCATCATCATCATCATCATCATCATCATCATCATCATCATCATCATCATCATCATCATCATCATCATCATCATCATCATCATCATCATCATCATCATCATCATCATCATCATCATCATCATCATCATCATCATCATCATCATCATCATCATCATCATCATCATAATCATCATCATCATCATATCATCATCATCATCATAATCATCATCATCATCTCATCATCATCATATCATCATCATCATCCAAATCATCATCATCATCATAATCATCATCATCATCATCATCCAAATCGTCATCATCATCCAAATCGTCATCATCATCCAAATCATCATCATCACATCATCATCATCACATCATCATCATCCAAATCATCATCATCATCATCATCCAAATCGTCATCATCATCCAAATCGTCATCATCATCCAAATCATCATCATCTCATCATCATCATAATCATCATCATCTCATCATCATCATCCTCATCATCATCATCCAAATCATCATCATCATAATCATCATCATCATAATCATCATCATCATCCAAATCATCATCATCATCCTCATCATCATCATCATCCAAATCATCATCATCATCCAAATCGTCATCATCATCCAAATCATCATCATCATAATCATCATCATCATAATCATCATCATCATCCTCATCATCATCATATCATCATCATCATATCATCATCATCATCATCATCATCATCTCATCATCATCATCACATCATCATCATCATAATCATCATCATCTCATCATCATCATCCTCATCATCATCATCATCTCATCATCATCATATCATCATCATCACATCATCATCATCACATCATCATCATCCAAATCATCATCATCATCATCATCCAAATCATCATCATCACATCATCATCATCATCCAAATCATCATCATCATAATCATCATCATCATATCATCATCATCATCTCATCATCATCATCACATCATCATCATCATCATCATAATCATCATCATCATAATCATCATCATCATATCATCATCATCATCATCTCATCATCATCATATCATCATCATCACATCATCATCATCACATCATCATCATCCAAATCATCATCATCATCATCATCCAAATCATCATCATCACATCATCATCATCATCCAAATCATCATCATCATAATCATCATCATCATCCAAATCATCATCATCTCATCATCATCATCACATCATCATCATCATCATATCATCATCATCATCATCATCCAAATCATCATCATCATCATCACATCATCATCATCTCATCATCATCATCCAAATCGTCATCATCATCCAAATCATCATCATCATCATATCATCATCATCATCCAAATCATCATCATCATCATCATCCTCATCATCATCATCATCACATCATCATCATCATCATATCATCATCATCACATCATCATCATCTCATCATCATCATATCATCATCATCATATCATCATCATCATCATAATCATCATCATCATCATCCTCATCATCATCATAATCATCATCATCATATCATCATCATCATCATCATAATCATCATCATCATATCATCATCATCATCTCATCATCATCATCATCATCCAAATCATCATCATCATAATCATCATCATCATATCATCATCATCATCATCACATCATCATCATCATCATAATCATCATCATCACATCATCATCATCAATCATCATCATCATCATCCAAATCGTCATCATCATCCAAATCGTCATCATCATCCAAATCGTCATCATCATCCAAATCGTCATCATCATCCAAATCATCATCATCATCATCATCCAAATCATCATCATCATCATAATCATCATCATCATCATCCAAATCGTCATCATCATCCAAATCATCATCATCATAATCATCATCATCATCCTCATCATCATCATCACATCATCATCATCATCATCATCCTCATCATCATCATCATCATCATCATCATCATCATCAGCATCATCATCATCCAAATCGTCATCATCATCCAATCATCATCATCAGCATCATCATCATCATCATCATCCAAATCGTCATCATCATCCAAATCATCATCATCATCATCATCAGCATCATCATCATCATCACATCATCATCATCATCATCATCAGCATCATCATCATCATCATCCAAATCATTACATCATCATCATCAATCATCAAATCATCATCATCATCATCATCATCATCATCCAAATCATCATCATCATCATCATCATCATCATCATCCAAATCATCATCATCATCATCATCAGCAACATCATCATCCAGGAAGATGACGTCATTTTATAGTAAGGATTTAGTTTCTGTGTGAAATCAAGCATAAAATGTTTGGTTTTTTTACTCTCATAGATTTTTTTCATAGTTAAACAATTCATACAGTTGATAAGTGAATTTATTTATTATCCTTCGATATGATTCATTGTAATTTACATGTTGACCTGAAAATGTTTTTATGACAGTTATTTGCATTGATGATAAAGTTATGTAACACTTACTGATGACATCATAGTTGACCTTAATTTAAGCAAAGGTGTTTAAATGAAACACTTTTATTTTAAGCTTTTTATCGAAATCTACTTTATTGTGAAGTGTAACTCATAATTGAATTCGTCACCGAATGATGTTGACAGGGTTCCACTGAGAACAAGGGAGGACTGGATAGCTATTTCATCCGAGTATAGAACTCCTCGTGGTACTGCGTTCCCTAGACACCATTCTGGGAGCTTCAGGTTGACAGGCGAATAATGCTCTGCACAACTTGACTAACCGGCTTCCTACATTCATCAATTTATAATATAAAGCGTTGACGATCATTGATTGTCATTAGTGATGACTGTCTCACTCTTGAGAAATCTGAGCTCTACCAAACACGGATTGATATGGTTTTTAAAAGTTGGTATTAAGTTTTAGTTGATTGAATTCCTCACATGTTGATATTAGGAGTTCAGTCATCGGATACCAGCCCAGTATTGTAGACAGATAGGTGTTCATCAACCTGAAGCTACTGTGGTTGAATCCAGAGTACGCTAGTCTAAAGAAACCTATAGTAGGACGAAAGAGTTATCTATTGGTGCCTGGTTTCTAATCGTACCCTGCTGGCATAATTTATGATTGTCATGGTTGTATCATTCAATGTAATCAGAGTTAAGAGGTGGCTTTACGATCTTTTTCAAGAAACCTCGTTTAATCTATATTTTGTATTGAGTAAACACTCCATTCTAAAGTGATTCTGTTACAGAGATCATGATAAGCAGACTTCCTACATCTATAAGCACAAAAGCATATTAGGATAAACCTGTATGTTCCGGTTAATTTGTTATGAATGGAATCTGGTCAGTCACTCTAGCCAAATGTAGATTTTACGAGGATTCCCTCGACATATCGATTAATGTTTTCTGTAAATATTCAATTCATATGGATTGTGGCTGCTAAGTGAAATTCAGAATTAGCGTTTCGATTTAATCGGGACTCATCAAATGGGTGTGCCTATAGATCACTGTAGATTTTTACACCGAGACTAGAATTTAGTTGGTTAAGTTTTAAATACTTCTGCTGGTGACTCCAGTCTACTACACTTAAGCAACGAATAGTATTAATTAGGTTGGAATGTAATTGATAGAGTAGCTTAACGATAAATATGGTAGTGTTTAACATAAAACGAACTAAGTTCAAGTTCCGCTGCGAAAACATTAAAAGCTAAATATAGGTATATCTAGATAAAGAGGAACATCAACTGTATTCCACTTGGTGGCTACAATTCAACCTAATTCATACTTGTGAAGTACAACTCCATTTATTCACGTAGGACATATGATAACAGAGTCTGGTCAACATCAATCTATATGAATTCAACCAAAAATAACAAATACCTTCAAATTGCAAAGCGAATTCATCAACAAAATCTTCTTCTGCTATTTAGAATAAGTTTGTATTTACCCGTTCATTTGTAGCGGATTGAAACTGGCCAGCCTCTGTTGTAATATGTGCATCCTGAACGGATTGCCTAGATATAGTGATATTACAGAAGTTATATATTTAAGTTGAATTGTGACTGGCAAGTAGAATCCAGGACGCGCGTTTCTTCCTATCTGGGACTCATCAGCTGAATGTGCCTGCATCTCAATTTTAGTGTTCACACTGGCATTCGAACCCAGTCCACTTCGTACCGAACGCTACCGCGTTCACCACTAGGCTACTGTGTCCAGACAGTCACACTTGTTAGTCACAATCTAACTTAAATTTTACTTGTGTACTATCGCTACATCGAGGCAATCCGCTCAGGACACTCATATGGCAGAAGAGGCTGACCAGTTTCAGTCCATCACAAATCAACGGAGAGATACAATCTTATTTTAATCACATATACAACGTTTGCACAAGTGTGACTGTCTGGACATAGTAGTCTAGTGGTGAACACGGTGGCGTTCGACACGAAATGGACTGAGTTCGAATCCCAGTGTGAACATCAACATCGGGACGCAGGTACATCCAGCCGATGAGTCCCAAATAGAACGAAACGCGCGTCCTGTATTCCACTTGCCAGTCACAATCCAACTTATATAATAATTTTACAAGTTCAAAGGTGTTTCTAACGTCAATAACAATGACTAATCAACAAATTACTCAAAACATGAATGTCAATAAGGTAAGTGTAATACTTTTGAATGTATACAAATGATAAATGAATGAATTGGCTTATTCTTGATTACATAATATCTATTGGAGTTGGGGAGGGGGGAGGAAATCCGATAAAGTGATTATAAAAAATTTGATACAATTGAGATGCTTTTTGTGGATAATGTTAATTTAGTTGACTGAATGTATTACAGATTGATTGACCAAGCGGTGCAGAGGGTTAGACACTTGCCGTCAACCTCAAGACAGTGGTATGGAATCTGGGGTGCGCACTGCTGAGGAGTTCCACACTAGAACGAAACAGCTGTTTAGTGTTCCCTGATTTTCAATGGTATCCTACCAACATCAATCTGTGATATATTGAGTCAACTAAAAAATCTGATGATTAAAACTGTTACGTTAGAATTAAGAGGCAACTAAGTTGCAACGAATTCTAAAGTTATGAAAAGAATCTTATATCGTGATGACGATGAAGATGATGACAGAACTGGGTGTATTAAATCGTTTTTCCAACATTTTTCTAATCCGATGCATCGTGATATCACTAATGTCGCCATTTAAGAATTGTAATTTGAGAAAAATTGATTTGTTACGGGCAGTTACGTTTTTCGATTTCGTTTATGTAGGCGTCATGTGTTTATTTATGAATTTCAGAGGGTACGTGTTTATACTAAGCATGTTGTGAATGATGGTTAATTCTTTTCCTCAGTAGCCTCAGACAACATGCATCTAGGGTGATGTATTAGACCTTTCACTGAATCCCTTTTTATATCAGATTGGTACAGAACTGTATAAATGAGTATACTGTCAAAGGAATCTGTAAGAAGTCTGTCCAATGGTGATCCTATTTCGACATCATTTGATTAATTCTAAATCAGTATTAGATACAGAATGAATAACGATAAATGTTATGTAAAGGCAAGAATAAACAACAATAGTGACCGGATAGTTAGGATGTATTTAGATCCTTCTGTTGATTTGACATGGAGTGAAACTGATTAGTTCCTGTTGCCATACGCGCTTCCTGAATGGATTGACTAGATATAACGATAGTTTACAAGTATTATTTGAGTTGAATTGTGTCTGGAAAGCGTTTCATACTGTGCACTTTTAATAGTCCACGATAAATCAACGGTAACATCCAAATGCACTGCACTTATATATACATACCTGTTGCACAAGTGTGACTGTCTGGACACAGTAGCCTAGTAGTGAACGCTGTAGCGTCTTGCACGAAACGAACTGAGTTCGATTCCTTGTGTGAACATGAACACTGGGATTTGGGCAAATTTTGCTGACAAGTCTTAAATAAAGCGAAACATTCTTACATGATTCTGCTTGTCAGCCACAATACAACTCAAACAATTGAAATTGCACTCATCATTTTGCCTAGCAGAAAAAGTGTGTACAGCAGACTACTGTCTTTCAGTAAACAAATTAACAACAAAACACATTTGGTGCTTGTATTTCATACAGATCGATGTTGCTTAAAAACTAGCGAAAACAAGGAAGCACTGGCGAGCTGTTTCTTTATAGTAAGGGGCTTATAAGCAGTTCTTATCCTCTATACAGTCAGCTAATACAATGAAGGATATTCAGATTGCCTAACATAATCATCTGTACCTGATGGTTCAAGGTTCCGTTCCTTGATGAAATCAAAGGTGAGCACTGCTGGGATGTTCTATACTCAGACCAAATATTATTCCAGTGCTCCCTAGTTCTCAATGAGATCTAAACAACGTCAATCTATGCAGAGTATAAACAACAAATTAAATGACAATCATCATAAATCCACATTAAATAAACAATGATTTACTGACAGTTTACCTCAAGATATTATGTTCAATCAATCAATCAATGCCTGTTACTCCAAGTGGAGCATAGACCGCCCACCAGCATTCTCCAACCAACTCTGTCCTGGGCTTTCCGTTCTAGCTCTTCCCAAGTGCTGTTCATTCTCTTCATGTCTGTTTCCAATTCCCGACGCAATGTGTTCTTGGGCCTTCCTCTGTTTCTATGGCCTTTAGGATTCCAAGTCAGTGCTTGTCTTGTGACACAGTTTGATGGTTTCCTCAGTGTGTGTCCAATCCATCTCCAGCGTCTTTTCCTAATTTCTTCCTCAACTGGAAGTTGGTTAGTTCTCTGCCACAACAGGTTGTTGTTGATGGTATCTGGCCAACAGATCCGAAGAATCCTACGCAGACAGTTGTTTATAAATACTTGTATCTTCTGTAGGGTACTTTTTGTAGTTCTCCAAGTTTCAGCTCCATACAACAGGACTGTCTTCACATTTGTGTTGAAAATTTTGACTTTTATATTGACTGACAGTTGGTTTGAGTTCCAGATGTTTTTCAGCTGTAAAAATGCTGCCCGTGCCTTACCAATCCGCGCCTTCACATCCGAATCAGACCCTCCGTGTTTGTCGATGATGCTGCCCAAATATGTAAAGGTTTCAACGTCTTCCAGAATTTCTCCGTCAAGTGTAATTGGGTTAGAGTTTGTTGTTTTGTATCGGAGGATCTTGCTTTTCCCTTTGTGTATGTTGAGGCCTACTGCTGCTCAGGCTGCTGCTATATTGTTGGTCTTCTTCTGCATTTGATGATGTGTGTGAGAAAGAAGAGCTAGGTCATCTGCAAAGTCCAAGTCATCTAGTTTCGTCGATGTTGTCCATTGTATTCCGAGAGTGCCTTCAGATATTGCAGTCTTCATGATCCAGTCGATGACCAGTAGGAAGAGGAAGGGCGAGAGTAGGCAGCCTTGTCTGACACCGGTCTTCACTTCGAATGAATTTGTGAGCTGACCTCCATGCACGATTTTATAATGTAGTCCGTCGTAAGAATTCCGTATGATGTTGACTATCTTCTCGGGTACGCCGTAATGTCGTGGAAGGCTCCATAATATTCTCCTATCCACGCTGTCGAATGCTTTTTCATAGTCGATGAAGTTGATGTAAAGTGGTGAATTCCATTCAATTGATTGTTCAACAATGAACCGTAGAGTGGCGATTTGATCGGTACATGATCGATCTTTACGGAATCCGGCCTGTTGATCTCGGAGTTGGCCGTCGACTGGGCCCTTTAATCTGTTCAATAACACTCTGTTGAAGACCTTTCCTGCTACTGAAAGTAGAGTAATGCCTCTGTAGTTCTCACAATTGCTGAGATCGCCTTTCTTTGGTATCTTGATGAGGTACCCTTCTTTCCAGTCTGCTGGAACTTGTTCTTCCTCCCAAATCTTCCTGAAGAGAATGTGGAGTATCTTTGAAGTTGCTTCTATATCTGTCTTCAGTGCCTCTGCTGGTATGTTGTCTGGTCCTGCTGACTTGCCACTCTTGATCTGTCTGATGGCCATTTTGATTTCTTCGACTGTTGGTGGGTCTGTGTTTATAGGGAGATCCGTGGCTGCTGCTTCGATGACTGGTGGGTTCAGTGGGGCTGGTCTATTCAAGAGTTCTTGGAAGTGCTCTACCCACCTGTTCCGTTGTTCATGCACTTCAGTGATTGGTTTGCCAGCCTTGTTCTTGATTGGCCGTTCTGGCTTGTTGAATTTCCCAGCTAACTTCTTCGTTGTATCATATAAGAACCTCATATTTCCTTCTCTTGCAGCTTTTTCCGCTGTCATTGCTAGGTCCTCAACAAACTTCCGTTTATCCAACCTGATGCTCCTCTTCACTTGCTTGTTGACTTCGGTGTATTCGGCCTGTGCCTTGGCTTTCTCTGCTACTGTCCGACTGTTATTGATCGCTGTCTTTCTGTTCCTCCTTTCTTGGATCTTGTCCAGAGTTCTAACAGAAATCCACTCTTTTTGGTGTTGTTTCTTGAGACCCAAAACCTCCTGACATGTTGAGGTTATTGTTCCCTTAATCTCTTTCCAGTTGTCTTCCATATTAGTTTCACCTTTTTCTAGTAGATCATGAAATGCCTGAAACTTGTTGCTGAGAATTAATTTGAATTCGTTGCGTTTGTTAGTATCACGGAGAAGGGCTGTATTAAACTTGTGTAATACTGCTGCTCCAGTTGTCCAGTGCTTCCTCAGCTTCAGTTTCATTTTAGTTACCACCAAATGGTGATCTGAAGCTATGTCGGCTCCTCTCCTTGCTCTTACGTCTTCCATGGTCCTTCTAAACCTCTTATTGATGCAGATGTGGTCGATTTGGTTCTCCGTGATGTGGTCCGGTGAAATCCATGTAATTTTGTGTATACGTTTGTGAGAGAAAATGGTGCCACCTATAATCATTTTGTTGAAGGCACATAAGTTCACGAACCTCTCACCGTTATCATTCCTTTATCCCACTCCATGTTGTCCCATGATGTCTTCATACCCGGTGTTATCTACTCCGACCTTGGCGTTGAAGTCGCCCATTAGAATAGTCAGGTCCTTGGCTGAACATTTCTCGATGATTGACTGCAGCCTCGCATAGAACTGGTCTTTGTCGTCTTCGTGGCTGTCGTTGGTGGGTGCGTAGCACTGGATGACATTCATTGCAATCCCTTCCTTCTTCGTCTTGAAGGATGCTGTGATGATCCTAGGTCCATGAGGTTCCCATCTTATAAGAGACTTCCATGCATCTTGGTATAACACCAATGCTACTCCTTGTGTGTGTGGGGCGTTTTCTTCTTCGTGGCCGGAGTATAAAAGCACATTTCCCGAGGATAACCGTTGCTGTCCAGCTTGCACCCAATGCGTTTCGCTTATTCCAAGTATCTTCAGGTTGTATCTTTTCATTTCTTCAGCTATTTGCATGGTCCTCCCTGTTTCCCACAGCGTGCGGACATTCCACGTACCTATACTAATGGTTGCTCTGGTTGTCAGAAGAGACATCGGCCTCGTGGCTTCCGAAGAAACTCGGCTTTCACCATGAGGCGTCATAACATACCTTCCAACTCCCAGGGCAGAGTGAAAATGGTTATAATGGTTTTTACTGGTTAGCGTTTTTTTAGCACATTTGCTGTTTTACGGGATGGGGTTGCTAGCCCCATGCCCAACCCTCCTCCTTTATCCGGGCTTGGGACCGGCAGCAACCCTAGGGTTACCATAAAACTATAATAAGATATGGTATCATACTGTACAGTCATTGGTTGTTCATTTGACCCATGTACAGAGATTATATCACTATGACTTGGAAGGCATGGGCTGGTTGTGTGTGGAGGATTATGGTAATGTCATCGTCAGGTAATAAGATCACATGACATGAAACGCTTAGTAGATCTTTTTAATTTTTAAAAGTGTTCCATATTTCGATAGTGTTATGAGAAGATGGAGTTGATCTAAATACTGTGAAGGTTTGTTTGCACTATGCATTTCTCAGCGACTGTCAGACTGTTTGATGTTATTCGTAAACGAAGCCATCTAGACACCTGTTTTACCCTGTCACTTCGGATAAGTAATGTCTTTTCTACCAAATAAAGATCAATCGTACTAACAGTTTGTTGGATCATTAGAGCTGTATAGTGTAGGAAATCATGTTTTACGTTTGTACCATATATTTATGGCTTTATGGCTTGACTAACCACGGACAACTTCATTAGTCACAGGCTTCTAACTCACCTAGTCAAAATTTGAAAAGACAGTAGAAGATTTTTTCGGGAATGTTTGATACAGTAAGAGAGTGATTTAGGTACAAAATATTCGCATATTTATAGTTTTTTGAAACAATGAAATCATTTTTATGATCCATTCTATCAGGACTAAGATATTCCAGCAATTGAAAGTCAGAACACGCCACGTCAAAATCCCCGAAAGTCCTGTCGGTCAATGGTTGGGTAGAATATTTCCGGCTGTTTTATAGGTTATGGAGGCTTCGATGACGTTTCTGTGTGCTATCCCAACTCTTTTATATTGGATATAGCACTACTAATGGTACTAATCAATCTGTATTGTTAATACGGGTAGTAGAAAACAGAAACAGACAAGTTTCAGTCCACGATATATCAATGGGAACATTCTAATTATATATACATGCCCGTTACATTAGTGTGAATGTCTGAACTCAGCAGCCTAGTAGTGAACACACTGGTGCTTGGCCCGAAATGAACTAAGTTCAAGTCCCAACGTGAACCTCAACATTAGGAGTTAGGTTAATTCAGTTGACAAGTTCTAAATCAGATATAACGCTCATCCTTTATTCCGTTTATCAACTAAATTAATAGTTTGTTCTTCAACATTTTTCCTAATTCAATCATATGGCAATTTCTCTAGTTAAAGTTTCACATTACAGACTAACTACAGTTCGAAAACTACTAGGAATTACGAAGTAATGAATAGTTATTTCATTCTAGTATAGGAATATATCACATATTAATTAAGATTAGAAATCTGAATTATTAAGTACTAGTTCAATTATATAAGTTGGATTGTGACTGGCAAGTGAAATCTAGGACGCGCATTTCGTCCTATTTAGGACTCATCAGCTGGATGTACCTGCATTCTAAAGTTGATGTTCACACTGGGATTCGAACTCAGTCCGTTTCGTGTCGAATGCCACCGCATTCACCACTAGACTACTGAGTCGGGAGGGGACGCGCGTTATATAATACTTATGAAGAATTTGATATATCGAGGTAATCCGCTCAGGATGCACATATAGCAACAATGACTGACCAGCTTCAGTCTATAACAAATCAACGGTAATATACAAGTTTATCCTAATACTAATTCAATTGTCTGAAAATTACGCAATCATTAGGATATCTATTAGTTGAAATATTGAGATAGTGAATGGACTCTAATGAAGTATCATACACTAGATTGATACAGTACTTCAGTATTGCTTGTTATTAAGTCTTGTAATGAAATTAGGTAGAATACATGATGACGTACTACATAAAGAAAGAAAAAAAATTCATTGCATAGTTCATCTATTGATTGTAATTACTGATTATGTAATACAATGAAAGATAGAATTGTACTTTTATGCCTTCAATGTTTTTTTTTCTTTTATATGACCTTTACAATAAAAGTCCTTTTTTAATTAATACACCATCATAGTTGTCTAGTTAGATTGGTAACTTTACACGTTATTATTATTTGTTATGTAATAATAATCAATGTAAATAATGTACAGCCTAAATTCATCTTTAATGCGGATAAATGAACATATGAATGTATTAGGATGAATTTGTATATTCCTGTTGATTTATTATAGATTGAAGCTAGTCAGTCATTGTTGCTATATGTGCATCCTGAGCGCATATGAATGTATTAGGATGAATTTGTATATTCCTGTTGATTTATTATAGATTGAAGCTAGTCAGTCATTGTTGCTATATGTGCATCCTGAGCGGATTGCCTCGATATAGCGAATTTTTCACAAGTATTATATAAGTTGGTTTGTGACTGGCAAGTGGAATCCAGGACTCTCGTTTCATCCTATTTGGGACACATCGGCTGGATGTACGTGCATCCCAATGTTGATGTATACACCAATGTGCCCGTTTCACAAGTGTGACTGTCTGGACTCAGTAGTCTAGTGGTGAACGCGGTGGCGTTCGACACGACACGGACTGAGTTCGAGTCCCAGTGCGAACATCAACATCGGGATGCAGGTACATCCAACCAAATAGGACAAAACGCGAGTTCTGGATTCTACTTGCCAGTCACAATCCAACTTATATAATATGAATGTATTAGGATGAATTTGTATATTCCTGTTGATTTATTATAGATTGAAGCTAGTCAGTCATTGTTGCTATATGTGCATCCTGAGCGGATTGCCTCGATATAGCGAATTTTTCACAAGTATTATATAAGTTGGTTTGTGACTGGCAAGTGGAATCCAGGACTCTCGTTTCATCCTATTTGGGACACATCGGCTGGATGTACGTGCATCCCAATGTTGATGTATACACCAATGTGCCCGTTTCACAAGTGTGACTGTCTGGACTCAGTAGTCTAGTGGTGAACGCGGTGGCGTTCGACACGACACGGACTGAGTTCGAGTCCCAGTGCGAACATCAACATCGGGATGCAGGTACATCCAACCAAATAGGACAAAACGCGAGTTCTGGATTCTACTTGCCAGTCACAATCCAACTTATATAATATGAATGTATTACTGAAAACGCTTATAAGTAGTATGAAATGGTGTTTTTGATGGGATATAAGTAGTATATTGAACAAATAAGGTAATTGAAATTATAAACACAGAAATGCGTATTACAACATTTTGGTTACTTCACATTTATAGTGATACATTTATCTTATTCCCATTGCAACTATTCACAATCATACTGACAATTAACACAAGCTATAATTAGAAAAACATTTAGATCTTCTCGTTGATTTATCATGGACTGAAATTGATCAGTCTGTTTTATTATATGCGCATCCAAAGAGGATTGTCTTGATATAGCGATAGTTTAAAAGTGTTGTATGACGCTCAACTATCTTAATACATGATGTTGGCTAATGGTAAGAATAGAATGAGAGAAAGATGAATACAATGATGTGGTATTATGTATAGATGTGGTACATTCCAGGTTCCATTTTGAAAGTTACACATTAGTAATTTGTCAACAGTTAGTCAACTTCGTGTATTGAGGTTATGGATTATTACCTAAGTCGGTGATGAGTTGCAGTCTTATCTACTGATTGCAATTCAATGTTTTTATTATTCGACCACACGATCTTCTTCTAACAAGTTAGTACACGTCAATACGTTACGTTTGTAATCGTGAAAAGAGACAGTGGAGCTTATTTACTCTGTTGGGTTTCAAAAACAATGTCTTTCATCGATCTTTACTGATCAGCCACTCAGGCTACTACAGTGTTTCTGACAGTTCACCAAGTAATAATTCACCGCATACAAAGTAATTAGCGGTATTCAGGAAAAAATCCTGGACTAAAGTTTCCTGCTGATTGGCACTTGTCAAGCATACCTGCAATCTCTAAGTGAACAGATACCCTCCTGATAATTGGCCACATTACAATCTGCACAATAATGGGTGATACAGTGATTAACCAGTGAAATAATTCATTTTATTTTTGTCTTATTATTGCATGTTGTGGAGATTGTTGGGTGATACTAAACGTTGCCGACGAACTTGCATAACTACCAATGACCTTGAGATACCCTTTAACCAATGACAATGCACTGGTAGATATGGCATGAAAAACGATGAAATTTTCAAAAAAATTCACAATTGATACACTGTTTTTGCATGATTTATGAACTTTTAAAAATTGGAGACGAGTTCATTGAGTTTAAATTCAAAATATGATCGATACAGAAACTCATCCTCATGGTTTCAAATCATGTTGTTTCTAGAATCTGTATAAGGTCTAAGAAACTCCTTCAGATGTGATCAGTATCGTATGATGTTTTGTGTGAACACCAGTACTTGGGTCCACATAATGTCATTCGTCAACTACGACACGGTGAACATATCGAAGTCTACAAAGAGGCCGGTAAGGTCTCTTGGCGTCAGTATGAATAGTGGGTTCTGGTAGAAAGTACATCTGGATTATTAATATAAGGGTCCTCGCAGTTTGATCGGGGACACACTGGAAGTGTCCCTTTCCTAATTTTCGATCGTAAATACCAAAAACCTACCAGTAAGATCAAAGCAATTATTACTTACTCATTCAGTCTTTAAATATCTTCCTCTCTTATATTTTCTCTTTCTAATGGCTGTTTCATCTGTTTCAACAACTCTTCCTACGCTTCCCAGCAATAGATATTTACGTAACACTATTTCTGAGCATTTAACTTTACAGTGCTGATACTTTTACACTGCTGATACTTTGCTTACATTTATAAGAGTCGATGCCAGCGCAATAGGCAACTGCATAACCTATAATACAACTAACATACAGGTTTGCCGAAGTGTCAGTCTAGATTGGCTAAAGAAACTACCTGTTCTTATTGATTTATTTCACCAGCAACCATTACAACGGAAGATGACTCCATCCCGAGTATCTGTGGATTGTGCTTAAGCCATATTGAGCCCACAATAACAAATCAACTCTTTACGAAATAATCCGTTAGCTTGTAGTTTAGTAATAATAACGTCTTCATAGAAAATTTCAATCAGCCGATCTAAAGTAAGCATTTTCAACTAGAATAAGCGCGAAACCTTGAAACAATTACCATGATTTTCATTGGCCCTCTCAAATTTGTCGGCAAAGTTTAGTTTCACCGATTGTTGAATGTCAAACTGATATCACTTAAAGGTCTGAATTCGACAATGGTTGATCACCAGGAACTGTCGCTGAACAGTTGTTTCGTCCAAATATAGAACTCTTCCGAAGCGCTTATCCACGACCCGACCTGGGATTGAACCCAGGAAACTTTATCTTGGCTTTCCAATGCATCCTGATGAATACTAGTTGTCTTTAGTTCTCTGATAATTCATCTTTAACATTTAATCTATTCTTTTTTTATTCATAGTGCCAAAATTATGTTGATTCATTAAAACATCATTGTAGGACAGTAGTTCATACAAATTTCTATTGTTCAATGTAACAAAAGCACAAATCATGATTAGTTCATAATTGTAACAAAGTTATTAGTTTATCATGTTATTGAAAATTGAATGTTTATTTACATGAAGATGATGAAGGAAGGAGTTAGGGGGGGAGATGAGTGAGAACGGCGGCAGTATACTCAATTGAATGTTATCACCTTTCACTATAAATGAATAAATCAAAACGGAGATGAAACAGATTACTCAAGTTTACTTAAGAATTTGGCGCCAATAATAAAATGGATTGAGGAAAAGAAAATAAAGTTAGTTAAGATAGTTGATGTTTTCATAATGATTGGTATGTTCAATTGTGTTGGTTTGTGATGATTGATGATAAGTTTAAGTTGATTGAATTCGTTACGGATTTATATTGGTAGGGTACGATTGAAAATCAAGGAGTACAATACAGTTGTTTTGTTCTAGTAATAAGACTCCTTAGTAGTACACACTGACTTCAGGTTAGCGAACACCTAACTCTCTGCATAACTGGGTCGGCCAGTTTCTAACAACAGAGTCCTTACTTCCAACAAATTTTCATAAAGCCCAATGACCATCCACTGTGTTATCGATGATAATTTCCCCATTTCCGACAAGTCTGAATATTGATAGTCATGACTTCACATTATAATGCCTGTTACTCCAAGTGGAGCATAGACCGCCCACTAGCATTCTCCAACCAACTCTGTCCTGGGCTTTCTGTTCTAGCTCTTCCCAAGTGCTGTTCATTCTCTTCATATCTGTTTCCAATTCCCGACGCAATGTGTTCCTGGGTCTTCCTCTGTTTCTGTGGCCTTTAGGATTCCAAGTCAGTGCTTGTCTTGTGACACAGTTTGGTGGTTTCCTCAGTGTGTGTCCAGTCCATCTCCAGCGTCTTTTCCTAATTTCTTCCTCAACTGGAAGTTGATTAGTTCTCTGCCACAACAGGTTGTTGTTGATGGTATCTGGCCAACAGATCCGAAGAATCCTACGCAGACAGTTGTTTATAAATACTTGTATCTTCTGTAGGATACTTTTCGTAGTTCTCAGTACAATTTTCAGCTCCATACAACAGGACTGTCTTCACATTTGTGTTGGAAATTTTGACTTTTATATTGACTGACAGTTGGTTTGAGTTCCAGATGTCTTTCAGTTGTAGAAATGCTGCCCTTGCCTTACCAATCTGCGCCTTCCCATCCGAATCAGACCCTCCGTGTTTGTCGATGATGCTGCCCAAATATGTAAAGGTTTTAACGTCTTCTAGAATTTCTCCGTCAAGTGTAATTGGGTTAGTGTTTGCTGTTTTGTATCGGAGGATCTTGCTTTTCCCTTTGTGTATGTTGAGGCCTACTGCTGCTGAGGCTGCTGCTATATTGTTGGTTCTCTTCTGCATTTGATGAAGTGTGTGAGAAAGAAGAGCTAGGTCATCTGCAAAGTCCAAGTCATCTAGTTTCGTCGATGTTGTCCATTGTATTCCGAGAGTGCCTTCAGATGTTGCAGTCTTCATGATCCAGTCGATGACCAGTAGGAAGAGGAAGGGCGAGAGTAGGCAGCCTTGTCTGACACCGGTCTTCACTTCGAATGAATTTGTGAGCTGACCTCCATGCACGATTTTATAATGTAGTCCGTCGTAAGAATTCCGTATGATGTTGACTATCTTCTCGGGTACGCCGTAATGTCGTGGAAGGCTCCATAATATTCTCCTATCCACGCTGTCGAATGCTTTTTCATAGTCGATGAAGTTGATGTAAAGTGGTGAATTCCATTCAATTGATTGTTCAACAATGAACCGTAGAGTAGCGATTTGATCGGTACATGATCGATCTTTACGGAATCCGGCCTGTTGATCTCGGAGTTGGCCGTCGACTGGGCCCTTTAATCTGTTCAATAACACTCTGTTGAAGACCTTTCCTGGTACTGAAAGTAGAGTAATGCCTCTGTAGTTCTCACAATTGCTGAGATCGCCTTTCTTTGGTATCTTGATGAGGTACCCTTCTTTCCAGTCTGCTGGAACTTGTTCTTCCTCCCAAATCTTCCTGAAGAGAATGTGGAGTATCTTTGAAGTTGTTTCTATATCTGTCTTCAGTGCCTCCGCTGGTATGTTGTCTGGTCCTGCTGACTTGCCACTCTTGATCTGTCTGATGGCCATTTTGATTTCTTCGACTGTTGGTGGGTCTGTGTTTATAAAGAGATCCGTGGCTGCTGCTTCGATGACTGGTGGGTTCAGTGGGGCTGGTCTATTCAAGAGTTCTTGGAAGTGCTCTACCCATCTGTTCCGTTGTTCATGCACTTCAGTGATTGGTTTGCCAGCCTTGTTCTTGATTGGCCGTTCTGGCTTGTTGAATTTCCCAGCTAACTTCTTCGTTGTATCGTATAAGAGCCTCATATTTCCTTCTCTTGCAGCTTTTACCGCTGTCATTGCTAGGTCCTCAACAAACTTCCGTTTATCCAAACTGATGCTCCTCTTCACTTGCTTGTTGACTTCGGTGTATTCGGCCTGTACCTTGGCTTTCTCTGCTACTGTCCGACTGTTATTGATCGCTGTCTTTCTGTTCCTCCTTTCTTGGATCTTGTCCAGAGTACTAACAGAAATCCACTCTTTTTGGTGTTGTTTCTTGAGACCCAAAACCTCCTGACATGTTGAGGTTATTGTTCCCTTAATCTCTTTCCAGTTGTCTTCCATATTAGTTTCACCTTTTTCTAGTAGATCATGAAATGCCTGGAACTTGTTGCTGAGAATTAATTTGAATTCGTTGCGTTTGTTAGTATCACGGAGAAGGGCTGTATTAAACTTGTGTAATACTGCTGCTCCAGTTGTCCAGTGATTCCTCAGCTTCAGTTTCATTTTAGTTACCACCAAATGGAGATCTGAAGCTATGTCGGCTCCTCTCCTTGCTCTTACGTCTTCCATGGTCCTTCTAAACTTCTTACTGATGCAGATGTGGTCGATTTGGTTCTCCGTAATGTGGTCCGGTGAAACCCATGTAGTTTTGTGTATACGTTTGTGGGAGAAAATGGTGCCACCTATAATCATTTTGTTGAAGGCACATAAGTTCACTAACCTCTCACTGTTATCACATTATAGTCTCAAGGATATTCTGAAGTTGGTCACTATTAAGCTGATTATTATAATTGAATTAAGATGGTTTGTGGAGGTTGGTATTTACTTTAGTTGACTAAATTCGTCATAGATTGATGTTGTAAACCAGAGATCAATAGACAGCTGATTGATTACATAGGAGTGTTTCTATTCATCACAAGTGTTTCTTAAATGCGTAATATTAAAAACAAAAGACTAAACTCGAACATTTGATTTATTCTAGTATAGAACTTCTAGTAATGCACAACCAAAATGTTCTTATCACGACTCAACAAAGTTGAATCATCAGTATGGTTAGAGATTAGTTATAAACATCTATTTCAACTTTAATCAGTTAGTATTCTAGCACAATCAAGAAAACAATAAACAGCTATTCTGTTCTATAGTGAGATACTTTAACAATGTACCTCCGCATATGGACTATTTGTTACTTTGCTACTTTAAGTTTTCAGCACAGAACTTAAACTTCTATGTACGTTCAATAGTTGTCTAACAGACAACAATCCAATTTGAAATTCAATGAACTGTATAATAGGCAATAAACATTATTAATAGTAAGTTTATATCTTATTCTTCAGGCATGAACAAGTTGATGAATAAATGATCCTTGTAACAAAATAATGTACAATGTTTAAATGGTATCATCAGAGATGGTTTATAGACATTGCAGAGAACTTTCCATATACCTAGAATTCCCCAGATATACGTCATTAAATCACATACCACCACCACCACCACCACCACATTAGTCAATCATTCAATTTTAAGTTTATTGCATTGAATGAACTACACATTTCGTGATTTGTATTTCTATGATTTGCTTTTTAGATGGTTAGAGTTTAATATGCCTAATACTTACAATGAGATGATTATGTTATCCTTCTAGACAACATCATTCCCAAGTATTCAACAAGATTCGCTAACTTCTTCTGTTCAAATATGAAGCTTTGATTCACTTCTGCAGCTAAATACAACAAACTGCAATGTATTCATCATAATCTTTGTCAACGAATAATAAGTGTTACTAAAATTGACGTAGGATATATAATGTAAAAGCATTTGTGTGTTCCTATTAATGCTATTATACATTGAAAGTGATCAGTTTATGTTGGCATATGCAGATCGTAACCCGAGTTATCTTGATTACTTAATTACTTATTCCCGTTACTTCTCGCTGAGGAGCATAGGCCGCTCACCAGTATTCTCCACTTAACTCTGTCCTGAGCAATCCTTTCCAATTGTTTCCAGTTGCTGTTCATCCTTTTAATGTCTGCTTCGAATTCTCGACGCAGTATGTTCTTTGACCTTCCACTTTTCCGTTTCCCAACACGATTCCATGTTAATGCTTGTCTCGTGATGCAATCTGATGGCTACCGAAATGTATGTCCTATCCATTTCCAACGTCTTTTCCTAATTTCCTCTTCTGCTGGAAGTTGATTTTTCCTCTCCCATAGTAAGTTGTTGATGATGATTTCCGGCCAACGGACATTCAGTATCTTGAGTAGGCAGTTGTTTATAAATACCTGTATCCGTCTGATGATGTTTGCGCTCATTCTCCAAGTTTCAGCTCCATACAGCAGAACTGTCTTGACGTTCGAATTGAAAAGTCTGACTTTGAGGTTAGTTGTTTTTTCCTCTTTAGGCTTCTTAAAGTAAATTAATGTGAAAAGAAAACAATTTGCAAAAATAAAGAAGGTAAACAAAAATGAAGATGGTAATTTTAACAAAATAAATAAAAACAACTATTGATGGAGGTAGGAATTCTACCATTGGATACCGTCCCAGTGGTGCAGATGGTTAGGCATTCTCCGTCAACCTTAAGCCCCTGATGCGGAATCTGGGGGAAGGGCAATTCTGAGAAGTTCCACACTAGAACGAAACAGCTGTCTATTACTCCCTGGTTTTCAATGGTACCCTGTTAACATCAATCTGTGATATATTCAATCAAATAAAATTAATAATCATTGTTTCAAATGATTAACATGAATAATCTAATAGACTGTAATAGGTACAAACAGGTACATTTGTATAATCTACAAAGCTTAGTAACAATTCATCATTGAATCATTCAGTAGCCATTTGTATTATTTCATTGATAAGAGAATAAAATTGAAAATGCGAAAAGAAAACATATGAAACTTTTTTTTTTTTTAGCAAAAATCAGTATCCAAGGGGGATGGGGGAGGGGAGAGAGGATGTAACTATATGAATGAGGAGGGTGCAGGGGGGGGGGTTGAGTTTATATTTGTTTATCAATAAAGTATATTTGTTATCAATTGAAGAACGTTAACAAAGTGCATAGAAAACTTAATTAGTATCATTCAACTTAAGACAATGTCTTAGTCTTTTTGTCCAGGTTATATTTATTCCATCTTATCTGTTACATTCAAATTGCAATAGTTACAATATCTAACTAACATAATCATAATTGACAGTCAAAGAGATGTTGTTGATAGTAATGGAAGTGATGGGGAAGAGATGTAAACGTTATTGAGTGTTAGGGAGTGCGGGAGGGGGGTTAAAAGAAGAAGTAGAAGTATATTATCTCTAATAATCATTACTGTACAATTCATTTGTTTATCTTAAAACATTCAATTCATGCAAAATATATCCCATATCTAATGTTTTGTAAACAATTTTAACATAAGGAATCAATCAACTAATGATGAGATGATTAATTTTTGTGGCAAATTGGGATATATTTAATTGATTGAATACATTATAGATTGATGTTGGTAGTGTAGTGTTAAAAATCAGAGAGCATTGTTAGACAGGTGTTTTGTTCTAGTGTGGATCTTCTTAGTAGTGCACACTCCAGATCCCTGCCAGAGGAGCTTCATATTGACAATCACCTAACCCTCCGCACCATTGGGCCGATCAACATTTAAAGGTAGAATTTCAACTTCCATCATTTTGTGATATATAACGCGACGATCATTGGTTGTCATTAGTGACAACTATTTCCCCTCGGACAAGTGTAAATTCCGTCAGTCACGACTTTTGGAACATTCTGTAGTTGGCCACTAGTGAGTTGACTATTATAACTTAATGAGTTTGTTATTTGTGTGAAGATTAGTATTTGTAATCTGCGTACTCACTGAGGAGGAGTTTCACACTAAAACAAAATGGCTGTCCAGTGATCCCTCGCTTTTCAGTAGTACTCTACTAACATCAATCTGTGACGTATTCAGCATATTATTATAGTTTTAAATGTTTGTTACATGTATTCGTCAGAGAATGATATTAGTTGGGTATCGTTGAAACCACCAAAAAACACTTGTCAAGTGTTACGTTCTAGTATGGGACTCCTCACCTGAACAAACTTTTTATCCATCCAGAAAATCAAACCCAAGACTTTTAGGTTTCATGCCCATTGAATAAAGCTCTGCACTATTAGATAAGTTGGCCTATTTGATCATAGATAACTTCATAGCCTTACTCTAGTGTTCTGGGACAATCGAGTAAGCAATACTTGTGCAACGAATAAAGTACTAGGTAAGTATGGTAAATCGAATAATGAAGTTGAGCTGGTTAGGACATGTGTTACGTATGCCTGACCACTGCCTACCTCGACGATCAATGTTGTCTGGTGTGAGAGTACACGGGAAGAATGCTATGGGCGGCAAAACCAAAATATGGCACCAGTTAATGAAGTCACTGATAATTGGGTTGATCCATGGTGATAGGTGAGGATTACCAAGTAGGGATCCGAGTGATGATCTTGGGTGACATGGCTTAAAATCGTTCACAGCGACACAGGTGCATCCATCTCTTATCATCCTCTAAATTATACGCTTCCGAATTCATCATACTTTTTTGTTTACTGAATTATATTTTCTTAAATTCTATCTTCGAACTCTAATCCTCTACAATAATGCTTACTCTGCTACTACCTCCAACACTCTGGGACTTGGTCTGACAATTTAATCTCCATCTGCTAATTAGAGCATGACAACTTGAACTGAAGTTCTACATCATAAATGACTAACTTACTAACCAGTTTGTCCACAGTGATAGAATTCCTACTTCCTTTAGTAGTAACCTGCTTTGATCACTTTGTGACGAATTCAGACAGCCAAACCTCCTTATTTCAATCGTTACTTGTATTCAGCTGAGACTAATGCTGTTTAGACAACACTGGAAATCACAGAACATTGTAGTATGGATGCTTGGTCTTAGTATGAGGGTGATTAGATACGTTTATTACACATACACTTATTACTCCATAAATGATCAAACGTGGAATCGTCATCTTATGTACCAGATGCTTGATTAATATTACCACTTAAAGTAATTACAGTCCAACAGAATGAATTCCACTTCAAATAATTTGTAATATGAATCTAAACGTAATTGTCAGTGAGACAACAATAAACTTAAGTTGATTGGATTCGTCACAGATTGATATCGGAAGCCTACTATTAAAAACAAGGGAGCACTGGTTAGACGTTTCATCCTTGCATGAGACTCCTTAACAGTGTGACTAACCATTTGCACCACTAATCTAGATGGCATCCGGTGGTAGAATTATCTCTTCCATTAATTTGTGACATAGCGCGACGATCATCTATCGTCTTCAGTGATAATTGTCACACTCCTGACAACTCTGAACTCCACCAGTCACCACTTTGTACTAGAGATTCAAGAACATCGTGAAGTTAGTCAGTGATGAACTGATTAGTATAACTAAGTTGATATGGTTTGTAGAGATTGGCATTAAGTTTATTTGATTGAATCCGTTACAAACTATGACTAAACAGCAGTCCAGCCCAGCCTGGTTTTAAATGATACCCTGTTAATATCATACCGACTAACGAATTCAGTCAATTAAACTTATTACCAATCTCCAGAAACCATCTCAATTTAATAACTATAAACTTTACTAAACACTGACATGACCTAATGGCATGTAGACAGTAGATAGGAACACTGTGATACCTAATTCCATTCAATTTGTTGTCTAGAAACAGTAGTTATGTAATTACATAATTACTGTTTAAAATATATAGCTAATGGATGTAGACTATGATAGTCAGTAAAACGATTTAGCATTGTCAAAATTGACAGTTAACTAACTCCACAAACCCCCTAATTGTAACTAATATGTGCTCACTAGTGACGAGCTCCTTGAGGTAATTCCTGGAGTCCCAGTGTGAAGACTTAACCGATGGAATCCAACCGTGTCGTGTGTAAGACAGTAACCCACCAATCCCATTGGGATGGTTGCGAGACGTATCACGAATTGACTGAACTTGAAATATCAACCGTTTGGAGCCAACTCAGTGGTCCAATGGTAAAGCGTTTGCAGAGTAGCCAGAGGGTCCTAAGTTTGATCCCCGTTGAGGTCGTGGGTGCGCACTGTTGAGGAGTCCCATACTAGGACGAAACAGCCGTCCAGTGCTTCCAGGTGATCAATAATTGTCTGATTCAAATCAATTCGTGATATCAAAATTGACGATTTAGTATAGTGCTAACACGTCAGTGGATTACATAACTTATATCTTAAGATTACGATTACTTTCAATGATTTGTAAACATTTACGCACACTTTAGTCAAAAGTTGAATAAATTTCTATGGATATAATAATCAACTAATAACAGTTGATTAGAATAAGCTTGTATTTTCCCGTTGATTTGTAATGGACTGAAACTGGTCAGTCTCTGTTGCCATATGTGCATCCTGAGCGGATTGCCTCGATATAGCGTTATTACATAAGTTATATATTGAAGTTGGATTGTGACTGGCAAGCGGAATCCAGGATTCGCGTTTCGTCCTGGACACAGAAGCCTAGTGGTGGACGCGGTGGCGTTTGACACAAAGCGGACTGAGTTCAAATCCCAGTGTGAACATCAACATCGGGATGCAGGTACATCCAGCCGATGAGTCCCGAATAGGACGAAACGCGCGTCCTGGATTCCACTTGCCAGTCACAATCCAACTTCAATATATAATAACAATTTACATTTGTGTAACTAAAGAACAATCGTTTTCTTAAGGTCGTTTAGAGAATCGTTTGATTGCATGGTCACTGATTATGGCATGGAGTAATGTAGGTAGCAAATGCCTCTTTGGTTAACTCTAAGCAGAATTAACTTGAAATGTAGAAACTGTTGTGGTCATTTGCATGTTAAATAACTCCAAATGTCGAGCATACAGCAATGATTTTATGAGGGTGCACTGACAGTAAGGTTTCTAATCCAATGACATAACTGCTATATTTTATTGCTCAATTAATCAATGTCTGTTACCACACGTAGAGCATAGGCCGCTGACAAGCATTCTCAAATCAATTTTGTCCTGAGATTTGTTTTTCAGTTCTTCCCAAATATCATTCATGCTATTCATATCTGTCTCCAGTTCTAGATGCGATGCGCCCATCTGGTCTTCCTCTTTTCCGTTGGCTTTCAGGATTCCAAGCTAATGCTTGTCGTGTGCAGCAATCTGGTGATTTCTTTAATGTATGTCCTCTCTATCTTCAGCATCTTTTCCTAACTTCTTCCTTGGCAGTGAAATTGATTTCTTCTGTGCCACAAAAGGTTTTTGTTGATGGTAACTGGTCAACGGATTCGAAGTATCTTACACAGACAGCTCTTTATAAGCAATTGTATTTTTTGGATGATGCTCTACGTAGTTTACTGTGCAAGTTTCAGCTCTATGCAACAGAAGTGCCTTTAAATTTTTATTGAAAAATTTGAGTTTAATGTTGGCTGACAGTTGGTTTGAGTTCTAGATGTTGTCAGTTGTAGAAAGGCTGCTGTTGACTTATTAATTAGTGCCTCTACATTCGAATCAGACCTTCTTTGTTAATCGACGATGCTGCCCACGTATTTAAAGGTCTCCATAGTTTCCAGAGATTCTCTGTCAAGCGAACCGTAATTGGATTGGTTCTCGGTGTTCTGTATTTAAGGATTTTGCCTTTCCGTTGTGTATGTTGAGGTCCTCTGCTGCAGAGGCTGCTGCTGCTGCTACTCTATCCATCTTCACCAGCATTTGTGTCTGTGTTGGAGGTAGAAGAGCATGGTCCTCTGCAAAGTGAAAGTCATCTAGCTGCATCCATATTGTCCACTGTAATCCAAACTTTCTAATGATGTTATAGTTTTCATGATTCAGTCAACCACCAGCAGAGTGGGGAGGGGCTATATTAAGCAGCTTTCTCTGACACCAATCTTTATTTTGAACAGTTTTAAATACTACTATACCGAGATCACACTAAAATGAAGACAAATAATAAACTTATCCGAGAATTTTATAGGCTTATTTGCTTACTTTAAGTAGTGAACTACTTCAGAAAAGAATTTCAAAAGTTCAAGCGTTACCCTTTATTCAAATCCTAGTAAGAAGCCGACTAAATAGTCTTAACATTTTGTTGTAAAATAACTTAAAACATGAATGTACACATGTGAATTCCAACAAAAGTAGCTTGAATTAAGAGGCAAACCACTCAGGATCACATATAGCAAGAGAGACTGACCAGTTTCATTCCATGACAGAACAACGCGAAGATCCAAATACATCCCAATTATATATACATATCCGTTGCACAAGTGTTACTGTGTAGACTCAGTTGCCTAATGGTGGATGCGGTGGCTTTTGGCACTAAACGAATTGAGTTCCAGTCACAGTGTGGACCTCAACATTATGGTGCAATTACATACAGCTGACGAGTCCTAAACAGGACGAAGGATGCTTCCTAGATTCTGCTTGGCAGTCACCATCCAGCTTAAACATTCCATACAGGTTGGTTAAAATGTGAAGTTTTCATCGTCATTCAATCACAAATAAAACCATTAGAACGAACTGATTTTGATACTAGTGGGATGAACAAAATGCAGGTTTGCTACGTCGTTTGATCACTGTATAGTGATTAATTTGATGTTTACCAAGTCCCTTGTAGTACTGATGAAATTATATTGATCTAATTATAAGGTGCCCGCTAGTCTTCATGACTGCATATCGCTGGCACTATGTAGAGTGGGACAGTTGTTGTAAGAAAGTTGATAGGAAACTCTGGGCCTATATCTCATGATATTTATCACTTATTAGTAGGGCGAACTAGAAGTCTTTGAAGGGAATTTATCCGTACGTCTATACTTCAGGATAAAGTAAGTACTGCTAATATTGTGCAGGACGACAATGAAATCAATGTAGTTACACTGTCGATCTAAAAATACATTACAGCACAAATACAACCCATCTGAGCTGCAGATCGTCCTATTCATGTGTATTATTATAATTGGATGTTTTGGAGATCGTTGAATGTTAATTTGATATGACGAACTAGTCTGAATTAGACAACCATTGATCACTAGAAACTGGCACTAAATAGCTGTTTCGTCCCAGTATGGGACTCTTCATCAGCTCACTAGTGACCAACTTCTTGAGATAATTCTTGGATTTTTAGTGAGAATGTGTAACTAGTAGAATACAACCATGTCAATTTGGGGTCAGTTAACCATCAATAAGAATGGCTAAGTTCGCGCATATGTATCAGTAATTAAATGAATTAGAAATATCAACGGTAGGGAACTGACTCAGTGGTATAATGGTAAGTCAGTCGATACAGAACAAGAGGGTCAAGGGGTCGATCCCTGGTGAGGTAGTGGATACACACTGCTGAATAGTTCCATGCTAGAACGAAACAGCTGTCAAGTGCACCATGTTGATCAATGTTCGTCTAATTGAGTCTGGTTCGTGATACTAAACTAACGCCTGTATTAAATTGAGGTAATACCTGTGGTTCTTCAACTAGGAATCAATGTAGTGTTTGTCGACATTGGCATTCCTTATCTCCAATTAGCAAATCCCCTCCTATTTAATACAATTGATTAATCACATGATCAAGGATTTCCGCTTACTCTGCATTCTGTCCTACACTTGACGACAATAATAACTTGTAGAATCTTCTATTTCAGTAAATACGACAAATACAAACACTCAAGAATATGTAATGTTCATAATAAGGTATATATTAAATTGTTAAATTTGCATTACATATTGACAACCGTTAGTAAGTGGTTGATGACCATGATGCATTGGACAACAGTTCGATTAACAACAATTAATAAGCATCATCATTCGTTTACACTATCGATGGAATTGAAGAAGTGGATTCAAGGGTTTTAGTGTAAACATCTGTTATGATATGAACTATTTAGCATCATGATATGTGGAGATAGATAAACTTGACCGAAAACAATACAAAAATAACCAGATACTATGGCCATCGTTCTATTACCATACGTCTATCTTGTGAGTTCTAAACCCACAAGTCGGATTATAGGACATAAGACAATTGAGCTAGTAACTAACCAATCAGAGTTGATTTCATTCAATTGTTTATTTGAATGCAAAACGTGACAAAACAATAAACCATTACGAAGAACAACATTCATACAAAGAGTTTAACAATGATGTAATGAGTTAGTTATTATTGCTAAGTAGAAAATGACAGCTACAGTACATGGGACTAGTAGGTAGTAATATTGACGGGGGGAGGGCGGGGGAGACATGACACTAATAGAAACAAACTGATCAATTTTGCATGTACTCAGAATAAATGAAATAGTCTTCTAAAATTTAGTTACACCTCTTGAAATGCTACATACAACGTGAAAAAGAACATAATTAGAATGCATTTGGATCTTGTCGTTGGTTTGTCATGGACTGAAGTTAATCTATTCCTATTGCCATATGTGCTGATCGTCTTGATATATCGATGATTCATAAGCATATTAATGTGTGTGTTATTTATGCCCGTATATAGGTACATCTAGCTGAAGAGTCATAAACAGAACAGAACGTCTAAAGATAAAATATAACTTCAAGATCTAATGACTATTCAGTATTTTCATACACTTTCGGTCTAGATTTTGAATTGTAGTTCACAGTCACTAAGCAGATGTATTTATGAAACTGTGTATTGGATCTAACCATACATCGTCTAACTCGATAGTTCGAGGCATTACTATGAAATTATTCTGGCAGCAACTATGTTCATCTAGGCTACTTAAAGGATTGGATTCTTTCCATCATGTGGAAATATGGCTAAATGTTTACATGACTAGATAATTTTGGGCTATTATTGACAGAACTTTGGCTCTAGGTTGTCCTCCTCAGATGCACATAACAAAGAGCTACAAAGTCGAAATGTGTGAACAAAACATTGAACTTAGATTTCGTCATAATTGATGCTCGTCAGTAAACAGTATTTGGTGCTTTACAATGAATAAAAATCTCAGACATTTTGTTATTTTTTTAATTCTGTAATTTCAGAACTACGTAAGTCAGAATTGTTCTCTAATAGAATTGAATTATCGATAATAACGAATTGTTGAATCTATAGTATCGGTGAAACTAAACTACGCCGACGACCTTGAGGTACCTTTTTTTGGCCAATGAGAATGCACTGGTAGATAAAATCATTATTTATTATTATGAAAAACGATGAAATATTAAAAAAAACATTTACACAGGATACACTGTTTTTACATGATTTAGAAACTTTTGAAGGTTGGAGACGGGTTCATTGAGTTTAAATGCAAAATATGAGCGTGATAGAAACTCATCCATTCAGTTTTTACAGATCTTTCTCTATTATATTATCTCTTTCTAATAGCTGTTTCATCGACTTCAACTATTATCCCGATGCCTCCTAGTGACAGATTTAAGCGCAACATGATTTCTGAGCATACGTCTGTACAGTGCTGATACCATTGCACTGCTGATATTTTGCTTACATCTGTGAGAGACGATGACAGAGTGACAGGCAACTGCATACTCCACAGTACAACTAACATGCAGGTTTTCCGCAGTGTCAGTTTAGACTTGCTGAGAAAACTAGCTGTTCTTAACGATTTTTTTCTCCAGCAGCCATTGCAACGAAAGGCTACTCCATCTCGACTGTCTGTGGATTGTACTTGAGTCATATTTAGGCCACAATCACAAATGAACTGTCTACAAAAGTAGTCCAAGAGCTTGTAGATTAGAATATAATAGTCTCTTCATTTAAAATTCCAATAAACCGAATCAATGTGAGCATTTTGAAGTTGAATGAGGGCGCGACCTTGAAACAAACACCTTGGTTCTCATTGACCATCTCAAGTTCGTCGGCGTAGTTTAGTTTTACCAAATGTACTTGATAACTAATTTTCGACATTATTGATATATAGATTGTATGTACTGCATTGACTATCTATGTAGACAGTTAAAAAGTGACATTATTTTGTTGGTAACTACGGTAACTTAAATGTTTCTTTGTATGGAATTCATTCAATGTACGAAAATGAATCTACCGGTTTGTTTTAAAATGTCAATTGATGTAAAATCTAATAATTTACATGACTAGATAATTTTGGGCTATTATTGACAGAACTTTGGCTCTAGGTTGTCCTCCTCAGATGCACATAACAAAGAGCTACAAAGTCGAAATGTGTGAACAAAACATTGAACTTAGATTTCGTCATAATTGATGCTCGTCAGTAAACAGTATTTGGTGCTTTACAATGAATAAAAATCTCAGACATTTTGTTATTTTTTTAATTCTGTAATTTCAGAACTACGTAAGTCAGAATTGTTCTCTAATAGAATTGAATTATCGATAATAACGAATTGTTGAATCTATAGTATCGGTGAAACTAAACTACGCCGACGACCTTGAGGTACCTTTTTTTGGCCAATGAGAATGCACTGGTAGATAAAATCATTATTTATTATTATGAAAAACGATGAAATATTAAAAAAAACATTTACACAGGATACACTGTTTTTACATGATTTAGAAACTTTTGAAGGTTGGAGACGGGTTCATTGAGTTTAAATGCAAAATATGAGCGTGATAGAAACTCATCCATTCAGTTTTTACAGATCTTTCTCTATTATATTATCTCTTTCTAATAGCTGTTTCATCGACTTCAACTATTATCCCGATGCCTCCTAGTGACAGATTTAAGCGCAACATGATTTCTGAGCATACGTCTGTACAGTGCTGATACCATTGCACTGCTGATATTTTGCTTACATCTGTGAGAGACGATGACAGAGTGACAGGCAACTGCATACTCCACAGTACAACTAACATGCAGGTTTTCCGCAGTGTCAGTTTAGACTTGCTGAGAAAACTAGCTGTTCTTAACGATTTTTTTCTCCAGCAGCCATTGCAACGAAAGGCTACTCCATCTCGACTGTCTGTGGATTGTACTTGAGTCATATTTAGGCCACAATCACAAATGAACTGTCTACAAAAGTAGTCCAAGAGCTTGTAGATTAGAATATAATAGTCTCTTCATTTAAAATTCCAATAAACCGAATCAATGTGAGCATTTTGAAGTTGAATGAGGGCGCGACCTTGAAACAAACACCTTGGTTCTCATTGACCATCTCAAGTTCGTCGGCGTAGTTTAGTTTTACCAAATGTACTTGATAACTAATTTTCGACATTATTGATATATAGATTGTATGTACTGCATTGACTATCTATGTAGACAGTTAAAAAGTGACATTATTTTGTTGGTAACTACGGTAACTTAAATGTTTCTTTGTATGGAATTCATTCAATGTACGAAAATGAATCTACCGGTTTGTTTTAAAATGTCAATTGATGTAAAATCTAATAATTTACATGACTAGAAGATGTGTATTGAAATCTTTTAATTGATTTATCATAGATTGAAATTGTTATGTGTGCATCGTCAGAGGATTGTATGGATATAGTGATAGATCCGAAGTAGTCATTAAAGATAGATAATGGTGAATATAGTGACGTTTGACAAGAAATGAGCTGAGTTCGTGTCCCAATGTGAACATTAAACTCTGGGATTCAAATATATTCAGCTGACGAGTTCCAAATACGATGAAGGGCGTGTTCTGGATTCCATTTGCCAGTCACAATCCAACTTAAACAGTATACGTAAGTAGATTGAATTCTTGACAGATTAATATTGGCAGAGTTCCATTGATAACCAAGGTGCACCGTTAGATGGCTGTTTCATCTTGGTACGGGACTCCTCAGCACTGCCCATTCCAGGTTTGCCCCAGAGGCTTCAAATCAAAGAACACCTAACACTCCGTACTACTGTGTTAATGATAAAATTTCAATTTGTATCAATTTATGATATATATCACGACGATCATTGATTCTCATCAGTGATGACTACTTCACTCCCAACCAGTCTGAACTCTAATAGTCACGACTTCTCACTACTGCTTCGCGAATATCCTAAATTTAGAAAATAGTAAGCTGATTTTAGGAATTAAATTCATGTGGTTTGCGGGGGCTGCTATTAATTTTCAGCTGGTTGGATTCATCACAAAATGATGTTTGCAGGGTACTACTGTTAGGGTTCTCGCAAATAAATTACACCTTGATACCCGCTAGCGAACGTATAACCAGTGACATAACAACCAGTAAGGTAAGCTATTCACAGGGCCCCAGCCCAGCTTACTAGGGAGAGAAGTCCAAAGTCAGCAAGAAGCTTCTAATTCCACAGGAAGCCCAGCAAACGAACGAACAATCACACATCTCATGCGTATATATACAAAAAGAGAGAGCGTCCGTGAAATGTTACAAATAGCGTACTAAAATAAACAACGAACCAATAAGACTTAACGTCTCACTAAGTGGGTAACACGAACTGAAGTTGAAAAGGAAAATTTCCGGAGCGAAAATAAGAAATCTGAATTTACACAAATAAATCACAAAAATAACAGGTTTACTAAGAGAATTCTGGGGATTTGACATCCCCAACAACTACATTAAACCCTGGAGCTTCGGATAGCTGTTTCGGTCCTGTGTTGGACACATCTTGATTAAGCACCTTAGATTCGGCCCTAGCAGCTTTGGATTATTGAATACCTGACCCTTTGCACCACTGGGCTGGCAGGAATTCAATACTAGAATTCCTACTCGTATCGATTTGTGACATCGCGCGACGACCATCGATTGTTATCAGTGATAACTCTCACTCCCAACCATTGAGGAGTCCCATTCGGGGAAGAAACAGTTAACTATCTTCACCAACTCCCCACCCCCCAAATGAATCAATTGTATTGTAAAATAGAATAAGAATCCAGGGAAGTAAAATCTCATTTTTCCTATTATTTCTAATTAACTGAGTAAGCTATAAACCACAGAAAAGTACACATTGATTATGTAATCAGATTGTATAGTAAACTAATGTATAAATTAGATTTAAGCTTAACATAACGACAAAATAATTAAGTCAATGATTCCATGCAGACTATAACAGACATTCACACACGCACACACATTCATACGCACAGCATCCACCTAATTGACTGTTAGTTACCTTGGCATTTATAGTGTATAAAATCAATTTTATGTTGCTTTATTTCTTCCCTTCTAGTGATTTATATTCATCTAAACAAGAAGATGGTATATCTGGAGGTGATCAAGAAATATGATAATAATGTTGCAATAATAGATAGTGAAGGATGCTATCTACGTATTATGTAACTAATTTTATTACGTAATCAATAAAAAGAATGACTTAGAAACCATTAAACTGTTATGAAATGGGGATGGTTATTTTTGTGGAGATTGGTTATTTTGTTTGATTGAATATAACATAGATTGATGTTGACAGGGTACCACTGACAACATGGGCGCACTGGACAGCTGTTTCGTTCTAGTGTGGAACTCCTCAGAAGTGCGCACCCCAGATTCTGCACCAGGAGCTTTAGGTTGACGCGAACGATTAACCATCTGCACCACTGGGTGGGCATCCAATGATAGAATTCCCACTTCTATCAATTTGTGATATATAGCGCGACGGTCATCCATTGTCATTGGTGATAACTGTCTCACTCCTGACAAGTCTGAACTCCACCAATCACGACTTCTCAGTAGAGCTTCAGGAACATCCTAGAGTTTGTCACTAATGAGCTCATTATTATAGTTTAATTGGGATGGTTATTTTTGTGGAAATTGCTTATTTTGTTTCATTGAATATATCACAGATTGATGTTGGCAGGGTAACATTGACAACAAGGGAGCACTGGAATGTTTTCAAGTTATTAGATAAGTGTAATTGTGGTGATATTGTACTGATTAATGTTTGAAATATTAAGGAATGTTTAAATTAAGTTGGATTGTGACTAGCAAGAGAAATTCAAAAAAACCTGTTTCGTCTTACTTTGGACTCGTTGGTTGGGTGAATATGCATTTCAATGTTGATGTTTACAGTGGAATTCGAACTCAATATGATTCATGCCAACCAACGAGTCTAAAATAGGGTAAAACATGAGTCATGGATTCTGCTTGTTAATCACAATCCAACTTAAACAATATTTGAGGAATTATCGAAATTTTGAAGCAATTCGCTAAGGATGCACATATAGCAACAGAGATTGGCCAAATTTAGTCCATAACAGATCAACCGGAAGATATAAATTCATCCTAAAAAGAATTAAGTAATCAGGACAACTAAAACCAAGTAATCTTGATTAATAATATCAACCTTGATTTATTCATGTCAGTTGGAATATGATCATTAATGAGTAAATACTGAATTGATGGAAGTAGGAATTCTACTATTGTATGTCGATCCAGTGGTGAAGATGGTTAGGCATTCGCCGTCAACCTAAAGGCCCTGGTGCGGAATCTGGGGTGTGCACTGCTGAGGAGTTTCACACTAGAACGAAACAGCTGTCCAGTGCGCCCATGTTGTCAGTGGTACCCTGTCAACATCAATCTGTGGCTTATTCAATCAAACAAAATAACCAATCTCCACAAAAATAACCATCCCCCATTTCATAACAGTTTAATGGATTCTAAGTCATTTTTTTTATTGATTACGTAACAAAATTAGTTACATAATACGTAGAAACGAGACATGGTATATCAGACATTAAAACAAACTTTAAACCATTAAATTATTAAGGTGGCATCTTATGATTGGCATTCTTAAGTTGACCATTCTTCGATATATTTAAGCTACCTAATCTATTAGCATTGGAGAGTAAATGTCTCAACTCCTTCCCCCCCCCCCCACTCCACATTGAGTGAGCTCCACTGGTCATGATTTCTTACTAGAACTCCAGGGATTTCCTCACAAAACTACTTCACATTTATATTACTATTTACTGTTAAACGGAAATAATTGATAAGAGACTAAACATAACCATTTTTGATAGATACTGTTTGTTTTCCAACAGAATTCCAACAAAAAGAAAGTGTTATAACACGTACTTGATAGTATGGCTAACTACGAACAGAACCTGAACACCTTCAACTCGAAAGAGTTGCAAATTCAGAAGACAGAAGATAAGTCGTCAGGAATCGTTATTTTGGTAACAGAAGGTAACTTACGTATAAAATATTTATAGCCTTCTGAAATAATAAAATAATCATTATAATTCATTCAATTCAGACTAAGAAGTTTTAGACATTACTTAAACAGAACATGAAACTATGAGATTTTGGATAGCTCCGTCGATTAGTGATTGAATGGAAAGTCAATAGCTCCTTCAATGATCGTAGAGATTTCGTTAATCTTACTGGAAGCTGTCCTAATAGGAAGTGTATAAAAGTTTCAGCAGTTGCTTTTCGTAATTTACAGAGTATCACAACCATATTCATTGTCATGCTAATAAATAGATGATCAAATCAAGTAATTTGTATTTGATAGTTGAATTATAATTGTCTTCACACATATTCTAATTACTAGATCTGTTGTTATGTACTCATTGTATAAACAGAGTATCAAATATAATCACATCTCTATAATCTCTGTTTCTTAAGAAAAATACTGTAATAGATGCTAATAAGAGATTCGATGACTAGTGATAACTCTGATGATAATTTTGATGAAGAACATCCCTAGTGGTAGTTGGGTGGTCAATTGTGTTTAATACAACTAAACAGTTCCATACTAAGACAAAACATTTGTTTAGTGCGAATCTCTATCTTTTAGTGATACTCAACCACTAATACGAAACAGTGAATGGTGGTGGTGGTGGGGGGGGGTAACCGGTACACAACTAATTAATTGTAGTCCATAGTAAGAGACAATATAATAACAGCAAATATACTAAACGTAAGGATAGACTAAGAGAAACGTAACAGTAATAGAACTATAATGTTTACATTACACACGACCAGAATAAATGAATTAGTCGTCTAAAACACAGTTCTGAAAGTTTTTCACCCTTCGTTAGTGGACCGATATAGTTGCTGTGAATGATAATAAATGCAGCTTACTATTGAACGCCGGACGGTCTAATGTTATTAATGGTTAAGATTTCATTGTATATTCTTAGAGGTTGTATGTTTTATCCATTGATAAGTTCATAGATTCAGAGTGTTAAAGAGTCTTTTATTCATACAAAACATTAATTCGATGGTTCTTGATAGTTTTACAGTTACTTAACTGTGATCAGTTTGTAACGTTTTGTTACGCCGGGTGATTAAAGAAAAGTAGCGAATCCTCAGAACTGTATTTTGGGGGATTATTCTCGTTATTTTATCCATAAGTGATGTAATCATTTTATTTCTATGACTGTTGCGTTCCCCTTGCCCGGTTCTCTGGTTTAGTATATTTACTTTTAGTATATTGTTTATTACTATGCACTACGGTTGCTTTGTTCTGTACAAGTTCTTCCCATTCACTGCCACTTCTCTGCTTTGTTCTGTATCAATGTTAGATTTATGATTGGTTTACCGTGTGGTCTGGTTCCTAATTCTGGTCCTCTATTGTCGGCCTGACGGTAAGTGGGCTTAGGTCAGTTGCACATTATCAGCTAGGCACATTTCATTGGCGTTCGCGTCTACCAACCAAAACCCTCGTCCCTCTCTTTCTTCACACCATAACACGTCTATAGACAACAAAATTACTAGTAGATCTTGATTGATATCAGAATGAATTTTTTTATATGACAAGTAAACGTAATCTAGGAAAGTACTAATAGACATTAAACATCTGTAGGCTGATATTTCAAAAGTACAGTATAAGTATGCACAATTACAACTCTTAGACAACTGAGCGGTCCACTAGGTATTTCAAGTTCGAATCCCAGAGGATCAATTCTTCCATCTAACAATGTACGATAACTCTCTATTAATTTGTACTACCAAAATCTTGATAAATCTGTCTTAACTTTATGCTAACATCAAGCTGTTGACATCATCTTCACATTCATTTAAAATCAAAATGTCGACAATTACTAGTTCATGAAGAATGCCACTGAGATTTGGAAAAGAAAATGATCATCATAATACCACCTTTTAATTTTGTGAATCTGTTTAATGCTTAGTAGATTGAACAACGTACTGAATCCTACGTACTTTAACATTTAACTGGTAGTATTATATAATTTGGATTGTGACTGGCAAGTGGAATCCAGGATGCGCGTTTCGTCCTATTTGGAACTTATCGGCTAGATGTACCTGCATCCCAATGTTGATGTTCACACTAGGATTCGAACTCAGTCCGTTCCGTGTAGAACGCCAGCGCGTTCACCACTAGTCTATTGAGTCCAGACAGTCATACTTGTGAAAAATTTGCTATATCGAGGCAATCCGCTCAGGATGAACATATAGCAACAATGACTGACCAGCTTCAGTCTATAACAAATCAACGGGAATATACAAGTTTATCCTAATACAATTCGGAAAGTTAAAATCAACAGATATCACACTGTCTACTGATTATTATCATGTTTTGTTGTTATTATTCTTCCTTTACAAATTAATATCGATTGAATGACATTGAAATTCACAGACAGCTAAATAGTAGTTTCATTAGTAAGAACCTTTGATTTCTCCAAAGGATCTAATCATAGATCTTCAGGTTACACAATGAACTCATAATCAATATTATCACTGGGTAGGTTAGCATCTAATGATCGTTTAGTACCGCTGGTGAAGATTATTTCAATCAAGTTAATGCACTTCCGAATAGTTTCATACTAGGACTTTTGACAGCAATAAGCAAGAATAGAAGCATGTTCAAAATGTGTTTCTCTCCCATTTAGATGCAAACTATTATTTTAGGACTGATCTTTGTTAACACTTTAGCTAAAGATAGAGAGTGAAAAAGTTAAGTACATCGACTACATCACTTATTCGGAAAGTCTGATTAGTCCTGATGGTTTGGTCTCTGATGAAATTACTTTAAGCACTAACAAACCTCTTTTGTCTTTTGTCAACTTACGTTACCAATGACATAGGGAAAGTTTTCGTCTGTCAATGAAAGGAAGAGCATACTACTCAGTAGTTCACTTTGTTTTATTGTATGTTTATGAGACGTGACTACTGAAAGTAAACAACATTCGTAGGCTATTAGCATTTGACTATCGATATCTTTGAAATATCGCTCGCGTTAACTAGAATCACTGAGTAAGTAATAATGGAGTTAAACGCCCGGTATTACGCAAGGGTGGTTAATCAGTTGATGAGGTTGTGAATTTCAATCGACTGAAATGGTTGCGACTTGTGTTACGTGTGCCAAACTATCATCTATTTGGACGACTGGTAAACAAGTAGAATGGAAGTGTGTAAGAAGCAACTAAAGATAATCACTAGTTTAAGCTACCTAATATAATGTACAGTATTTTTCAATGTAGGGTTGGTGAAGTTGTTTAGAAGGAATTCATGAATTTGGTGTTCATCCTACCTGTCAAACATTTTCTATGAAAATTAATCTCTCTATAAGGTGATTGGTTTGTTTGTACAGCTCTGAACGACATTATCTACACAAGCATATGAGACAACATAAATGATTAGCTGCTTGACTACTAACCTTACAGTTGTATATACTGATTTCAGTTACATAATAAATTAGACCAGTTACAGTATACTTATTGATTACTGATTGAATCAACTTTTAAGCATCTTGAAATTGTCGAATCATTAAAGAATTCCCTAGAGATTAATATAAAAGAACATAGTGTAGTTGTATTAGACGATTGAGTAGTGTTATACACCATCAATCCAATAGTTTACAGTCAATTCAAGTTAGACCTTATTGTTTTACGTTAGTACAATTATTCGACTGATTAATCATAAACTAGATGAATCAGGCATGAGACATTTATGTAATAAGAAGTGCTGAGAGTGAAATTCCATACAGTAAGTGAGAAGGTTTCAATTATGTGTTCAACTGAATATATCGTAGATTGATGTTAACAGGGTACCATTGAAAACCAAGGAGTACTAAACAGTTGTTTCGTTCTAGTGTAGAACTCCTCAGCAGTGCTCACTCCAGATTTAGCACCAGGGTCTTCAGGTTGACGGCGACTGTCTAACCATCTATACCACTGGGTTAGCATCCAATGGTAGAATTCTCACTCCCATCAAATAGTGATGGAACGAAATAGAACGAAACAGCTGTCCAGTGCTACCTAGTTTTCAACTGCCAACATGAATCTGTGACATATTCAATTAAATAAATAACCAATCTCCACAAAAATAATCATCCCAATTGAATTATGTGTTCGCTTAATTGTGTTTACTATTCATATCTACTGAAGCTCTCATTAACAAATTACAACTCATGTAGGTTAGATATGTAATTTAGTAATCATGAAAATGATAATTCACTGTTAAACATCTAATCCTGAGTTATTTATTTAAGTTGGATTGTGACTGGCAAATGGAATCCAGGACGCGCGTTTCATCCTATTTGGGACTCATCGGCTGGATGTATCAGCATCCCAATGTTGATGTTCACACTGGGAATCGATCTCAGTCCGTTTTCGTGTCGAACGCCACTGCGTCCACCACTAGACTACCGTGTCCAGACAGTCACATTTGTACAACGGGCATATATATATAATTAGGATTGCCTCGATATAGCGTTATTACACAAGTTATATATTGAAGTTGGATTGTGACTGGTAACTTCAATATATAACTTGTGTAACAACATTATATCGAGGCAATCCTCTCAGAATGCACATTAAGCAACAATGACTGACCAGTTTCAGTCCATTACAAATCAACGAGAAAATACAAAGTTATCCTAATTACATGTAATCCTGATATGAGACACTTTAACAATGTACAACTGTTTCATTATTTGAGAACAATTGCATAACCTTTCGATATCATAATAAACACTTAGTCTACAGTCAATTGTAATGAAATTCCTGCTGATATACTACATAGTTCTGTCGGTTATTTTTTTCTAATAAATAACATCTCAACATTCCAAGTTGTCTAACAAATTAAAATGGTCAAACATTGTTGATGAATTGATGATAGTAGAATATGAAGTGATGATAGAACTTTTTTCAAGAATATTTTCATGAATAGGATACTCAACTCATTCACTTATTCACTACTGATGTTTATACATGGACTCGAGCTTTATTCATTTAATATCAAACAGTATATATGACAACATCAATTGATCTTTTTTTTTAGTAGATAACAATTACAGTAGAATGTAGTAACTTTCAATTGACATATACCATCCAGTTTCATAAGTATAGTTGGTTGATTACATTTTCATTATAATACGAATGTATATGAATCTTTTTGGTTGAACATTCGAATGTAGGTACATCGAGGCAGCGAGTCCCAAATAGAATGAAACACACTTTCTTGATTTCTCGTTTGTCAGTCATAAGTCAACTCATACATTCAGTTTAATTGTTTACATGAAATCTTTTACTATACATACATACCTACATACATACATACACAGAAACACACCTTACTACTTAAATACTGAATTAGATTGTAGTGTCTAAGCAAATGACATAACTTAAATGATTGAACAGCATGTTATAATGAACTACTTAAATTACTTTCTTATGATAGAAAAACATCATGTCAATCATACAGCATTTTCAACTTACATTATACATTAATGTATAATTTAAAAGGCATTGAATATTGTAAGTAAATTTAATTATTAAAGTGTTATTGTAGTGATTGATATTAGATTAAGTGGATTCGATTCGTTAACGAAAACCAACAACAATTGTACAGATGTTTTATTATAGTACTGGACATTCAACAGTGAGTACTGTCGATTACTTCAAAGGATTTGAACCTAGACTAATTAGGTTAACGAAAGTTTAACTGTCTGCATCATTCAATTAAATAGACCTGTGTTCAGTAATAGAATCTTTATCTTCATCAATTTATGATAATGTTTAACTAACACCCGTTTTTGTATTCGTCAGAGATTGATCTCTGTTGAATATGATTAAAACCAGTGAGTGTCAATACAGTCACCTATAACGCTAACAAGGATTTATCGATGAATGTTTAACTATCATCACTACAACTAAGCCAGTAGGATTTCATCAGTTAGATATTATTTTAATCAAACTGTGTTGTAGCAAGTTTATCATCTAATAGTAATAACTGTTTCACTTTCTCCATGGATCAAAACTCATACCTTCCGATTTATCGATTAAATTGGAAATTTTACCACTAGACACTGGTTTAATAGTGTTGAAGGTTATGTGTTTACTGTGAGTCCTGAAACTTGTGTGTTTGATGAACTTGTGGAGGGTTAGTAGATAAACTCTGTTAATGAGGATTCCTGTACTTGAAGTGAAAACAGCTATTTAATGCTACCTGCATTTCAGGGGTATTAAACCGAGACGAATCTGTGATGACCACTGAAAACAATGATACTGTTTTGCCTTAACACGGGTCATCTTAGTAGCATGTATAGAAAAATTTCATCAGGAAATCCACCCCAACAATATTCAGCCTTCACAACTGTCAGACTACTAAAATTGTCAAGATTCAATGGCGTTGTTACCAAATTGAGAACAAATTCACGATCTGATTCATCGGTCATGGTGGACGACTACTTCATAACCGATGTGGCTATGAACTATAGAATTAACTGTTGAAGTTAGTCACCGATAAGTTAATAAGGATTATAATTCGGTGATGTAATGATCGTCAAATTTGATGCGGGGTAGGTGACTATTAAAAATTATGAATCACTGCCTAAAAGATGTCTCATCGTAGTATGAGTCTGTTCATCAATGTACAACAGCAACTCCTGATGAAGTCAGTTAGTGATATCAGATTCACATAGAATCGTCACCTGGCAGGTATAACCTTAATTTACTAAAATGTAATGAGATTTTACTTGAATGGAAATGAATTTTTTTGTGGAGATTAGTATTTTTAATTGAGTGAATGAGTCACAGAACTCCGCCTGTAGCCCTCCTAGGGTTACTGCCGGTCCCAAGCCCGGGTAAAGGAGGAGGGTTGGGCATGGGGCTAGCACCCCCATCCCGTAAAAACCCAAACTTGCTAAAAAAAAACGCAAACCAGATTAAACAAGATAAACCATTTAAACCATTTAAACTCTGCCCTGGGAGTGGAAGGATTGTTTATGACGCCTCATGATGAAAGCCGAAATTCTTCGGAAGTCATGAGGCCGATGCCCCCCCTTCTAACAACCAGAGCAAATATTTTTATAGTTACATGGAATGTTCGAACAATGTGGGAGAGCAGGAAGACAAATCAAATAGCTGCAGAAATAAAGAGATACAACTTGTCAATGCTCGGAATTAGCGGAACCCATTGGATTCAAGCTGGACAGAAAACATTAGCTTCGGGAGAGACGCTACTATACTCCGGCCACGAAGAGGAAAATGCTCCCCACACTCAAGGAGTTGCTCTGATGCTGTCCAAGGAGGCACGTAATGCACTGGTGGGATGGGAACCAAATGGACCCAGGATCATCAAAGCATCTTTCAAAACAATGAAGAAAGGGATTACAATGAATATTATCCAATGCTATGCACCAACCAACGACGGCAACGACGAAGACAAAGATCAGTTATACGATAGACTGCAATCAATTATAGCAAAGTGTCGAGGAAAGGATCTGACAATACTGATGGGGGACCTAAACGCCAAAGTCGGAATGGACAACACTGGATATGAAGAAATCATGGGACGACAAGGACTGGGAGACAGAAATGACAATGGTGAAAGACTTGCAAACCTATGTGCCTTCAACAAATTGGTTATAGGTGGTACAATATTCGCCCACAAACGCATACACAAGGCTACATGGATCTCACCGGATCATACTACTGAGAATCAAATCGATCATATATGTGTCAATAAAAAATTTAGAAGATCAATGGAAGATGTAAGAACCAGGAGAGGAGCTGACATAGCTTCAAACCACCACCTGGTGGTTTCTAAAATAGAACTGAAGCTAAAGAAGCAGTGGACAACTGGAGTGTCAGCAGTACAACGGTTCAATACAGGCTTTCTCCGAGACACTGACAAACTCAATGAATTCAAAATACCTCTCAACAACAGGTTCCAAGCCTTACAAGATCTGCCGAAAGAAGAAACCACTATGGAGGACAACTGGAAAGAAATCAAAGAAGCACTAACGTCAACGTGTCAGGAGGTTCTAGGCCGCAATAAGCACCATTATAAGGAATGGATCTCCACTGAGACATTGAGCAAAATTCAACAAAGGAGGAACAAGAAGATAGAAATCAACAACAGCCGAACAAGACCAGAGAAAATCAAGGCTCAAGCTGAATACTCAGAAGCAAATAAGCAAGTAAAGAAGAGCATTAGAGCTGACAAACGGAAATACATCGAAAGCCTTGCAACGACAGCGGAGAAGGCTGCAAGAGAAGGAAATATGAAACAGCTATACGACACAACGAAGAAACTGGCAGATAAACATGGTAAACCAGAGCGACCGATCAAGAACAAAGAAGGCAAGACACTCACTGAGATTGAAGAACAAAAGAATAGGTGGGTAGAACACTTTGAGGAACTTCTAAATAGGCCAGCTCCACCGAACCCACCGGACATTGAAGCAGCACCTACAGATCTCCCGATAGATGTCACTCCACCAACAATGCAAGAAATCAAGATGGCCATCAGGCAAATCAAAAGTGGGAAAGCAGCAGGACCTGACAATATACCAGCTGAAGCACTCAAGTCAGATATCGACCTAACAGCAAAGATATTCCACGTTTTATTCAAAAAGATCTGGGAAGAAGAACAAGTGCCGGCAGACTGGAAAGAAGGTTATCTTATCAAGATACCAAAGAAAGGAGATTTGACCAAATGTGACAACTACAGAGGGATCACGCTACTGTCGATACCAGGGAAAGACTTTAACAGAGTATTGTTGAACAGAATGAAAGATTCAGTGGAGACTCAACTTCGAGATCAACAAGCTGGTTTTCGGAAGGATCGGTCGTGCACGGACCAAATCGCAACACTACGGATCATCGTTGAACAATCAATTGAATGGAACTCGCCCCTGTACATCAACTTCATTGATTATGAGAAGGCGTATGATAGTGTAGATAGGAGAACACTATGGAAACTTCTTCGACACTACGGTGTACCAGAGAAACTCGTCAACATCATCCGGAACTCTTATGACGGAACACAGTGCAAAATTGTGCATGGAGGACAACTGACAACTGCATTTTCAGTGAGGACCGGAGTCAGACAAGGTTGCCTACTCTCACCTTTTCTCTTCCTCCTAGAGGTTGACTGGATCATGAAGACCGCCACATTTGAGGGAATGTACGGGATTCAATGGACAAGTAGAATGCAACTCGATGATTTGGACTTCGCAGATGATCTAGCTCTTTTAGCACATACACACCAACAAATGCAAGCGAAGACAATCAGTGTAGCAACAACTTCAGCAGCAGTAGGGTTGAACATACATAAGGGTAAGAGCAAGATTCTCAAATACAACACAGGGAGCACCAACCCAATTCAACTTGATGGGGAAACTCTGGAAGAGGTGGATACCTTCACATATCTGGGGAGCATCATCGATGAAAAAGGAGGGTCTGATGCAGATGTAAAGACAAGGGTTGGCAAGGCAAGGGCAGCATTCCTGCAGTTGAAAAACATCTGGAACTCAAAACAAATATCAACTAACCTCAAAGTCAGACTCTTCAATTCGAACGTGAAGACAGTTCTGCTGTATGGAGCTGAAACCTGGAGAATTACTGCAAACATCCTCAGACGGATACAGGTATTTATAAACAACTGCCTACGAAAGATACTGAATGTCCGTTGGCCGGAAACCATCAGCAACAACTTACTATGGGAGAGGACAAACCAACTTCCAGCCGAAGAGGAAATTAGGAAAAGACGGTGGAAATGGATAGGACATACACTACGCAAACCATCAGACTGCATCACAAGACAAGCATTGACATGGAATCCTGTTGGGAAACGGAAAATAGGAAGGCCAAAGAACACGCTGCGTCGAGAATTGGAAGCAGACATTAAAAGGATGAGCAGCAACTGGAAACAACTGGAAAGTATTGCTCAGGACAGAGTTAAATGGAGAACACTGGTGAGCGGCCTATGCTCCTCAGCGAGGAGTAACGGGCAGTAAGTAAGTAAGTAAGAATGAGTCACAGATTGATGTTGGAAGGGTATGATTGAAAACTAGGGAACACTGAACAGCGGCTTCATTCTAATGTAAAACTCATCGGCAGTGCGCCTCCCAGACTCCGCCCCAGAGGTTTCAGGTTGGCGACGTTTAGGCTTTTATATACTAATTATTAAAGTATTCAGTAGTACTATGCGTTTGATTTATCCTGCCATTGTTCACAATTAGTCTTCCTTCATTGACATACGTTATTCCATTAGTAAACATACTTAAATTCAGATAAAGACACATGGGTTCATATTATCTCCTAACAATTAAATTCATAAGTTTTATTTAAGTTGGATTGTGACTGGTAAGTGGAATCCAGGATACGCGTTTCGTCTTATTTAATACTCTTCAGCCACAGGTACTTGCATCCCTGTGTAAAGGTTTCAGTTTATAACAAATCAATAGGAAGATCTAAATACACTCCAGTTATAAGTTTCATTCACAATAGGTTCTTGATATTCAATATTATCTAGTGTTGGCTACACTGATAGATACTACTTAAAACATAATCTACTTGTATACGTCAAAAATATGTTTAAGCGAATCAATATCCTAATGAAGAAAGGTAGCTAAATAAATTGCTATTCTGATTAATTTATAGATAGTTAGTTCTATCAGTCCTGTAAGGTTAAATAGTACCGGCTGTAAACATTGGAAATAGATAACTAAAGACTAGATGAATAAAATGGATGAGTAGTTCCTTTGTACTTCCTGATAAGTGTCGAATGACACGAAGTACAAATTAACAAGTTCAAAGGATTTCAGTGTCGACTTTCTTCCTTCCAGAATGTAATCGTTTAACAAAGTAATATGCCTTCAGTAGATAGTCAGTCAGACTAATGATCATATTTTCAACTTCAGTTGATGTTATGAAGGACTAGACAAACAACATCTTGGTCATTTTTTAATGATAAATCTATGTAAACTTGTAAAATCAATTAGTATTACATGTAGTGATAAACCTTATGAGTAAATAACCAATTCAATAACTAAACTAATTCCAGTTAGGGCAGGGTACGAATTCATTTCATGTGGTGACTAGTCTTAGGTAGGACTGCTTATTCTTGTTCTTTCTCTTCCGTTTCCTGATTGACTGGAATATGAAAACTTCAACATCGCAAGGCACAGTATACACTTGACAATATGGATGCAACTAGACGATCTGGACTTTGCATATGACCTACCTGGTTCTTCTATTCCACGCTAGGCAACAAATGCAGGTAAAGATGAACAATGTAGAAGCAGCCTTCACAGCTTTAAACATGAAGATAGGAAAAAGGGGTAAAAGCAAAACCATTAGATACAATACAACAACCACCAACCCAGTTACATTTGATCTGGTGATAAAGGTTCAGAAAATGTGGAAACTGTTACATACCTGGGCAGTCTCCTTGATAAACAAGGAGGATCTGATCTGATGCACATGTGAAGGCATGATTGGTAAGGCAAAAGCAGTATTTCTACAATTAAAAAATATTTGGAATTTAAACAAGCTATTAGCCAACTTCACTGTCAGAATTTCACTACAAATGTGAAGACAGTTACTTCTGTCGTATAGAGCTGAAGTTATATGGTAAACTACGATAGGCACCATTCAGAAGTTACAAGTCTCTATAAACATTTGTTTACTCAAGATACTTCGAATCCGTTAGTCAGACACCATCAGTAACAACCTCCTGTTGCAGAGAACAAATCAAATTTTTAGATTAAGAAGAAGACAAGAAAAAAATGTCGCTGAATGTTGATAGGTCACACATTGAAGGAATCACCAAACTGTATAACAAGGCAAGCATTTACATGGATTCCATAAAGCTAAAGAAAAGAAAAAGACTAAAGAACACATTTGCTTGGGAATCGGAGTTAGATCTGAAAAAAATGAGTTGTACTTGTAAACAATTGGGAAGGAGAGGCCAGGATGGATTTGGTTGAAGAATGCTGGTAGATGACCTATACTCCAAGAATGATAACAGGCATTGATTGACTAACTGAGTAGTTTCAGTGTTATAGTGAACCACTTCAGTACAGTCTAATTTACTTATAAGTTACCAGTAAATCAATATTTGAGAGAAGTATTAAATGTAATACTGATATTTGAATCCATAAGTTATATCTCTGGCTACGTCTAATTGTATCTAAGGGCATCAAGTTAAAAACTGCTAAATGCAAAAGAGTTAATCTTCGCAGTCTTGATTTTCAGTAAAGCCACGAAAATTAATGGTAACATGAATCTAAATACTGGGTAGTACACACAATGAAGGGGAGGGGGTGATTTTGTGATGATTGGATGTTCTACTTGCTATCTGTATTCGTTATAGATTAATATCGGTTCGGTCTCATGGAACATCAAGTAGCACCGGACGGTCGTTTCATCCTAGTATGAGATTTTTCAACAGTGCACACTATCAGCTCCTCCAGGCAAGTAGAATCTAGGACCTTCAAGTCTTGTGTCAAATGCCTTGTCTGGAATTTCTGTCTTCTACACTTCAGCTTTCAATAGTACCTTCAATTTATGATATAAATCATCTTTTATACAAATCTGATCCATTCGAATTCATTAATCAAAGTCATAGAAATATTGTATCGAATTGTCTATTCATAGACATTAGAAATGATTTATAAAGGTCTAGATCGTCTATTTGATTATCGTATTACATCATAAATGATTTATATTCAATAATATTAACTTGCACTGACATACCTTCAATTATGCAACATTAACTGTACAAACTTTCTTACAGTTAAGTTGTTTTAGAAATAGACATTGGTATATTTGACAGGTTGTTACATCATTAGACAGACCAATTCATCATTCTATCACTTCACAATAATGATATTAGTCAGTTATAACTGAAAATGATTACTCAACACAATTGTCATTTAGTCAATTGAATTTGTCAGAGATTCATGTTGGCAGAGTGCCAATGAAAACCAAGGATAGCTGTTTCATTCTAGTATGGGACTCCTCAGCAATACACAACCTAGATTCACTCTAGATTGTCATTTAGTTTACTGATGGTTATTTATAAGATAACGATATACTTTAAAAGAAGGTTTGGGGGTTAGTCGGTGGAAAACTCTACTTAATATAGACTTTATGCCATCTGACATTCTTAGGTATGGTACAAAATGAATAATCCAATATGATGATTTGAAACTGTTACCATTAAGCTGTTTTGTTCTGTGACAGATTCTTCATAGCGTTTATTTTATCCATTGTAGAAATGACAGCAGAATCCTGTCGGTGCTATACAGGATTAGGTAAACATCATGTTTGTTATTACTAAGTGATCAATTAATCTAAACCTCTCAATCTCTGCCTTTACAGCTCAGTAGTAAAGATAGTAAACCGAATGATCTCGTATGTAATCGTCTATTGATTTTGTTCTCTTAAGAAATCAGGTAATCCATTCCGTATACCAAAGGCTGCTTACTCTCGCCCTTCCTCTTCCTACTGGTCATCGACTGGATCATGAAGACTGCAACATCTGAAGACACTCTCGGAATACAATGGACAACATCGACGAAACTAGATGACTTGGACTTTGCAGATGACCTAGCTCTTCTTTCTCACACACATCATCAAATGCAAATGAAGACGAACAAAATAGCAGCAGTCTCGGCGGCAGTAGGCCTCAACATACACAAAGGGAAAAGCAAGATCCTCCGATACAAAACAGCAAACACTAACCCAATTACACTTGACGGAGAAATTCTGGAAGACGTTGAAACCTTTACATATTTGGGCAGCATAATTGACAAACAAGGAGGGTCTGATTCGGATGTGAAGGTGCGGATTGGTAAGGCAAGGGCAGCATTTCTACAACTGAAAAACATCTGGAACTCAAACCAACTGTCAGTCAATATAAAAGTCAAAATTTCCAACACAAATGTGAAGACAGTCCTGTTGTATGGAGCTGAAAATTGTACTGAGAACTACGAAAAGTATCCTACAGAAGATACAAGTATTTATAAACAACTGTCTGCGTAGGATTCTTCGGATCTGTTGGCCAGATACCATCAACAACAACCTTCTGTGGCAGAGAACTAATCAACTTCCAGTTGAGGAAGAAATTAGGAAAAGATGCTGGAGATGGATTGGATACACACTGAGGAAACCGTCAAACTGTGTCACAAGACAAGCATTGACTTGGAATCCTAAAGGCCACAGAAACAGAGGAAGACCCAGGAACACACTGCGTCGGGAATTGGAAACAGATATGAAGAGAATGAACAGCACTTGGGAAGAGCTAGAACGGAAAGCCCAGGACAGAGTTGGCTGGAGAATGCTGGTGGGCGGTCTATGCTCCACTTGGAGTAACAGGCATTGATTGATTGATTGATTGATGCCGTATACCAAATAGCATACATAATCTCCTCCCAACTACACGGATGTTACTATCCATTTCGACATATTGCTAACAGTGTTAGGTCCCAGACTAGACGACAACTAAGCTACCCTAACAATCATAGTCAGAAATTCAAAATTTTATGCAAATTCTAGAAAGACATCTTCTTTAACATAAGTAACATAAATAACAACTTAAATATATAACTTGTGTAATAACGCTATATCGAGACAATCCGCTCAGGATGCACATATAGCAACAGAGACTGACCAGTTTCAGTCCATTACGAATTAACGGGAAAATACAAGCTTATCCTAATTATATATATATATATGCCCGTTGTACAAGTGTGACTGTCTAGACACAGTAGTCTAGTGGTGAATGCGGTGGCGTTTGACACTAAGCGGACTGAGTTCGAATCCCAGTGTGAACATCAACATTGGGATGCAGGTACATCCAGCCGATGAGTCCCAAATAGGATGAAACGCACGTCCTGGATTCCACTTGCCAGTCACAATCCAACTTCAATATATATTGTATAGATTGTTTGAATATGATGTATACACTTATATTTGATGACATACTCTTGAAACATCGCCACATTCTGAATGAATTCATAGCAAACACTTGGTACTTTATGTTATGAGTTCTTCGCTGTGTGATCAAAGATAAATGATTGAATAGAATGATTCATTTATAATTCAAAGTATATATTCAGTTGAACAGATAATGATGGTAAGGTTGGGCTGTTGTGTTCTTGCAAGACATGTTAATGATGTGCATGAAAAATAATGTACACTTTCAAATAAGTTATAAATTCCACAGGTAACAAAGTTTGTAGCTGCATTTTAAAATGTTGAGATACCAGACAACTGTTACACCATAGAATGCAACTTATTAGTGACAGTGAGGATGTCAGTCAGTCATCAAACAACACCTGTTATCTCTTCATGGTTCCTTCAGCCAATTCTATCCTGGGCTCTAACATTATGTTCTTCTCAAATACAAGTGATTCTTTTCATGCTTCCTCCAAATCATGAAGCAACATGTTCTTTTTGTAAAATATTCAAACATCAATCATCCTCCATCTTTAATTGTCAGTCGCGGTCAAATCTTTTAAATGCAAGTCAAAGGCGATTGACAATAATAGCACGATGGATAATATTTGTCACTGGACAAAGTTTACCGTGGTTAGCATGTATGTTTTATGTAGTGTTACGTGAAAGCAACATCGTAAGTGCAGATTAACTTATATCTAGCTATGAATTAATGAGAAAGCTTGGTTACCAATGTTATGGTAGACCAGTCCATTGGAATCATCAGGTGGTGTAACTTAAGCGTAACATAAAGTAGGTGAAAAAAATTGCATTACCCCATCTGTCTTGTAACAGAAAGTAATTTAATAAACGATCATAAAACTAGATTAGTTGAGATCATGATAGAAAACCATTATGCCAATCTCAATGTCTGTACACCAATTACCGCACCAAGAATTAATCAGACCCAGAACATTCAGATCTTAATATGAATACTTAACCACTAGTAACACTAAGCTGGGCGAACTACAACTGAAGGATTGTTCTCTAATCAACTTGTGATATAATACGATTACGAAACAATGTCACTAGAGATAAATACCCAACTCTTAACATGTCTGAAGTTCACCAGTAACGACTTAAAGCTAGAAATTCCAGTTTTATTGTATATTATCTGTGAGCTAAAGTGGTTATGTAGGGATTGGTTTACTAATTTGTTGTTTATAATCAGCATAAATTGATCTTGATTAGGTATCATTGTAATCTGGGATGCAACAGCAGTAATCCGGTCCACCTTAATTTCATTAATACCTCGCCCAGAACAATCTTAGACGAATATAAACAGAAAATTAAAGTAACGTTTCTAGCGGAACCACCTAAACTTAATGACAAACGTCTTTAGCATACTTTGTTGAAATGTTATTTTTCTAACGATGACAGAAATATCAGTAGTATAGTAATAAAAAGAATTCATTTAACTGTTAGACGTTCCTAACCTGCGGACGTTTATGCTTAATATAGCATGTTAGAATTGAAGATTGGTCCATTTGGTGATAGATTGTAGAGTATCAAATTATTTTGTGGATTCTTCAAGATATACATCGCCTAATGAAACACCTCTCCGATGTTACATTCTCTCACATTGATTGTTTCATTGTATCTATTTACAACCGTGTCACTATATTTTGTTGGCTATTCGTAATACCTGATGATTGGAATGCTGTAGACATGCCTATGTCGACTCCTCCATTGTCATCCTACATATGGTTCATTTGAAAAGCGTCTATGAGAATCTTCGGTTAAAGTTATGAACATATATCTCGTGTGGGCAGATTGCATCTAGTTAACGTGTTTTATCCATGTACCACAATGTTTCGCAAAATAGATGCCATAATTTTCTTATTCTCTTTTCAACAATTCTGTTTTCATGCTAAGATTTGATAAACATCTTGCCTAGTTGAAATCTACATAAAGACATTTTGTTCTTGGAATTGTACACCTATTTAAATGATAGTAGGTGTTGTAGCGGTAAATAATTCCCAAAATAAATAGTTTCGTAGGTCCCCGACATTGATGCTGAAGATGTTTGTTTTAGCTGACACTACTAGTTGAAGGCGCTCGGTCACGCATCACCACTAGATCACGTCACGCCGCATCGTGGAAAGCAGCTCTCTCTCCAGTTTGCCAGCCTAGACGTTGTCATTTCATTACCGCTCTATTCACGATCAAATGTAACTTCCTTTCCATTCTTTATTGCCTTCTGGTATATGCTCATTCGTAAGAGTGGGTTCAAACGTTAGAATTTGCCCTGCTAATACCACAAACGTAACTTGATCATATATTGGGTAGACTTCAGTGTTAAATATTGTTCATAATTCTTTCCCACTTATTCATTCTTTCGACGATGGTTCTTTTGAAACAGCTGAATTTGAAGTAACTAGGTAGAACATCAGAAGTTACTTTATTCAATGTCATGTTATCTGTACCGTTGATTGATATCTCTCATAACTAAAATTAACGCCATTTTGGTTATGTGACTGTTTTACAAGCCAAACGTAAAAAGAAAAATTCTGTGAATACATTTGATAAAACATCTTTTTGAATAAAGATTTGAAGGAGTGACTGTTATCTTTCTAATGTGTATATGCACTAAGATGTTTCGAATAGATCTAAGAGTGTCTAATTGTAGAAACTGTTCAGTCAACACAGACCATATATACTTCAATTCTATTCATTGTAGTCAGTCGTTAACAATCAAGGTCACTAAACTGATAAGATACTGACGGTTGACAAATTGCTGAAGGCTGACCTGAAGGTCATGGTTTGGATTATCTGGTAAAATAGACAGGGAGTTTAATACTATTTGTTGTAGTTTAAGTCTTATCAGCAGGACGTACATATCAATCTACATTAGATCGAATATGAAATGTTTAAAGCAGTAGTGAAAGTGATAAAGTTTAAAGTAAATTCAAACACTGTGAAACTAAATGTAATCTTCTGTTGTATCCATGATGTACATCATATGCGGAACGAAACAATAATCAACGCCAATCTGGTTTACACTCATTCTTCAACCAACTTCAGTCAAATACCATGGTAACCAGACTTACTTTCTTGATTTATATGTAGATTTGAGCCAGGATATCATTTGTATCGTGTTGTGTATGGTATTGAAATTATACGAATACTTGATCCAAGGGAAACATATTATTAAATTATTTGAGTTGGATTATGACTAGCAAGCAAAATATAGGACACACGTTTCGTTCTCTTTGGAACTAGTCATTTGGATGTGCTCGAATTCAGTTCGTATAGTGCCAATCACAATTGCGTTCATTAATAGGCTACTGAGTCCAGATAGCGTTCGGCATGAAACGAGCGGAGTTCGAATCCCAGTGTGAACATCAACTCTGGAACGTAAGCACATCCAACTGGCAAGACCTAAGCAAGAAGAAACGCATTTGGGAAATTAAGTTGAGCTAGTTTTATTATGATTGGTCTTTATTGTGCAATTTTGATGCAGTTAGACGATCTAAACTTTGAAAATGCCTTAGCTGGTTCTTCTATCCCACATACAGAAATAAATCGAGGTTAAGATAAACAGTGTACTATCAGCTTTGCAGCCAGTAGTAGGCATCAACATACACAAAGGAAAAAGGCAAAAACCTTAGAAACAAAACAACCACCACCAACCGATTAATACTTCACTTGATGGAGAAACTCTAGAAGATGTGGAAATTTGTACATACGTGGACAGCGTCATTAATAAATAAGGAGGTATGATGTGATTCAGATGTTAAGGCAACAATTTTCCCAATGTTTATAAATTTGTTGTTTATAATCATCATAGATTAAGTTCTATCAGAAACAATCGAATAATAAGAGATTGTTGTTTTAAGTTGGACTAATCATTGGCAGTGTTCACCTTTCACTCTATATGGGGCTTAAATTCAAGAACTTTAGAATCAATAAACCGGCTATTATTATGTCATTCAACGTAACTTTGCTTTAGATTAATCTCTAACAGTTTCAGGTGTTAACTAAAGCTAATAAATATTAAATACATGGATAAAATAGCTATGAATTCTTTTATAATCTACCCTAGCAACTAGATGAGATCAATATACAATGATTACAAATAATAAATTCAATCTATTTTACAAGGAAATAGAATGAACTCGTTTCTAATGAACACTACCCATTGAATACTACTACTACTACTACTACTACGACTACGACTACGACTACGACTACGATTACGACTACGACTACGACTACGATTACGACTACGACTACAACTACGACTACGACTACTACTACTACTACTAAAGAATGTGATTATGCTAGAGAAACGTTATCATGCCTATTTAGAATCATTAATTATACAAAATATTTTCATTTTTATCAAATTAATAATAAAATTGAATTACTTTAAAGTGGATATTTCAAACTAGGTAGGTGGGTGTTAAGTTAGATTGATTTACAAGGTGGAGAGATGACAAGGGATCGATGTGAAGGGGGGGGTGGAGAGGAATGAGGTTGGAAACAGGATCTATGGAAATGTACTTTCATTACAGACTAGATTAATCATATTTGACATTAAAGTACATAAATATTTACATTCTGTTACACATATGTGTGTATAGAATAAGGGGGGATAATTTTGCATAATTTTGTAATTTATTCAAAATGGTGTTTTATATTGTCACCTTTAAAAAAATTGTTGCTAAGCCTGTTTTACAGTTACATTCATTAAAGCTGAACAAATAAACCGGTTTACTGGAGTAGTAGTTACTGATTAAACGGTTCTTTATGTCTAGACTTTAATGACAAGAACACATTTACAATTATTATGTAAGTTGGATTGTGATGGGCAAGTGGAATCCAGGACGCGCGTTTCATCCTATTTGGATCCCTGGATTCCTGGATTCCACTTGCCAGTCACAATCCAACTTATATAATACTTATGTAAAACTTGCTATATCGAGGTAATCCGCTCAGGATGTACATATAGCAACAATGACTGACTAGCTTCAGTCTATAACAAATCAACGGGAATATACAAGTTCATCCTAACATTTACAATTAGTAGATGTACAGTTGTATGTAAATAGAAAGAAGTGAAGTAACATTATTAAGTGATTACATAATTCAAAAATAAAATTACTAGAGTATATCAACAATCAAACTACAGTATAGTGACAACTTTCAATTGTATGTTCGAAATCTATTGTAGTTGATTGAATTCATTACAGATTGATGTTGGTAGGATAGAATTGAAAACTTGTGGAGATTCTATTACTAAACTCTGGCTGATCAAGTGGTGTGGAGAATTAAGTGTTCTCTAACCTTAAGCATCTGGGGTGGAATCCAAGTTTATCAATCAATCAATACTTGTTACGCCAAGTGGAACATAGGCCGGCCACCAGTATTCTCCAACCAACTCTGTCCTAGACTTTCGTTTCCATCTCTTCCTAAGTGATTTTTATTCTCTTCATGTCTGTTTCCAATTCCCTATGTAATGTATTCCTGGGTCTTTCTGTTTTTCATTGGTCCTTAGGATTCCAAGTTAGTGCTTGTCTTTTAACCTAGTTTAATGGTTTCCTCAATGTGTGTTCAATCTAGTTCCAGCGTCTTTTCCTAATTTGATTAGTTTTCTGCCATAGAAGGTTGTTGTTGATGGTATCTGGCCAACAAATCCGTAGTATCTTGTGCAAACAGTTATTTATAAATAGTTGTATTTTCTGTGGAATGATTTTCGTAGTTTCCCAAGTTTCAGCTCCATACAACAGAACTGCTTTCATATTTGTATTGAAAATTTTGACTTGAATAGTGACTGACAGTTGGTTGGATTTCCAGATGTTTGTCAATTGTAGGAACGCTACCCTTACCTTATCAACCCACACCAACACATTTGAATCAGACTATCCTTGTTTGTCGATGATGCTTCCCATTTGAGGCCCGCTTGAGTTGCTACCGGTTGTAAGCCCGGATAAAAGAGGATGGTTGAGCTTGGCGTTAGCAACCCCATCCCGTAAAACAACAACCTTGCTAAAAAAACGTTAACTACTACAAACCACGTTGAACACTACTATCTAATCCTATAGTAGAATGAAATCGCTGTTCAATGCTTCATGAATTTCAGTTGTACCATGTCAACTAATTAAAAGATTAAACCAATTAGTCTGATTACGTAATTGTCAATTATATCATAAGTGTGATCAATTTATTTGTGTTTGAACAAACGTGGAGTAGAAAGAGTGAATTCTAACGGATTCCCGAACTCTATCAATTTCTAATCTGCCTTATTCGATTGTCATTGCTTTACGTTTAATTGAAGAATAAACTCTTACATTTGACGACTTTCATGTGTGTTTATCATTTCAATAACTTCTGTAGGTCAATCGATGATGATTCTTATCTGAAATGAGTTCAAGAATCTTATCCATAGTGGTCGAGGAGAGTTGGTATTGGATCAATATAAAACACAATCACTAAACATCGAGTAAACATAAACCATTCGATCAAAACAGATACTTCATTTAAAGTCATTAAGAAAGTGAATAGAAAGCCAACTTAGAAGAGTAGTCGTTTGTTTACTGTCAGTTGATGAAACCCTGTCTGTATCTATACCTATTGAAGATAGAATTAAGTATTCAAAAGTTATTTGTTGAACTTTTACTATTACTTTAGTCATAAACATGATTACTTCTTGGTGACCTTTCACTCTGAACTGTTTTATTTGAGTAGTTAAGCTCATTTCATTTTAGTTTCTTTGTATCTGGCTATGCATTTATACTTTATTATGAGGATTCCAGTGTAAATTTTGATGGATCTCAGAGATAGAATGTACTGGTAGTGTTGATTTGATTTACAGTTTTACATGTTATACAGAATTATTAGGTGAACTTTATATGTAACGCAGATGTTCTATGATTAAGATTGAAGTTTCTTGATAAAATTGTTGAATGTTGTTGAAGCATCCCTATTGATGCGATAACATGACTTGCTCATATAATCTAGTATTCTACACTTCAACAACATCATCATCAACAACAACAATAACGCTAACTTGGTCCCAAATCAGAACAAGTGTAGAGTAAGTAGTAAAATATATACAGATATGGAACAGTAGAAGGTAGAAACAAAGTAAATAAATAATTACACTAGAGTTTATATAAAATCATGAAGAGAATATTCTAGGACTTCCTCCATTGTTCTTTGATGCTGATTGGTCTAAAGCGGACCAATCGTAATACAGCTTTGTAAGCACATTTTGAGCAGGACTGTAATTAAGAGTGTCTTGTGCTAACAAGTGCAAAATGTATCATAATCAACAGAATCTAGTCTATAGATCCACTAATAGTAATACATTGTGAATAGTGTCTATCTTTTCTTCTAGAGCTCTAATATATTGTGTAGTTTGTGAACCATGTTATCAACCCTTAGCGCAAACTATTTGGATTAATGATAATCTCAAAAACACATCAATCATTTTTAATTCAGAATCATTAACTATTCACCTTAAACTAACTCTTAAGTTGACAATGTTTCTAACCAAACATAACCTTAATCCAAAACTTCCATTCTATTTGAGTCTGTATAATAGATTGTAGGGCTATAGGTTCAACATAGCTTTAGGTAACTAGTTAACCAGCAGGTCATAGAAACAAATAGAAAGATTAGATCATCGCATTAATCAAGACAGCGTGGTTTTTTTTAAGGAGATTAGTATTGAATTTAGTTGATCCAATTCGTCACAGACTGATGTTCGTAAGGTACCATCAAAAATTAGAAAGGATTGAACAGCTATTTGACACATGACACTAAACCGATACTTTGGGATCTTTTAATATGATTAATCGACAACGTATTATAAACTTTAACATTTGCTGAACATTTGAGATGTGTATCTAGATGGATACCGTTTTAGGCCTAACTTATGCGGGTAACTTCGTTCTTTTTTCATTGTATCATTGTTATTATCGTTACTTCAAAGTCAATTCATTCTTGTTATATTGGACGATTCATAACATATAAATACTCAATATATAGATTGGTGCAATTCTACAAGCATCTTGTAATGTCCATTTAATTTATATGAAAGCTGGTATACTGTGGTGGATACTACTCATAAGGTCATCAATAAGTAGTGGGTATCAGAGAATCACCGGAAATTGCAAAAACTCAGTAAACAGAATATGAGGTGAGTTGCAAGGTGGCAAGGAGTAAAGCGTTATTAAAATACATAGAAGAATCGAGGATGACCGAGGGAAGCATGCCGATAAAGGACACGGACCAGAGAATGCGAAGGATGTGCAAATTATTGGTTAGAAGTAATGTATTTAATATTTTATGATATTCTCTGTTTTCACGAAATAAGCAGTCGTTTTTGTTAATGGTTGAGGTGGTTGGGACATGTGTTGCGTATGCTCAACCACCGTCTTCCTCGACGCGCAATGCTGGCTGATATAGGAATAGGATGGCAGAGAGTTAGAGGCTGACAAACTAAGACATGGCATCAGTCCATGAAGTTACTGACTGCCGGTTTAAGTCGCGTCGGTAACTGCAGACTACGTGGATGAGGCCCTTGTGATTACCGCAACCAGTGTCTAGAAGCGCTGAGTCACATAGCTCAGAATCGGTCACAGTAGCGCAGATGCATTCACTCATTGTCCTCCCTTAAATCATGAGCTTTAAATTATTCCATAACTTTCTTCCTACGCTTCCTGAACCACTCCTTATTACTATTATTATTTTATTTTATTGAAGTAACTTCTACTAATGGTGGTGGTGTTAATCATGTGGTGCCATAGAGGTATGCCAACTTGAAACGATGAATACATGTGCCAAGTTCTATGTTGATTGTACATACATACATACTTACGTGGTGTTGAATCTAAACTAGAGATTATTGTTATAAACTTAAAAGTTGATTGTTAAAAGTTAAGTGTTATAATGGGATGATGAAACGGAATTACAATCCAATAAGTCTATTATACATAATATCGGAACCTCCTTACAGTTGGGCTACATTTGTTAGATTGTTAGTAACTATGTTATTCGTATTGATTTATTAGTAAGCTTTTCATAGACTCATTCTTGATTATTATATCTGTTATTCTTTTCAACTTATTGTAATTTGAATATGAACTTTTAGTCCCGTTTTCCGTAGAAAACTTTACCCAATTTAGATATTAGTGCATTTTGTACTTTTTATTGCTGGTTAGTCTAGAATATTCTATAATAAACACTTTGTTCATAGTAAATGAATGACTTGGTACTATTGCCTATTTGTTGGTGTTTTATTCTCTTACCTTCGACCTCTAAGCAACTTGATTCACATTGGCTCGGATCCAACGAATCTGTATCTATGATATCAGATAGCATGTACTCTATAGGAGCAGGTCACATTGATCCCTTCTAATACAACCTATGTGTTAAACTTATCTTGATCGTCTTGTATCCTGCTATACTACCAGCAGCCACCAAGGTCATTCCATAAAATAATGCGGTTTCCCTTATACGTTTTTCTTCCCTATACACATAACAGATCATCTCAAAGTTCATTCGTTGAATAAAGTAGTAACTAAAGTGTATCAGTTTGCATTGTATTAAAGCATGAAGGGGAAGTGGCGGGAATAGTTAAATGTTAATTAAATGATGTACAAGTTGTAGGTTTCTTTAAACTATGAAGTATTCATTAACTGTATTGAAATGATCTTAACGTACTCATTAAGAAAAGACAAGTAATAATCATGTTTAACTGTCTATTCTTGTTGTTCTTAACAACACGATTGTCATTAATTTCATATAGAAACTAACTGTATTCCTGTTGACTCATTTATTCTGTTGACCTCTAATGGTGTTTTTAAGTTACCTAATTTAAGAATCAGGTTACATTTAATAATCATTTAAATCTAATATGAAACTTTATAACGTCAATGTTTATCCTCAAAACTGAATTAGATAATCAAATTCATAATCGTCAAATCTACTAATCACCTGAATGAGCTAACTATCAACCAATTGAAGAACTCTACAATACAAAAAAATATAAATCTACCATTCCCTATCACCTATTATGACATTCAAATTGCTTTAATACACCTTATAACATCAAAGTCAGAATCTTTAATTACTAACATCAATAAGGTTGATTCTTGTAGGGAGAACTACAAAAGTATCTTTCGAAAGATATAAGCATCTGTGAAAAAATGTTTACACAAGGTGCTTCAGGTTCGTCTACCAGACATCATCAGAAGCAACATTCTGTTTCAGTGAAGATACCAACTTCCACTTGAAGATGAAGTCAGGGAAAGACACTGGTAAAACATAAGACACACTGGAGAGTCTAAGGTGTTTCTTTAGTCTACATTACAGCTTCCTCTTCTTGAGATTATTAACATGAACTCATTATCATAGGATCCACCAAATGACGTTACTAAGTGACTGTATGATGTTTATATCTATAGTTGATCTCAGAAATCTATTTACCTATTCTGTCTTCTGTTCTCATCGATATTTGAAGGAAAAATTGTTGGCATTAAAATATGTACTTGTCACATTTGTACTAAAATCTGATTTCAGCTATTTGGAGTACAAAAATTCAAATCATTCAATTATCTCAATGATTTGGTAATAACACAAATCCTACTAAAGCAGAAAGTATATTTTATAGATCCAACAGAATTATTTGAACTATGCCTAGAGACTATTAGAATTAAGTAGGAAATCTAATTGGTCTGGGACAGTACTTTAGCCTTGCCTAATCAGTGTGTTTAGCCATTAGTTACGATGATTGAGTGTTATGATGTCAGGAAGCTGTTATGACTGGCGCGTACAACTAATTTATTAATATGACCCTACGTGCAAGAGTTTACATAACAAACACAAATTAGTGGTCTGCATGTTTTCTCGATACCCACTCAGTCCCTCGTCACATATAGAAAGAACACAAGCTAATTAGTAACCTAGACAAATCGTATTGTATGTCTAGCATTGCTTAGTATATGCATAAACTAGACCTTGCTGTTAACCAATTAGGAAATCAACATCAATTCAAAACAAGAAAGACAGAAGTAGTGAATAGAGGTAACGTATACACTTAATTAACTATAGTTCATAAATGAGAGATGGGGATGTCAGATCCCCAGAATTCTCTTGGTAAATCTGTTAATTTTGTGATTTATTCGTGTAAATTTAAATTTCTCGTTTACGCGCTAAAAATTTCCCTTTTCACCTCCAGTTCATGTCACCCACTTAGTGAGACTCTAAATCTTATTGGTTCGTTGCTTATTTTAGTACGCTATTTGTGTCATTCCAAAGACACTCTCTTCTTTTGTATATATGCGCATGATACGTGTGATTGCCATTCTGTTTGCCGGACTGCCTGTGGAATTAAACGATACTACTGACTTTGGACTTCACCTTCTAGTTAGCTGGGCTGGAGCGCTGTGAATAGCTTAGTTTACCTGTCGTTGTGTCGCTGGTCATACGTTCGCTAGCAGGTATCGAGGTGTTGTCCTTAATTCGCGAAACCCTATTGAACAGTAAACATACTAAGCTATAGAATAAGACAAACGGAACGTAACTATGATAGAAATACAATATCTACGTTACACACAACTACATTAATTGAAATAGTCTACTGAAACATAGATCTGGAAGTTAATTACTCCACTTTAATCTTCCAACACAACATTGAAGAGCCGAAACAAGTAGTCTATATAAATATACAAACACGGATCAGATCAACAGTCAATGACTACATAGACTAATGGTACATTTTGGTTTGAATCACCCATAGATACAGGTAATCAGTCAGTCAGACACGGTGAAGAGCCCGGTATATTTGTGCACTGGTCTAAGTTATCATACACAATGGACAAAGTAAAATGAATATCGAATTATTAGAAACAGTAGTGATATCATTGATAGTGAGAAACAAGACTGGATAAAGTGAATAAGCTTATAGAATAAGAAATCAAAACACACACACACACTTTTAAATCTTAGGACATAATGGAATACAAAAGTGAATAAGTCTTTAGCACTGTGACTGATTCGAAGCCGTATCATCTAGAGTCGCCAACTATCGATCTTGATAATCGTACCAACCTAAAACGAGTGATCTAAATTAAGCGATACTATTCCGACCAGCAGTCGATATCTCCAAGGACTGATGTCGTGAAATGACCAACTGTGCTATACATGCTCAAAAACGGAGAATGTCATAAAATATTACACACATTACTTCTAACCAGTAATCTGCACATCCTTCGCATTCTCTGATCCGTGTTGTTTATCGGTATGCTTCCCTCGGTCATCCTCGATTCTTCTATGTATTTTAATCATGTTTTACTCCTTGCCATCTCGTAACTCACCTCATATTCTGTTTACTGAGTGTTTCCAATTTCCGGTGACACTCGGCTGCCTACTACTTATTGATGACCTTATTAGTAGTATGCACCACAATTTCATGTTTTCATTTGGCTGGATTTAGTTTCCATTCTGTCATGCTCCTACTCTAGTTAACGTTAAATGACTAAATAAGCAGTAATAGGGTATATGTAGCATATGTTCCAACCACCGAAATCAACGAAGTTTCACAATATCACTTACTGATTTGTCATTCTTTCTTCGTACTATATGCGTAACATCAATATACCATACTCAGGCATTACATAGCATACTAATAATAATTTGAAGGTTTCTATGTTCAAAAAACTCTAACCAAGGCAAGCCATCAAATTTAGACGACCACATTTTGAATTCATAGGGTAATAATGAAAGGTGTACTATGCAGTTTAGCCGTTCTTTTGTTAAGTGGTGGATATTTTGTCAAGGTGACAAGTGATGCGTGTTAGCAATTACCATGCGATTTTTGGGAAATCCGTGTCAAGATTTCATCAGATGTTGATCCACTAGGGCTAATTCAACCGGATATGGTCATCATGGAGGGGTGGGGCGATTGACTTTACGATTTGTTTTATGCTCTCATTAGAGATTGAATTCAGTTCGATATCACTGAAAATTACTAAGTAACAGTAGACTGAAATTTCGTCCTAATACAAGACTCTTCAGCGACAGGTTTTGTTACAACGGTATAATGATTTGTACTATTGAATTTGATAGGACTTCATGATTTTAATTTGAAAATTTTTGTATTATTCACTAATTAACACTTCATTAAGGTACTACTTACAAGCATGAGTACTATCGTAAAGTGTAATGACAAAAAACTGAAGTTCATTTACATTATTGAGAATATTGTTGTCAAGCCTATAGAAATAAAACAATGAAGCATAGAACTTCATTTCATTAAGAAGTACCATTTAAGATGAAATAATTACAGCACAGCTCAAAGAATCGCTATGTGGAGTAGGTGAAATGGTTGCTTGAAAGTAACACAATGTAATGAAAAAGTTCTGAATTCACCATATTGATAATTCATAATCTTTATTACAATTAGGGGAGTTTGTAGAGATAGTTAACTGTTTAATTCAATTTTGATAACACGAGCTCACTAGTGACTAGCTCCTTGAGGTAATTCCTAGAGTTCTAGTATGAAGACGAGACCAGTAGAGTTCAACCGTGTCGGGTGTCAGGCAGTAACTCACCAATGGCATAGAGGAGGTCGCGCAATGTATCATGAATTGGATGAATTGGAAATATCAACCGTTGGGAGCCGACTCAGTGATCCAATGGTAAAGCGTTCGCCGCGGAGCCAGAAGGTCCTGGGTTCGATACCCGACGGGGTCGGTGATGCGCACTGCTGAGGAGTCTCATACTAGGACGAAACAGGCGTCCAGTGCTTCCAGGTGATCAATGGTTGTCTGATTCAGATCACTTCGTGATATCATAATCTTTATTCCTAGATATTCTGTCTTTCTATTTAAAATTGTTTAGATGATTATTACATTATCATGAAATGATTTGAATATGACAATTATTGGAAGCCAGGAAGTACTACTAGGTAGATGTTTCATTCTAGTATGTGATACCTCAGCAGTGCACACTAACGACTCCATCAGGGAATCTAGCCTAGGAACTTCAGGCTTCATTGCAAGCGTCTAACCGTTAAACTATTGAACTGATAACGAACTGGTAATATTGCTAACTCAGTCGATTAGCGATACATTTGGGGCATATCATCCACTGCCTTCTATAGGTAATTGCCTTACACTTATTTTATTGAACTCAATTCACTACGTCTTCTCATCTGAACTGCACGAATCACCAGTTATTTAACAAGATTTGTAATTGGATATCGTAGAGATTGTTGCCAACCAAACACACACTAATGCGTGACATCGAGTTGCGACTCAGCAATCTCTATAGCACCAAATTACTTAAACACTATGATCAGAAACAAGGTCTACAGTTAGTATCGAGTCATAATTAAGTAATAATGAATATATTACTTATCCATCTTGATTACTTCAGTTGCATTCCTCAGGATAATGAATCAATGAAGTGAGAATCCTAAAGTAGGACATTCACCATCTAGGTGATGTCGGTAGTTCAATCAAAATGTTTTGGATGAGGAATGTTGTTGAGGACTTCAACACTAGAAAAAGTGACTTTTAGTACTCTTCAATTTTCAACAAAATCTAATTTAATTAGTCTGTAATAGATATAAACAATAAGTTAAAATTGAATCTTCACCGAACTGTCTCAGCTTAATTGTGATGGTTCACTTAAGGTGTTGTCAGAAATCGTAACTGGTGGACTTTAAACATGTCACAAGTGAAACAGTTATTAATAATATTACTGGATGATCGTCGCGATATATCGCAAATTAACTCAAGCGAAATCCGTATCATTAGACGCCGAATAACTCAGTAGTTCTCATAGTTAGCCATTTTACCCGAAACCTAATTATTATGGATCTGAGAGATGGTGTCCACTGCTACTGAGTCTCATTCTAGTAGGAAATAGCTGTCATTCAGTTATTTATAGTCCGAGCTATGACTCATTGGTTAGGATTATTAACTACCAACCATCGATGTAGTACTTATTTAAGTACTATATTCCTTTATACTAACCAAAGAATATGTTTATTAGACAAGAGAATGCATACATAATGAAATGAAGTAAAAGTCCCTATAGGATGAAACAGTTGTTTAGACTACTTGTACATGTAATGCGCCTTTATGAAGCCATCTTAATGTGTAAGTTTCATTCGATGATCAAAATACTGATGTGTGACTTAAATCGTTGAAACCAGTTGTGAATAATTTCATTTTAACTCTTCATATATATTATGCCGAAGTGTATACATCATATCCCTAACGAAGATGCAGCATACAACAGTTGTCGAATAGGAGGTTCTGGATTCAACTTTCATATGCTTTGTAGAAGTATTCCTGACAATTTACAACACATACTGCACACTAATACTGTGCTTATCTATAGATGGAAGGTTAAACGGTTCATCGCAAAGTACTTCTTACTCCAAAGATGAACTTTGTGTCATTTGGATATAATTAGAAATATTGATATTTATCAGGAAACTACAGTCTTGGGCAAACAAACAAATAATTAGTTTTATTTGATTGAATATATCACAGATTGATGTTGGCAGGGTACCATTGACAACAAAGGAGCACTGGACAGCTGTTTCGTTCTAATGTGAAACTCCTTAGCAGTGCGCACCCCAGATTCCGAACCAGGGGCTTCAGGTTGACGCGAATGTCTAACCATCTGCACCACTGAGTCGGCATCCAATGGGTTGTTGGATATATCACCTACACCAAATAAGTGCTGATTAAGCTGGTTGTAAGTCAAATAACGATAGAAATAAGTGAAATTTGAAGTTAGTTGAAACAAGACTACAATGTCAATACCTTGGACAGCATAATAAACCCTTAGTTCAATCATATGTAAAGTCATGACTACGTAATTTCATTCCTATCAACAGGTTCTTCTAACAAAACCCTTGACTTACTTTAGTTCCAGGCATTCAGATTATTCCAAACGTAACTTTACAGTATATTGAATCAATCATTGCGGATTACCATATGAATAGATAAGTAGGAAATAGCTACTTTTTCATTATAAAATGATTATTTACATTTAGTAGATGCTATAAGTGAAGTGGACAACAATATAAATGATAATCTCCACAACGCAGAGTTACAATAAATATCAGATAAGCAGTGACTAACTTCTGCTGATAGTTCCTGGAGTTCTTGTAGTAAGAGATTAGTGATAAAGTTTACCCATATCGGATATAAGGCAGTTACAGAAGTGAATGAGGTCATGCAACTGTATAGTAAATTAACTGAGTTGAAAATATCAACAATCAGATGCCGACTTAGTGGTCATCGCCATCACATTCTGTAACCATGACAATTTGTATTTAGATAGGGAGAAACTCATCCTGAATATTGAATGGATTGTTGAAAAGAAAAACTACCGGAAACCTTGAATGTTTTCAGCATCTTTACCAAACTGGAATATATCATCTACGCATCAATTTAGTTAATTGACCCTTATGTGATAGATCAATTGTGTAAAGATTTGAAGTATACAAAATAGCTTTAATATGACAGTTTATCATAAAATAAGAACTCGACCAGTTGTACTTCAGCAAAGTTATCTCATAAAGTAACTGCATTTCTGTTAAGCCGGGCAATTAAAGAAAAGTAACAAACTATCAGAAGTGTATTTTAGAGGACTATTTCATGAGTAATGTAAACAATTGATTTCTACGATTGTAATGTGCCGTCTACTCTACCCTCCTGTTTAGTGTATTTACTCTTAGTATATTGTTTATTACTATGAACTACAGTTACTTAGTTGTGTATATGTTGTCCCCATTCACTACCACTATTTCCTTTGTTTTATATCAATGTTGGGTTCTTGATTGGTTTACTGTGTGGTTTGATATTGTGTATATATAAAGGCATGATTGAAACACAATACGGTTCTCCGTTTTCCCGGTTATTGATTCTGGTTCTTCTATTATCGGCCTGGGGTAGGGGATGAGTGGGCATAGATCAGTCGAGCATTATCAACTAGGCAACATCTCATTAGTATTCGCTACAACCCAACCAAATCCTTCGTTTCTTATGTCATAACAATATCTGAAGTAAATAATTCAAAGACAGTTATTGGCATAGAACTTGTATTTTAATTCAAAGCAAAACCATCATCATTATCATCGGTACTGTTTAATTTGAATTCAATGAATACCGAAATACACCTGTCTACATCAATGATTTTAACAGAAACAATCAAAGTATTCATAATCTTACTTTGCATAGTTACTCAGCAGTCACAGAAATGTTACCGTGATAATTTGTAAACAACATTTAAACAAAAAAAGAATCGTTTATCATACAACAATATACATCAAAGAATTAGCTAACTGAAAAGAAAAAAAAAGAAGAAAACTATGCGGTACAATTCAATGAGTACTGTAACTAGCATAGTAACAACAGGAAAATCAATTAAATGGAAATCAATCATTCTACATCTGTTCATAATATCAATAATCATAGTAGTATTAGTATTAGTAGTAGTAGTAGTAGTATAGTAGTAGCTAAACTTCCTGTCATTTTAGACTTCCTTCTATGACTAAAGGTTCAATATTTAGTATGTATTTGGATCTTCCCATTGATTTGTCATGAACTGGAATTGATCAGTCTCTATTGCCATATGTGCATGTTGAGTGGATTGCATCAATATCACGATAATTCGTAAGTATCATTTTAGCTGGGTTGTGGCTGGTAAACAGAACGCTGGAAGCGCGTTTCGTCCTACTCGAAACTCTTTAACGAGAAGATTCAAATACGTTTTAATTATATATACATACTCGTTGCAAAACTGTGGCTGACTGGACTCAGTAACGAAGTTGTGAACACAGTAGCGTTTAACACTAAACGAACTGAGTTTAAGTTCAGATGTGAACATCAATACTTCAATGAAGACATATGCAGCTGTCGAGTTCGAAACAAGGCGAAACACTTGTCCTACATTCCACTTGACAACCATAAATCAACTCAACGAATAATAATTCTGGTTGTATAATGACGTCTTCTGAATTGCTTCATCAATAATAACATGATATTCCAGCATAGAAGCAACCGTAAACTAGAATCACACTGATATTAGACTATCTTTATAAAAAGGAAATGTTACTTATTAGTTATTATCCAAGGCAAACAATGATGTCATCAGTTTAACCGTTACTGTCAACTTCCCTACTCTTAGTATCTGTTATGTTTACAATCTAAAACAAACTTACTTTGAACGACCAGATAACTGAACTAGTTGCTGCAGCAACATAAGTTTACTTCCTGAGAAAGTGAATGTAGTTATTAATGTAAAAAAACAACTTTACGGCCTCACTTCCGTTTTTATATACCATGAACATGAGTATCATTGACGCCTTCATAATAAAATCAACTACCGTAAAACATATTTCAAACAAATACTAGTTATCTGTATTACTATCCATCAAGTGATACTACCAAAACCAAATTAACTTTTACTTACTGACCTGTGCAACTCCGCCTGTAGCTCTCCTAGGGTTACTGCCGGTCCCAAGCCCGGGTAAAGGAGAAGGGTTGGACATGGGGCTAGCACCCCCATCCCGTAAAACCCAAGCTTGCTAAAAAACGCAAACCAGATTAAACAAGATAAACCATTTAAACTCTGACCTCGGAGTGGAAGGATTGTTTATGACGCCTAATGATGAAAGCTGAAATTCTTCGGAAGTCATGATGCCGATGCCCCCCCTTCTAACAACCAGAGCAAATATTTTTATAGTTACATGGAATGTTCGAACAATGTGGGAGAGCAGGAAGACAAATCAAATAGCTGCAGAAATAAAGAGATACAACTTGTCAATGCTCGGAATTAGCGGAACCCATTGGATTCAAGCTGGACAGAAAACATTGGCTTAGGTAGAGATTCTGCTATACTCCGGGCACGAAAAGGAAAATGCTCCTCACACCTTAGGAGTTGCTCTGATGCTGTCCAAGGAGGCACGTAATGCACTTGTGGGATGGGAACCACATGGACCCAGGATCATCAAAGCATCTTTCAAAACAATGAAGAAAGGGATTACAATGAATATTATCCAATGCTATGAGCCAACCAACGACGGCAACGACAAGGATAAACATCGGTTTAACGATAGACTGCAATCAATTATAGCAAAGTGTCGAGGAAAGGGTCTGACAATCCTGATGGGGGACCTCAACGCCAAAGTTGGAATGGACAATACTGGATATGAAGAAATCATGGGACGACAGGGACTGGAAGAAAGAAATCACAATGATGAAAGATTTACAAACCTATGTGCCTTCAACAAATTGGTTATAGGTGGTACAATATTCCCCTCACAAACGCATACACAAAATTACATGGGTCTCACCGAATCATACTACTGAGAATCAAATCGAACATATATGTATCAATAAAAAGTTTACAAGATCAATGGAAGATGTAAGATCCAGGAGGGGAGCTGACATAGCTTCAGACCACCATCAGGTGGTTGCTGAAATGAAACTGAAGCTAAAGAAGCGGTGAACAACTGGAGTGGTAGCAGTACAACGGTTCAATACAGCCTTTCTCCGAGGCACTGACAAACTCAACGAATTCAAAATATCTCTCAACAATAGGTTCCAAGCCTTACAAGATCTGCCGAAAGAAGAAGAAACTACTATGGAGGATAACTGGAAAGAAATCAAAGAAGCACTAACGTCAACGTGTCAGGAGGTTTTTGGCCGCAATAAGCACCATTATAAGGAATGGATCTCCACTGAGACATTGAGCAAAATTCAACAAAGGAGGAACAAGAAGATAGAAATCAACAACAGCCAAACAAGAGCAGAGAAAATCAAGGCTCAAGCTGAATACTTAGAAGCAAATAAGCAAGTAAAGAAGAGCATTAGAGCCGACAAACGGAAATACATCGAAGGCCTTGCAACGACAGCGGAGAAGGCTGCAAGAGAAGGAAATATGAAACAGCTATACGACAAAACGAAGAAACTGGCAGATAAACATGGTAAACCAGAGCGACCGGTCAAGAACAAAGAAGACAAGACACTCACTGAGATTCAAGAACAAAAGAATAGGTGGGTAGAACACTTTGAGGAACTCCTAAAAAGGCCATCGCCACTGAACCCACCGGACATCGAAGCAGCACCTACAGATCTCCACCAACGATGGATGAAATCAAGATGGCCATCAGACAAATCAAAAGTGGGAAAGCAGCAGGACCTGACAATATACCAGCTGAAGCACTCAAGTCAGATATCGACCTAACAGCAAGGATACTCCACGTTTTATTCAAAACGATCTGGGAGGAAGAACAAGTGCCAGGAGATTGGAAAGAAGGACATCTTATCAAGATACCAAAGAAAGGAGCTTTGAGTAAATGTGACAACTACAGAGGGATCACGCTACTGTCGATACCAGGGAGTCTTGAAAATGAAAAAAATGAAAGATTTAGTGGAGGCTCAACTTTGAGATCAACAAGCTGGTTTTCGTAAAGATCAGTCGTGCACAGACCAAATCAAACACTACGGATCATCGTTGAACAATCAATTGAGTGGATCTCGCCCCTGTACATCAACTTCATTGATTATGAGAAGGCGTTTGACAGTGTAGATAGGAGAACACTATGGAAACTTCTTCGACACTACGGTGTACCAGAGAAACTCGTCAACATCATCCGGAACTCTTATGACGGAACACAGTGCAAAATTGTGCATGGAGGACAACTGACAAATGCATTCACAGTGAGGACCGAAATCACACAACGTTGCCTGCTCTTAACTTTTCTCTTCCTCCTAGTGGTTGAATGGATCATGAAGACCTCCACATCTGAGGGGATGCACGGAATTCGATGGACAAGTAGGATGCAACTCGATGATTTGGACTTTGCGGATGATCTAGCTCTCTTAGCACATACACACTAACAGATGCAAGCAAAGACAACCAGTCTTGCAGCAACTTCAGCATCAGTAGGTTTGAACATACACAAGGAAAGGAGCAAGATTCTTAAATACAATACAGGTAGCATCAACCCAATTCAACTTGATGGAGAAACTCTAGAAGAAGTAGATACTTTCACATATCTGGGGAGCATCATCGATGAACAAGGAGGGTCCGATGCAGATGTAAAGACAAGGATTGGCAAAGGTGGGGCAGCATTCCTACAGTTGGAAAACATATGGGACTCAAAACAAATATCAACTAACCTCAAAGTCAGACTCTTCAATTCGAACGTGAAGACAGTCCTACTGTATGGAGCTGAAACCTGGAGAATTACTGCAAACATCATCAGACGGATACAAGTATTTATAAACAACTGCCTACGAATGATACTGATTGTCCGTTGGCTAGAAATCATCAGCAACAGCTTACTATGGGAGAGGACAAACCAACATCCAGCCGTAGAGGAAATGAGGAAAAGACGTTGGAAATGGATAGGACATACATTTCGGAAATCATCGGACTGCATCACGAGACAAGTATTACCATAGAATCCTGTTGGGAAACGGAAAAGAGGAAGGCCATAGAACACTCTGCGTCGAGAATTGGAAGCAGATATTAAAAGGATGAACAGTAACTGGGAACATCTGGAAAGGATTGCTGAGGACAGAGTTGAATGGAGAATCCTGGTGAGCGGCCTATGCTCCTCAGCGAGGAGTAACGGGCATAGGTAAGTAAGTAAGTAAGTCCTGACCTGTGCAACACAACTTTGTATATTAAAACATTACTTCAAGATAAGACAAACCATTTGAAGTAACATTAAGTGTTTAAACATGAATAAACAATACATGATCTTTAGGTCGTTATGATACAATGCGTTAAACAGGTTAAATGTAGACTAATCTATGCCTCACTTACATAACCTTACCATATAGTGTTGGTAAAACTTAATTGAAAACGGTATTCGAACACAAAATACCACGAAGTAATAATCATTGAGCCAATTGGATATAAACCATTAACCTTAACAACCACATAAGCTGATTTCAGATAATTCGTCACAGATTGATGTTAGTAAGTTACCACTAAAAACCAGAAAGTACTGGACAACTATTGAGTCCTAGTATGAATCTTCTCAGCAATGCTCACCCTAGATTCCTTCGCAGGAGCTTCAGGTTGGCGAACGCCTAAACCGCTTTACCATCGAATAATCGCGCTATATAACAAACTGATAAGGGTAGGAGTTCTACCAGTGGATAATGACTGGTCCAAGGGTGAGATGAGTTATGCGCCCTTAAACTTAAAGCCATTGTGGTAGAATTTAGGATGTGCACCGTTAAAATGTCCCATGCAAAGACGAAAGAGCTGTCCAATATTTCTGTTTAATAAATCCAATCAACTAGAACTTATTATCAATCCCCACGAACTAAACCTTCTACCGAATATCATCAACATCTGTAACTGTAAGTCTAAGAAAACCTTTATGTTGAACGTCAATATGAAATCATTTATGGATGTAATAAAAACCTGAAAATTTTTGAGAATACAGATTTTGTACAATTAATATTAACAAATTAAGCTACAACGTAAGTTGGATTGTGAATGGCAAACGGAATGCAGGATGCTCATTTTGTCCTATTTGGGACTCATTGGCTGGATGCACTTGCATCCCAATGTTGATATTCATAGTGGGATTCGAACTCATCCCGTTCACCATAAAATTAAGTTACAGGTAGAAAAACCTACAGGAAACTTGATTAATCACAATAATCTTGAGAAATTTGTAAACTATTGTGTCGATAAAGTATTCATTTACAAGTACTACAAGTACATCCAGCTAATGAGTCCCAAATAGGACGAAACGCGCGTCCTGGATTCCGCTTGTTAGTCACAATACAACTTCAAAACATCACTATTTTCTGATTGGATAAAATCAAATACTATCTCGTAACGGCTGATTGGATAATTTGAATACTCACATCTTAGAACTTAATGCTAATTGGTTAAAATTAATAATAACCAAGGTCATGTAAAGGATTACTCAAGGTTGTCTCTATACTCTAACTGGTTATAGACACCATCAAACGTTGACAACACATTACACTACATTGTTGAATGACGACTACTACTGGATGATATAAGTTACAGCTGCATAGATCGAATGTATAGAAATTTCTTTTACAAGGTGTTATGTTAAACAAGCTATATTCACTTAAAGTAATCAGACATTCTACTAGAATTCTGGATTTACTTAATGGATGTAACCGGTAGTTAAGACTAATGAAAATCCATAAACTCATCAACTTATTTACCACTTTCCCATTAGTCCTATGCGGTCAGATATCAGTATTGCTTACTCTGTTATTCCACCACATATACAAACGATGCTTCGAAGAAATTCTTGATCGTTTCCTCCTTCTAAGTAGCTTATATTAAGCAGAATGCTGCTCAGTATACTTATCCTTTCATTGAGAGTTAAATAACTTGCCTAGGGAACAAGTGACGTAAGTTGTTGTCGAGTAAGCTATTTGAATCAATGCTAGAATTTTGTCCAGAACAACCAACCAAAGTTGTATTCAACTCTTTAGATACAAATGAAGTCTTGGTTATTTAGGTGATGATGGTGTAAAACAAAAAAAAGAGTATTTAAGATGGATTGTGACTGGCAAGCGAAATCCAGAATGAGCGTTTCGTCCCATATGGGACTCATCGGCTAAATGTACCTGCATCCAAATGTTGATGTTCATAGTGGGATTCGAACTCATCCCGTTCACCATAAAATTAAGTTACAGGTAGAAAAACCTACAGGAAACTTGATTAATCACAATAATCTTGAGAAATTTGTAAACTATTGTGTCGATAAAGTATTCATTTACAAGTACTACAAGTACATCCAGCTAATGAGTCCCAAATAGGACGAAACGCGCGTCCTGGATTCCGCTTGTTAGTCACAATACAACTTCAAAACATCACTATTTTCTGATTGGATAAAATCAAATACTATCTCGTAACGGCTGATTGGATAATTTGAATACTCACATCTTAGAACTTAATGCTAATTGGTTAAAATTAATAATAACCAAGGTCATGTAAAGGATTACTCAAGGTTGTCTCTATACTCTAACTGGTTATAGACACCATCAAACGTTGACAACACATTACACTACATTGTTGAATGACGACTACTACTGGATGATATAAGTTACAGCTGCATAGATCGAATGTATAGAAATTTCTTTTACAAGGTGTTATGTTAAACAAGCTATATTCACTTAAAGTAATCAGACATTCTACTAGAATTCTGGATTTACTTAATGGATGTAACCGGTAGTTAAGACTAATGAAAATCCATAAACTCATCAACTTATTTACCACTTTCCCATTAGTCCTATGCGGTCAGATATCAGTATTGCTTACTCTGTTATTCCACCACATATACAAACGATGCTTCGAAGAAATTCTTGATCGTTTCCTCCTTCTAAGTAGCTTATATTAAGCAGAATGCTGCTCAGTATACTTATCCTTTCATTGAGAGTTAAATAACTTGCCTAGGGAACAAGTGACGTAAGTTGTTGTCGAGTAAGCTATTTGAATCAATGCTAGAATTTTGTCCAGAACAACCAACCAAAGTTGTATTCAACTCTTTAGATACAAATGAAGTCTTGGTTATTTAGGTGATGATGGTGTAAAACAAAAAAAAGAGTATTTAAGATGGATTGTGACTGGCAAGCGAAATCCAGAATGAGCGTTTCGTCCCATATGGGACTCATCGGCTAAATGTACCTGCATCCAAATGTTGATGTTCATAGTGGGATTCGAACTCAGTCCACCGACCAGTTTAAATCCATTACAAATCAACGGGAAGATACAGGGTTTATGGTGTATCTCAATAAATGATTATGATGTTTGTTATTCGTATACTGTTGTTATTAGACTTACAGACGAATCATGTTTCCACCTACTACAATCAATCAATGCCTGTTATCCCACCGTGTGGAGCATAGGCCACCAAACCACTATACTCCAAATAACTTTGTTCTTTTCTACTACTTCACAAGCAGAATTCATTCTTTTCAGGTCCGTCTCTAATTTACAAAGGAATGTTTTTAAATGTTCCTCTTTTCCTTCGGCGTTTAGAATTTCACGCTACTCCTTTTCTTGTGATGCGAATTGGTGATTTCCTCAATGTGTGTCCTGTTCACATCCAGTAAAGTTTACTAACTTTTTCCTCATCTGCAAGTTGGTTGGTGTGTTCCTTGCGACAGAAAATTGTTGCTGATATTGTCTGGCTAACAGATTCGAAGTATCTTGAGCAAGCATATGCTTGTAAATAGTTGTATCTTCCGAAGGATGCTTTACGTAGTTCACCAAACAAGTTTTAGGTCTATACAATAGAAGTGTTTTCACATTTTAGTTGAAAATTTCAACTTGATGTTGGCTGACAGTTAGTTTGATTTCCAGATACTCAGCAAATTTGGAATCCTGTCTTTGACTTGCCAGTAAATGCATCAGATCCTCTTTCATTATGAATGATCCTGTCGAGGGATGTAACAACTTCCAGATCACCCAGAGTTTCTCCGTAAAGTGTAATTGGGTTCGCGCTCGTTCTTTTGTATCTAATACTGTTCCGTACATGTAGATTTTTCAAAGAGGATACGTTGGATTGAACCATCCACCCCCTTCGATAGACTAAGTAGTATATCTGATAAAATGAAGTTGACCGTTCATTTTCACTTCACATTGATACACTAAAAAGCACTGAAAAGGTGTCTAGTTTACTTAGTGAACTCATTAGATCATCGGTTTTTCTTTCGTATATCACTAAGACATTGTCAATATACCACTTTTGAAGACGCATATAACATCTAATAATAGATTTTATTAAAACTATGAGAACTGTTGCTATGCCAATGATCTTATAATCAATTATTTCAATGTTATAAGTAGAAATTCTATTTGAAAAAAATCTCATCAACTGAAATGTAAACATACCAATAAAATTTCAAGCCTCCTTCACATCACCCACTCACTTACCCGGTAATCATATTCTATCTTCTTCAGGGTAAATTAAGTAGAATTAAAGGTGAATAGAAGTGATTTAGCATTAAGTTTAGTTGATTGGATTGGTCACAGATTAATGTTGGTAAGATGTGAATTCTAACATTGAACGCTAACTGGTTCAGTACTGAGGAAAGTTAGAAGTTCGCCAACTTGAAAGTCAATGGATTTGATACTCTTGGTGGAATCAAAGGTGAACACAGCTAAAGCGTCAAATACTAAGGCAAACCAGTTAAAAAGTTCTCTTTAGTTTTCACTGATACTCCGCTAATATCAATCTGTAAAGAATTTAACTGACTAAAAATAAATTTATTAAAGTTATTCATAAGATGATTTAACTCAAACTAGATTGTTGAGTGAAATGAATGTTGGAATGTCTGAATTCCACCTAGTGGAATTCAGACATTCCCATTAAATTTCTACAATCAATATCTTCTATTAACTTGATGTTCAATTGCAATTACCATATTCAATTGAATCTTGATGAAATCTCTTAGTTACAAAGATCATTGAATGTTGAATGATGATCATGAAAGTTTTCTCAAAAGAAAATCAATAACAAACATGTTACCGTTGTTATGGTTACTAAAAATTTTTAATGATAATAAATGATTATAAGCAACGATAATAGAAAATGATGTGAACTACAATGGAACACGATATACACAGACAGTAACCTGAATCGGAACCAGTACCCTCAAACACTGTTAGTTCTATGCTGTCATATCTGACACCTGAGTCATAGACTATCAGAATTGGGATTGAAGAACATCTTCTAAAAGATATTTCCTAGAGTTGATCCTTTATTCGTGAATCATTAATATTGTGACACGTGGTTTTCATCTTTTTATCGACTGCGAAATCTCCATCGTCAATTGTTATCTCGTCTAGATTGACAGCTCGATTCAGCTCGTAAGCTATGGTACTACACCTAGACTGCAACTACTCGTCGACAGGAGCACCAGACAGAAGGCAGTAAATACTGTAAGGGTTCAATTATGTACAGAAAACTAGGGTATCTATATTATCGTAAACGTCATTTTAGGCCTCTAGAGATTCCTGCAACCTACTAAATACAGTAGTAGTCCAATCACAGACGTATCACGTGACTTCTCATTGTCTAAAAGTTTCTGATAAAAGACTATCTGCGTGCTGATTGGACACAATGTTTCCTACTGATTTCGAGCTTTTTTCAAGGGGTTTTCTGATTCTACCCAACAATCAAATACAACAAAAAACAAAGAAATTGAAATGATATTCCATGATATACTAGATGTAAGCGCATACATTCATTTAAAAGGTCAACAGGGAACGGAGTTCAACTAATCAGTGACTGAAAATCAATAAAATGAATTAGTTAGTTGTCAAGAGAAGATCAAATGAGAAGGTGAGATATAATAATAGATGCTGAATGTGATGAATTAAAAAATAATCAGTGTATACATGCTATGAGGTAAGAAAGAGACTGTTGTGGTTGATGTATGAGACCAATTAATGGATACGACTTTATGCACATGAAGTTATAATGATAAACGCCAATGAGTACTTAGTCGGTCCCTGTATATCCACTCGATTCCCATTCAAACGCAGGTCAGAATAGGAAGAACATAAGCTGACAAATCAATCAGACAGTATACAATTCTATTTCAAGAATTCATTTATATAGATCATTTACATAGATCATACAACTCGGTGAGACGATTAAGGATTTTACATCAGTACAAAACAAGGGAGATAGTAATAGTGAGTAGGTGTAACGTATACACAATTAATTAACTGTAGTTTATAAATACGTGACTATATACCAACAGTGTGTTAAATGAGAGGGTAGAGCACGGAGAACTTGACGATGATGAAAACGAAATGTCTACACAACTAGAGAAGTTCCAATAATCTTCAAGAACAGTTCCAAAAGTGTGTTAGTTACTCATTTTTAGTCGTCCAACATAGCACCAATGCATAACACATAATGGGTAATAAAAATGGTAATAATAAGTCAGTTAATAGCTAGGATGGTAATGATTAAGTGACACTTGTATAATTTTGTTAATTGAATTCGTCACAGATTAATGTTTTGGTAGGGTACCATTGAAAACCAGAGAGTATTTGATAGCCATTTCATCAAAGTATGGGACTTATTAGCAGGGCGAAATCTAGATTCCACCCCGGGAGCTTCAGGTTAAGGATTGAGACAGTTATCACCGATGACAATGGATGATCGTCGATTTACACGGCAGTTTGTACTCTAACATTGGATGCCATCAACCTGAAACACCTAAAGCAGAATCTTGGGTGCGCATCTCCACAGAGAAGTCTCATACTAGGACAATATAGCTCTCTGATGCTCCCTGGTTTTCAGTGGTACCTTACTGCCATCAACCTGTGATAAATTTAATCAATTACTCTCCAACCTAAGATAATAATAAAAATTGAAAATATTTAATGATGATTTAGCTGTTTGTATCTGTTACAGATTGATGTCAGTTGGGTTCGATCACTTGGTGGAATCTAAAGTGTGTCCTGATGATGAGTACCATACTAAGATAAAACAATTTCTAAACGTCCCCTCCCCTTCCATCTAGTTTCCTAACTCTACACGAGCAGGACAACCTGTAAATACACAAGGAAGAGATCAGTCACTCTACCCTGATTTTTTGCCGGGAGGCACACAAGTAGGCAGCTGCTGGATGTTATGCGGACAATTTGTTGAAGGGACTGTCTTCATCCAAACGATTCTTGACTATATTGTTTGAAATATTTTTTTAAAATCCAATCTTAATGTAGACCCTTCTTTAGGGCAGTTATTAGTTTTTTTAGAGTTGCTTTTCCTTCATATTCTCGAGTGAAGAGCATGCATTTTCTAAAATAGATGTCAGAAAGACTAGCTTAATGTCTAGGTGATCTATTTGACAGAATTTGTGGTAAAGTGAAAACTAGGAGCGTTATTTACTAAGTTACGTAATTTTCATTATTAAGACTAAAATGTAGAAGTGTGCCATCTGTAGGCTCCAACCAGACGATAAATGTAGTGAGCACTAACCCACTCTTTCTTATCACCTAAAGAGTTCACGTAATTTCGACATACGTCATACAAACGCTTATGAAGTACTACTCGTCCACATTAGGACAAGCTTCATAGAAGTGTTAAAGTTCGACAAAAGGCACTAAGCCAAACTGGCAAATCAACTGGTCACACCTACCAAACCATGAGGTAAGAATGTTGACTACAGTAGGTAGGGTAGGTTGAAAGAAAGCATGACGCAATTACACTTAGATATTACAACACTTCATGAAGGTTTTGATTAATCATCTATATCAGTGTTTGCTTACTACTTGTTTGACAGTTCAATTGAGGACTCTTGCAACCAATAGTTGGAGTATTATCTAGGCGTATTCACTTTGACTTTTATTTAGAAATTATCTCCCTATTTTCTGACTATAACAGATACTAATACCACTCCTATTACTTTGACATTCGTTCTTCTTTACTGATGTAGTACAGAAACTTGAACCGGTATCATATTAGGGAAAGCAATCACAGAAGTCATCATCTATACAGTTTATTCAGAGTGATATTCAGACACTTACAGTAAAGCTTTAATTCTGGTTAAATATACTTTAAGCTTTCACAGACTCTTTAACTACTGTAATATACGCTTTCATTCACTAATTATAGACACCATATTATGATCCTACAATTGTGAAGACTGTAAAGAACTCCATTAATTCAGCCTTTAGTTGTAATTTGTATTTCATGTTACTAATTGATAAAATGTATAATGCATAAGAATCATTATTCATACACAATGAAAGACTTGACTTTAACTCACACACATCGGTGTTTATTCTTTGTGTACTTCAGGGGAAGTCATCATGTCAACTAATCATGATTGTCAGACTTATCAGATCGAAGTCAACATGGCTCGTATACCCTCCCTCCTCACAAAGCAACTATACACACACACACACACCTTAAGTTCTCTGTTGTGAGTATCTAACAGAATGCAACAATACACAACATACATAAACATATGAATAACATGAGAGAACAGTTAACTTTCAATAAAAATGTATATTCAGTTTTAAATATTACACTGTTGCACTAATTTGTCTAATTCACTTATCAACAGAACAATATCTGTTACTAATAAGAATGAAAATGAAAATATACAAAAGTAGTTGAATAATCCTATGCAAATAATAAGATAACAAGATAAATTTCAGTTATAAATCAAATCAACAAATTTTCAGTATTAGTTTATACTACTTATCAGTAAACAGAACAATAAAACGGATTGAAATAAGTAGATTGTAAGTAGTCTGTCATATATTAGAGTGAAGTAATCAGTACATCTTTATCTTATGTTTGTCTACTAATAAGTAGTATAAAGTAATGCCTAAACAAACAAAGAACGTGTGCGTTTCAATAAGAAATCAAGTGTAATCATGTATAGTCATTGATGGTTCATTAAAGAAAAGATACCTCGATAACTCAGTGAGTAACACTTCTTGACTTTTAGTTGTCATATCATCTACTCGAATACCTAACCTTCACCCGCCCCCCAACCTTCGACTATAGTAATAGTAGTATCATTAACCAACATACATTAAAAAAGAAAGTTACCTAGAATCTGAATACTTAGAAACAAAAGGAATTAAAAGAGGATAAATAAAAGAAAATAAAACCAGAACTCATTGGAATGTGTTACGTCGATGAAATGATAAAAGTACGCATACAAGGAAAGAATCATTACAAGTAAACAAAGGCATCGACATCATTATCATTTTCATTTAAAACGAAAGATTGATAAATTACACAAACTGAACCTATTTATCACAGTCTATAGTGAATAATAAGGAGAAATAATCAAGTATAAATATAACTAAGTATATAAGTAGTATGTTGATGAAAAAGATGAGAAGAAACAAAAAGAACTGGTTATCACTATGGATAACAACATCAGTGTTTATTACATAACATAAAGTACATAATTGAGGATTCAACAGGCTTTAATAATGCTGTTATGAAAGATGAATATGAATGTTTGACAATTAACCATCATCCCATCACCACCACCGCCACCACTACAACCAACTTGAAGAATTCAACAATAGAATGTGGAATGTTTTCAGTTATGAGTGGCGCTTGATAAAATTGAGACCCAAATAGAAAGTCATACATTAGGCAGAGATCTATAATATCTACATCAATATGTACATCCACGCCCCCCCCGCAGTTATGAGTAATGAATTGAGGCATTAACTCTCTCGTATACGTTTATCTTTAATACAAATTGGTAATGTAGTCGGTGTATTACATGATTTCATTTGATGTAATTGAGAATTATCATTAGATCTATGAAGATTTGGAGTAAATGAATTAATATTTGGTATTTTAATTTCTTGAGAGATTTTTAAGAAACTAGGACGATTCAATGGTTCATCATGCCAACAATGATTCATTAATGTACGTAACCAAACAGGCATTAAATCAGGTGCAGGTAATCTATAACCTAAAAAATAAATAAGATAAAGATTATGAATTGAAGGAATTAGAAACATCAACCGTTGGTAGCCGATTCAGTGGGCTAGGGATGAAGCATTTGCCACATGGACAGAGAGTCCTGGATTCGATTCTTGATGAGGTCGTGGATACGCACTGTTAAAGAGTCCCGCACTAGGACGAAACGGCTGTCCATTACTTCCAGGTAATCAATAGTTGTCAAATTCAGACTAATTTGTGATATCCAATTGATAAAACAAGGTACTAATAATTCATTAATTGTAGTATTTACATTATCTAAAATGCCATCATAGAACCGTGAGTGACAGAAAGTATACTTATTCTTCTTCTGAAAGACTCTACATCCAAATAATTTGTAATGGGGATTTTTACTTACCTACTATACTAGATGCAACAGTAGTGTTGTACACAAAAGTGGATCTATGACACTTAAAAGAAGTTAGTGGATACGAAGGGTTCGTCTACGAAAGTTGGAAAACTATGGTTCTAAGTCAATAGTGCAAATGAACTACAAAATACTGATGAAACAGATGATGTATGCACGTATTTTGGTTACTGGCTACCATATAACTGCATCTGCTGTTCATTTCCCACTGTCTGCAATGTGGACTAGACTTTTAGATCAACATCTCAAGAACTGGACCTCAAGGTAAATCATCTGCCTCGGTCTAAACGTCTATATAGTATGTCAGCTGCGATTATCGTAATTGATGTAAACTATGTACTACACGGCACAACCTGAATATTTTCCTAATGTAACAATTTATTCTATCCGTTAAACTAATAGTCATGAATCAATCACTATTATTGGATCAGTAATAACATACGTAGATCAATGGGAGCTATATAAGTTCCTACAGACAGTAATAACCCTCCTATGAAGGACTAAAGTTTAATCTCTGTAACTATGAGTACTGAGAAGGCAAATACGATTAAAATCGATGCAAATGAAAGAAAATGAGTTACGACCACTAATTTACTTGTCAAGGTATGATTATGCCATGTAATGAAAAGATTGTCTGCAAGAAATCTCCACTGAAGGTTTTCAATTCAATTTGTACTTTGAGTTATCTATGTAACATTAAAATGCCTATGGGATCCTGGCAATCATTGTAATATGATCACTAGTCAAAGTGATACATCACCAAATCCAAAGTGTTTTAGTGTAAGATGGATTAGACGAAGTTGGCAGGACAACTAGAACATAAACTTCAAATTAGATAATACTAGTAAGTAGAGATCTAATAACATTGAATCATCAAATTCTTGGTTCTGTTGAAAGGAGATAGATAACACGGGACCCTATTACACAACTTCCTTGTCGAACTCTCATCAACTTCAACATATTGAATAGTAATTGTAAACAAAAAAAGAGTATGAACATATTTTCACCTGATTCAATCATATCTCTAGTCTGTTGATTAGACCAATTTCGATAAGGTACATCACCAAAAGTAAATATTTCCCATAAAAGTACACCATATGACCAAACATCACATTTTATAGTGTAACGACCAGTACGTAACGCTTCAGGAGCAGTCCATTTAATTGGAATTTGACCACGTTTATCACTTAACTATAAAAAAGGAAGGAAAAAAAAATATTTCAATAGAGCAATTGTTATCAGTATATTGTAGTTTAATGATAAACTTTAATGTTCCAGTGGAGGGTGCCGATAGTTAATAGATACTTCCAAGTTAAAATTGGGATTGTTAAAAGTTGTCATCAAAGAATTCGTTGTTATGTATTCATCACAGATTGATGTCAGATAGCACTGAACAACTCATTAGTATTATTATAGGACTGTACAATATCAGTGTACATTTATGGTATCACCAGGAAACCACCAAACCAAATACTTTCAGATTTCGCAGTGAATACTAAAGCATCAACACAAGTGAACTGGCTTTAAATGACAAGACTCTCACGACAATCATCATGCAACAACACTGGCGATAATAATCGTTTTCAGTTAGGCTTATCAGAACCCATTATCCTTTAATTATATACAATCGGAATCAATCTCTGACTAATACAAAATCAAATCTTTATGAAATTACATCAACATAACTGAAATAACGATGACCTACTTGAAGGCACTTTTGAAGTCCTACTGGGAATTCGCAACTGGTAGAGTTCAGACAAGCTGTAATTGAGATAGTTATCACTAATAGTATTGAATGATCTTCAAACTAAATAATATATCAGTTAAAGCGGGAGTTCTACCACTGAACTCTGATCTAGTAATACCGACAATTACATGTAATTATAGTAATAGGAGGTTGGAGATGTACAACATCAGTTACTGTAACATTATGACTGTCAACAAATATCACTCATGACTCAAAAATAAACTAAGTACTGACAACTCATCACTGATTACTTAATAAATATGATGTCTTATCCCTCTCATAGTCCTGATGGAATCCGATGGATTGACATATAATGTGGCGATTAATAGTCCAAGGGACTATACGTCGCATACATTCTGATTTCGACATGACTTGACCGATGGAGGTAGTTAAATAGTTGTACTGCTTCACATAAACGCGCATGTAATCTCGAAGGAATTAGTCGGATTCTAATGCACTTCAGCACACCAAGCAAACATCACAATGACTATTAGTTCAAGGAACAGTTAATGCAAATATCTCAAACCTATAGGAAATAGTCGTAGACTGAATGACGAATTAGTAATATCTGAGGATTTTCATATTGAATACACTTTTTCATATTTACAAATCACAACTGATCTTCATAAGATTATAGGTAGCCCATCATGATGTGTGCGAAACAGCATGAAATCTAAGCCAAGCAAGATTATCTTCCGACTATTTTCAATCATCTAACAATAAATACAACACTATTTTGAATGCAGCATTATATAACACAGTTTCCAAAGTTCAAAAAATTAACAACATTTACACAAATATTGTTGGAAATGCTTCGTGACTGGCAAGTGGATTCCAGGACACGCGTTTAATACATTTTAGGACTCGTCAGCTGAATGTAACTGCATCCCAGTGTTGATGTTCATACTAAGACTCGAACTCAGTCCATTTCGTATCAAACGCCATCACGTTCACTACTAGGCTACTGAATCCTGTATTAATTATATACAATCGGAATCAATCTCTGACTAATACAAAATCAAATCTTTATGAAATTACATCAACATAACTGAAATAACGATGACCTACTTGAAGGCACTTTTGAAGTCCTACTGGGAATTCGCAACTGGTAGAGTTCAGACAAGCTGTAATTGAGATAGTTATCACTAATAGTATTGAATGATCTTCAAACTAAATAATATATCAGTTAAAGCGGGAGTTCTACCACTGAACTCTGATCTAGTAATACCGACAATTACATGTAATTATAGTAATAGGAGGTTGGAGATGTACAACATCAGTTACTGTAACATTATGACTGTCAACAAATATCACTCATGACTCAAAAATAAACTAAGTACTGACAACTCATCACTGATTACTTAATAAATATGATGTCTTATCCCTCTCATAGTCCTGATGGAATCCGATGGATTGACATATAATGTGGCGATTAATAGTCCAAGGGACTATACGTCGCATACATTCTGATTTCGACATGACTTGACCGATGGAGGTAGTTAAATAGTTGTACTGCTTCACATAAACGCGCATGTAATCTCGAAGGAATTAGTCGGATTCTAATGCACTTCAGCACACCAAGCAAACATCACAATGACTATTAGTTCAAGGAACAGTTAATGCAAATATCTCAAACCTATAGGAAATAGTCGTAGACTGAATGACGAATTAGTAATATCTGAGGATTTTCATATTGAATACACTTTTTCATATTTACAAATCACAACTGATCTTCATAAGATTATAGGTAGCCCATCATGATGTGTGCGAAACAGCATGAAATCTAAGCCAAGCAAGATTATCTTCCGACTATTTTCAATCATCTAACAATAAATACAACACTATTTTGAATGCAGCATTATATAACACAGTTTCCAAAGTTCAAAAAATTAACAACATTTACACAAATATTGTTGGAAATGCTTCGTGACTGGCAAGTGGATTCCAGGACACGCGTTTAATACATTTTAGGACTCGTCAGCTGAATGTAACTGCATCCCAGTGTTGATGTTCATACTAAGACTCGAACTCAGTCCATTTCGTATCAAACGCCATCACGTTCACTACTAGGCTACTGAATCCTGTATTAATTATATATACATACCCGTAGCTTAGTGGTGAACGCAGTGGCGCTTGATATAAAGCGAAATGAATTCTAGTCTCAGTGTAAACACCACCACCAGAATGCAGATACATACAAATGATGAGTCCCTAATAGGACAAAGGGCGCGTCCTGGAATCCGCTTACCAACCACAAACCATATCAAATAATACTGGGAAACTATCGCTACACCGAGGCTATCCACCCAGAATGTACATACGGCAACAGTGACTAGTCATTTTGAATCCACGATAAATCAACATGAAGATCTAAATACTTACATTTATACAACTGTAAATTAGTACAAAAATCGCCTAATATAAACTCGTTTAAATTATGCGTAGGACATTGTATGCAGATTATGTGTGATGGTGTTGCAATATCTGCCTTGTATGATTTAAATGAAGAGTTTTCATTGTCTTTAAAGATAACTTTATAAACGTCTACTTAATGATGTACATCATAATGATATTCAAGGATAACTACATTAAAGAAGTTACATAAATGTATCTAACATTATTCTACATTGTCTTACTTCGTAGATATGCTCCTCTCTGGACATACCAAAATCCGCTATTTTCAATTGACCATCATTAGATATTAAACAATTTCTTGCTGCTAAATCACTAGTTAAAAAAATAGACAAAAAGGGTAAATGCAGAAGCAGATAAGAGAAGAAACGTAGTCTACATGATGAAATAAGCAACATAAAGTACCATAGACATTGAAATAATCCATGTAGTAATTAAAGTAAGAAAGTATTAAAGACGATTTACAAATACAGATTGGAATAGTCACTATCATTATCATCATCATGATCAACGTAGAACCAGGCGCATACGCCCACAGGTTCGAGTTGCCATACTACATTAACACTACGAGATTAAATTTACAAAGATAACACAGCAACAGATTACCTGAGGGGAGAGTAAAGTAAAGGTATGCAGAAACTAATAGAATTCAAGATCTACATGAGGTAAAAGAGTGAATATACTTGCGCCACTGTGACCAATTCTGAGACATGTCATCAAGTATCTCCAGCCATTTATTGCGACTATCACGCGGACTCCAACCAGGTAATCTACACCTACCAACAGTCAGGGACTTCATGGATTGAAGACATGTTTCGGTTTGGCCGCCCCTACTATTCTTCCATCCTAGTTCAACCCTAGCCAACATAGCGCGACAAGGTAGACGGTGGTCGGACATGTGCAATACATGTCCCAACAAACTCAGTCGATGAAGGTTAATAACCTCTTCGACGGATTTACCATATTTCCCAAAAACCTTTTGTCTAACCTCACTATTACTAATCTGGCTATTCCATGATATATGAGAGATGTTACGAAGATTCCTATGGTCAAATATCTTGAGTCGACGCATATCTTGAGTTTCATTGGCCCACGCTTCGCAGCCATATGATAAAAGGGCGCGAACTGCTGCGCAGCACACCCAACCTTTCGTTGAGACACGGATATCTCGCCTGCGCCACAAGTGGCGTAAATTGGCGAATGCTAATCGGGCTTGGATTAGTAAGCATGACGGAATTACTGAATTCAATAAAGTATTCAATCCTATTTCACGTAAGCCGGTGATGGCAAGCAATTGAGCGGATACTCATATTTACTTAGGTTACGTACCAGTTGATAGCCATCCATGACGAATTCCATCACACATCAATCAGTTTTACAACTTATAACTACAGTTCGAATAGCACAATACACCCTCGTGAAAAGTGCCAAAAAGAAAAAAAACTTAGGTTAAACACAGTTACTTCCAGATTGCCCCTCCCCCATCATCATTGACTTCCTTGCAACTTACCCCCGTAATACTAGTTAATATCGCGCGTCAAGGTAGGCGCTGGTTAGACAAGCATAATAAGCATCTCTTAGTTACTTGGGTCGATTAAGATACACAACATCAGCAACTGACAAATCATATTTCATGAGCACTCGAAGTCTAACTTAAGTATTATTATTATTTTAAAACTACCCTAAGATACCTGAACGATCCTTACAAGATACTAATTGTTAACAATCACAAGTGATTACTATGATATATCTTGCAGCCAATTCTATACACGGAAGAGTTAACTGCAACTCCGTAACTCGCTAAACGATCTACGCGAACAAAACATATACATGCAACCGGTGTCCGACAACTCAACATTTGGACTACTAAATCAAGAAGACACGAACACAGCACCTAGAAGATTCAATTCTATTTCGTTCCATCGCCGTATACATAATTATAATAACGGCCTTGTAAAGGTCAGAATAATTAGCACACAAAAATAACAATAACCAATCAGGAATAACAAGGTCAGTGAGGAAAGAATGAACAATAGTACAATCATCACCGGCAACTTTACAAGAAATAAAAAGAAAGTAGTAAACATAAGAATATTCATAAGAAAAATAATGGAAACACTAGGATATACATAATTTCCCGACAAAATAAAATCATCATTACATTCCTTCAATAAGCATGTAATGGTTTTCAACTATATTGTCCAACCGGACAACTATACGTTAAGATTCACGAAAGTTCTATGGAACGGTGAGTACATGGAATATCTTCGAATTCTTCTGGGGTTCTAAGAGCCATCCTAATACACACAAATAGGCACGTTAATTGCAGCATGTAACGTAAGACACAATATTACAATTATTAATTAAGAATTAGATAAGAAACATACAGCAGCATACTGATATCAACTACACAGTAGTCCCATATAATGGATACAGTGAAATCAATCCTACATAAAATAAAACGACTACAATCTATATGGAAGTAAAAGGTTACTCTTCGCTCAATTATGATACACAAACTATCTTTCTCTGCTCTTACTAATCAAACATTATCTTCAGTAAGAAGTAGTATTTGAAGACTACAGTTTCACTTAGAAAGTGTTAGTACTTACATTGTCACGAGTACTTTTCAGTGGTAAATAAAGCTTAAAAGTACAATAACTCGAATTAGTGTTACAATAATAGTAATAATTATAGGTGCTGTATTCAATATTATGTTGTAATTAGGTATTGTGGAGATTGTGGAACGTCAGATCACGAATTGATTGAATTTGAAATAGCAACCGTTGAGAATCGGCTCAGTGCTTTATTGGAAAGGTGTTCATTGCACAGTCAGGGGGTCCCGGGTTCAATCCCTGATAAAGTCGTAGATGTACACTGCTGAAGAATCCTCTAATAAGACAAAACAGCTCTTCAATACTTCCTGGTGATCAATACTAGTCTAATTCAGACTAATTCGTGACATCTTCCAGTTGATATATATGCCACGCAATGCATACAATCAAACAGGTATACAACGAATACAGATATGAACTATTCGGTTAATGATCTACACCTGGTAGTTTACCTGGTGGATCATAAATATCTATTTACAATCATATTTCCAATAATATCAAATGTTTCACCGTATAACTTGCTAGCCACTTTCAATACACAACACATCGTAGTCATATTAATACGTATCTAGTAAAGCTAAATGCAACTTTGTATCTGAACGTAATGAAGTAAACGATGGCATATATCAATCACATATTAAACAGGTCAGCTATTAGACAAGAAAAGAGAATAACGTAATTATTCAATAGAACATGACGAAATCGAGGAAGTAAATGACAGTTAAATAAAACTTACCGATGAATACAATTTCTCGCTTCTAAATACATCATTCCACAGGCTGCATCTAAACTCATTTGAAGTAGTTTCATAACAGGTAAAGCATTTTTAGATTTACGTAAATGACTTAAAAGAGAACCACCTTTACAATGAATACAAAAAATAAAAGAAAACAGAAACGAATTACAATAATACGAATTAATAGATGAATAATGAGAAGTGGAAAGTAACAAATTCAAGGATTACACTTAGTAATGATAATCTGGTAATTGACAATAAACTTTTAGATCTTGAATATTGTTATGACGACCAAAAAGAGAGGCTTTCGGTTGGTTGTAGCGAAAACTAATGAAATTTGCCTAGCTGATAATGCGCAACTGACCTAAGCCCACTCACCCCCCCCCCCACCCAGACCGACAATAGAAGAACCAGAATTAGGAACTGGAAAACGGAAAACTGAGAACATATTGTATTATAATCATGTCTTTATATATACATAAAGGCAGACCACACAGTAAACTAATCAACAATCTAACATTGATACAGAACAAATGGAAGAGTGGTAGTGAATGGGGATAGGTTGTACATAATTAAGTAACCGTAGTTCATAGTAATAAACAATATACTAAGAGCAAAAATATACTAAACGAGAGGACCGGGTAAGGGGAACGTAACAGTTATAGAAATGAAATGATTACATTATCCACAGCTATAATAAACGAAATAATGTTCTAAAACACAGTTCTCGAAGATAATCAATCTTCATTAGGTGCCCGGCATATCCAGTATATGGAATGATTATGCAAAAGTGTGTGATAATAAATAGGTTGTCCAAACTGTAATTAAACACTTGACAATTTAGTAGAGTAAGTAATCTGTACTGATTAAATGCAAAATATTTCTACAAGACCAGTAGGTGTCTTTGACTACTATCACTCTTTACATGAACCTTTAGTAGTTGAAAAGTTTGTGCACTTGAGTAATTACTGAGATCAACGTACGCATAACGGAAGTCACAACGGTTTACGATTAGAATAGATAATCTTTAGTGCCGTCTTAATAAGCTTGATGATGATATTCAAATTCACAATCATAACTCAACAGTTAGAATAATCCTGGTGTATCTTTATGAAACTTAGCTTCGCTCAGCTGAAAATGATTAGACGAGAGCATGTGTTCAATTATCATTGCCATTGAATGATTTCAGATATTCAGTGACTTCCATATCGTGAATTATTTGTCGATGCTCGGATTGAATAGAAAAAAGTGGAGAGGTGGTCAATTCGTGAAAATGGTGACATGGTATGAAAGAAGCTAGTGTATAGGACTAACCTCTGTCAGTCGTTTACGACTCCTTGGTTGAACTCAAATAACTCAGAATACAGTTCAATAGTGGCCCTGTTGTAGTTTTATTACACTTTCCATAAAATCAGAGAAATTCTTAACCAAATAAAATCATTTTTAGGTGTATTTCCTATTAAAATGTATTGCTCAACTGATTTTTTTGTCCTTGCTTAAATTTTACTTGTTTCATGTATTCACCATAGTAACTAATTCAATAAAGTATGCAATTTAAGTGCTCACTTTTATGTCTAAATAAGCATCAACTAGCAGAGCAGACACAAGTGAGTAAGTTGACATCACCAGTTTAAATTTCACAAAAAAAATCAGTTCCCTCGTGAGTGCATGTCCTCAGGAATCCCTGTCGGATACAAGTTTCATGCTAAACGCATATCAAGAAGGAAGGTCTGACAATTACTTTTAACCAATCAACATCTATTATATAAGGTATAAGATCTAAAGATCAGGAGTATGTAATATGAATAACATATGATACGATGACCGAGTAACTTCTCACTAAATTTACTAATCTGCAGTGATAAAAGTGTTCAAATGTAAGGGAGGTAGCGAGACCCACAGACAAAATTAAAATGTCGTTTGAATTAATCAATAGTAATAAGAATAATTGAAGTTTGTTTTCATGAAATGACTTTCAGTAGACAACTATTGAAAACCAAGAAGTATTCAACAATCATTAAACCATAGTATAAAACTTCTTAGTAGAATATATATCTATGACTTTATCAATGATTAAGAGTACAAAATTAGGAATTCATGGTGAGCACTTATACTACAGACTATTCCATAGTATGTATTAATAACTTCAACAGAGATGGTTTTTTAAAGATTGGTATTACGTTTAGTTGATTGAATTCGTCACAGATTGATGTTGGTAAGGTACAACTGGAAACCAGAGTGCACGGGAAAACTGTTACATCCATTATTATTGAAACTCCTCAGTATTTTATACCCTTCGTTCCTCAAGAAGAGTCAAAACCAAAGTCTTCAGGTTGGTAAAAGACTAACCTTTGGAATCACTGCGGTGACGTCAAATGATAGGTTCTCACTCTGAGCCATGTTAATAGGTGCAGACTACCTGGTTGGGGTCAGCGTGACGCACGTAATAAATAGATAGAGACCTTGTGTTATATGGCTCGAAGTCGTTGGCAATAACGCAGGTGCATCCACTCCTTGTCCTCCTCCAAATTCTAAGTTTCTGAACTTATCATAATTTTCTCTTTACTGAATCATATTTTCTTAAATCTTATCACCGATATCTATTTCCTTCCATTAATACTAACTCTATTACTACCTCCCCTACTCCGACAATTTAATCTCTATCTGCTAAAATTGGGGCAAGGCAACTTGAACTGACGTACAAATACACCAAGTTCCACGTTGTAACTGTCTGTCTATCTGTCTGTTCTCACTCTAGTCAATACATGATATTGTCCAACTGAGTATTACTAATAAATTGAGAAAAATATCGAATATGTGATGCCGAATGTAGAATCGTTGAATAGGAAGTATACGCCTAACTATCCTATGGATTAAATAGTAAATTCACTTAAGAATGAAAAACGTTTAACTGTATATTGTTCAGCAAATGTAAATCTCAACACTAGTGATACAGATAAGAATATGCATCTTATCGTCAAACGATAATCATATTGTAAAGTAATTGGTTGTGTATAAATTTACTCTGATAAAACTAACTAAGCTCATAATTAGGATAAGCTTGTATCTTCCCGTTGATTTGTAATGGACTGAAACTGGTCAGTCTCTGTTGCCATATGTGCATCCTGAGCGGATTGCCTCGATATAGCGTTATTACACATGCCCGTTGCACAAATGTGACTGTCTGGACACAGTAGCCTAGTGGTGAACGCGGGGGCGTTTGACACAAAGTGGACTGAGTTCGAATCCCAGTGTGAACATCAACATTGGGATGCAGGTACATCCAGCCGATGAGTCCCAAATAGGACGAAACGCGCGTCCTGGATTCCGCTTGCCAGTCACAATCCAACTCCAATATATAACTAAGCTCATGAATGAATGATAAGCAATTGATCAAATTTGTATTCTAAGCATTCCATCCTCATGAATGTAATACTGAGGTGAAATATACAATCACTATGCAAATATACCATATCACAGGATAAAGTTATGAAACAAATTAGTAAGTAATATCAGTCAATCATGGATAACATGGAAGTAGAAACATATGCGTATAGGCGGGTTGCCATACTATATTAGCAGGAGAAGAATCAAATTAACACGAATAGCATGACAATAGACAAGAATATCAGGGAATGAAATAAAGGTCTGTGTACTAGAATAATGGAACTTAAGATGTAGAAGAAAATGTGAACTGAATACAATTGAGTCACTGTGGCCAATTCTGAGCTATTGTTACTAAGTGTCGTTAACCACTGATGATCAATATTATACGTACCTCTACTAGATAAGCTGGATGTAGTAACATGACTTAAATCAACGTGTAAAGACTTCATGGACTGATACCATGTTTTGATATGGTCGGTAATAGTTGTTTTTTTTTTTTAATCCATCTCTTACTCTAACCAACATTGTGAGACGAGGTAAGCAGTAGTTGAAGATATTTAGAAAATGTCTTAACCACTTCAAACAAAAAAAAACTGAGAAATATATTCATTCACCTGGAACATACTCCATAACAATCATAATTGGATAAGATTGAACTGCAATACCAACTAATTTTACAATATTTGGATGATTAAAATTTAATGCAGTTGTTTCACCTTGTAAAAATTTACGACGTAAATCTGAAGCGGTCATATCAACACGACATGTTTTCACAGCAACTTCACATCCATTGTATACACCACGATATACATCACCAAAATTACCCTATAAAAAAAACAGAAGAAAATAAAGCAAATAAACAAATTCTACATTACAAAAACAAGTTATCATTACATTGACAGACTGGATAAGACATACATTACGCAAACCACCAGACTGCATCATGAGACAAGCATTAACATGGAATCCTGTTGGGAAACGGAAAAGAGGAAGGCCAAAGAACACGCTGCGTCGAGAATTGGAAGCAGATATTAAAAGGATGAACAGCAACTGGAAACAATTGGAAAGGATTGCTCAGGACAGAGTTAAATGGAGAATCCTGGTGAGCGGCCTATGCTCCTCAGTGAGGAGTAACGGGCATAAGTAAGTAAGTAAGTAAGTACATTGACAGACTACAGCATTTCATTAATGACATGGAAATATACATTACAGTAGTTGAAAGTCTGGCTAGCATTTTGTGGAATACTGTTAATATGAACTGTAGGGTATTTATGAAGACTTAGTAAATAAGATGACAATTTTGTGGATAATTTACACTAGATATGACTTGAACTGATTTACTCAATCGTATCTTACTTATGTGAGAGCAAACGGCGTTACCTAGTCTCCCAAACTGGAGGAGGTGTACATGAATTGGAACCTATGCACCAACAGTTGAATTCCAAGGTATTTAATCTATACCCTATTGTTTCCCAGGAAGCACTGGACAGTTATTTTTTCCTATAATAAGACTTTGCAGCAGTTCATATACAGTCAGTCGAGGTTAAATACGGGAATTTTAGATTACTCAGTCAGATGACTTGCAGTGATAGCTTTCATAGCAATACATCATAAAAAGGTTGGAAGTTAACTAAAGCCTACATGTCGAATATGTTCATAAAATAATATAATTGATGATCAGTTATATCATTTGTTGGGACGGCTCCGAGAAACCTCAACGAAGCCTCCAAAACCGTTGGAAGAGCTGGAGACATTTCATCCAATCACTCATCGATGAAAATGGGAGAAGATTTGATCCAGAAAACATCGAAGATATTAAGACAATGCCACTACTGATAGACGTTCCGACCCTACGATCCTTCTCGGGAATGGTCAGTCATTATGGTAGATTTCTTCCAGACCTGCACAGTCTGTGAGCCCCAGTGAATTGTTTACTGTCGAAAAATGTTAACTTGATCTACTCAGATGAATGCCAGGAAGCGTTTACAGAGGTAAAACAACTTCTATCATGAAACATAATTTAACACACTATGACCCAGCTCTACTAGATCAGGGTTATTTTGTAGTTGTACACGAGTACACTCAGATTTAAGTAAATACATTAGACCATCATAATCATTTCCATTCAAAAAAGGAAAGTGTTAGGACGGTTTCAAGAAACCTCAACGAATCCACTAGATCCCTTGAAAGAGCCGGAGACATTTCATCCAATCACTGGTCGACAGAACCTACCAGAATATATGTGTGATGCGTTCTGATTAGGTAATAGTCAAAACCACTTAGTTCGGATTGGATGCATTGTAATACTGATTTCGTTGTTTCATAAAAATATAAATATACGATTATTTTGTGCAGAACTGTCTCTCTATTTTACTGGAATAAATTTTCCTATTCAGTGCGTTCGAGTGTTAAAGGTGTCTGTAGCTAGTCAAGCTATCAAGCATGACATATAACACATATGATGTAAACATACTGTTGGAGTTTGATCAATGGTAAGCATCTATTATAGTAGACAAACGATTAAGGTCAGTGTACATAGTTTGATTCACTTCAAAGTTATAGACGAGAATATTATATAGTGTCCAGTGCTAGACAAGCATAGCATATGTTTTTACGACTGTAATCAATGAAGTGTTACATCACCTTCAACCGATTTTAAATCCATTTTAAGTTCTCTCGATATTCACGAAAAATTTCAAAGAACGTAAAACAAAATATAATAACTGTTATGTTGGACGTCTCAAATGGAATAAGCAACTTCTGGAGATATGTCTAAGGAGACTATTTCAATTATTATGGCTGTGTATAGTGTAAACATTATATTCTTATCATTATTACGTTACCCTTGGTCTATTCTCCTGTTTAGAATATTTACTGTCAGTATATCATCTCGTATTTATAAACTACAGTCAATTAGTTGTGTACGCATCAACCTCAATTCACTACCATTGTCTCCATTGCTTGCATTAATGTTAATCCTCTAATTTAATATGATTTGTCTAGTTGATTCATCATCTTATGATTTTCCTATTTCCTGGCGTCGGAATTAAGGAGTCATTGGGCAGGTTTCAATGGTCTGACTAAACATTCATTAGCGTCTGCATATCAAGTAATTGGTAATATTCATCAGTTCATAATAGATTTTTTCTTATTGTTATAACTGATACCATTACAGTCAATACGTAGTAAAAATCATCAATGAATAAATACCTGACCAATTTTTTGTAATAATTGTACATCACGATTGTCTAATTCCCAATCAGGTCTTGAAATTGGCGTAATAAGACATGCACCCGATTTAGCTGTTACAGGAGTTTGAGTTTTCATATGATATTCAATTAATTCTCTAAAAAAAAAATTCAAGAATTATTCATAATAACATAAACCTAGAACTCCCAATCATTATAAATTTCAGAGAAGATGTTAACTCTTTCAAAATAACTTCAAGAGTCGTATAGATTCGCTGATAAGTTACTGATTCATAAAATTACTACTTATGAGTAGCAAGTATGTTCACTGAAAATATTTATAGTGTTGGATAGTTGAGTGTTACTTTGTGAAAACGACTAGTTGGTCCAGGGAATGATTTATTTGGTGAAAATATTGAACATCATACTATTTGCATATTCTTTGCACTCTTCGATTCAATCTAGTTGTGGACTTACTTCCTTTAGTTGTCTTCATTTCTCATACGTATTGTGATAGAGCTTTGCTCTTGGCCAACTCGCAACTCACTCTGTATACTGCTTTTATTTTTACGCGACTTTAAGCTGTCTATTACCTATGAAAGAATTCATGAATAGTGTCCACTTCAGTATCTCGAGTTCATGGATCTACGCTACATAGCAGTTGATAGCCGGGAGTAAGATATTTCTGCAGTCACAGGAGGATTAAAATGTCATCTAAATCTTACGTAGTTTCGACAACACTTAATAGATAACCAACATTTATTCGACTATCACTCAGAATACAGTTTGATTGGAACGTCTACCAATCCGAATAAAGTAGAAAACTATTCACTATATGTTATGTACAAAACCTTAATGATACCATATTAAGAAGGGATAGACTATAGTATTACACATCATGGAAGTCTTCAGTTCTACAAAATGTAATACACCTATGACTTAACTGTAACCTAACAAAACAACTATTTAAATTAGTTTAGACGAGAAGTTAAAAAGAAAAACAGCTCTGATTCAGTATTTGATTCTGAAAACCAAGTTCTATGACAGTGTTTGTTATTGAAAGACAACCACCAAAAGTAAATACACTTTATGGAAGTTTCTTGTTTAGACATGATACGAAGATGTAAGGCTTATGATGGACGAACACTTAGACTAGCAACTTCAAATGGTATCTGTCACGGATGAGTAGCAGTCATAATAGTGTAGATGCATACACTCTACGGGTTCCGTTTGGATACTTAAATACAAAATGTTTTTCTTTTAAAACCTGTTGCAATATGTCCAATATGTTTTCCGTACTCTAAATCCCACTACGACTTCCACTAATTCGGCATTTATCACAGTGTATTTATAGAATGTAGCAATATTTCCCGGTGTATATACATTCAAGGTTCAATAATACATATAAATGAATGCAACAGGACAGGAGATTCAGTGGTTTAGACTCTTTAGCTTCAACCAATCAGTCGCTGATTCGAAACCTGACGAAGTTAATTTCGTTAACCTAATTATACACTTAGAATACAAATCAAAACTAAGTATAAAAATATACACTTGCTAAGAAACAAGATGTTCATGAGACTTAGAATAGCATTCCTGAATGTGTGTCCAAGAACCATGATACTACGTATGTCTGCATGCAAAACTTGACAGAAAGCAACATTTATTCGAAAAGCTTCCGTTGTTGTGCAAAACACTATCAGCAATCCTTATGGGCAGAAGCAAGTATTCTCCATTAGTCCACAAATATTTGGATAGCTCCATTTGGATAACAATGTCTTCGACTGGTAGTCTTTAAAAGTATTATTATCTTAAGGTGCTCATTTTGCTACCGCTTGATGTTTTACAAAGCAGACTTTGGATCATTCGACTGACTAAAGAATACAATGCAACGACAAAATATCTGTTCAACACTCTATGATATTCGACGATGCCTAACACAGAACAATCTACAACGAATACAAAACCAAAAGAAATGAATATGAGTAAGTGAAAGATATTTACCTTATTGTAGAAAAATGACCATCTTCTAAGTGCCATCCTTCTCCAGATTCGGGTCCACCGTATAATATAAAATGTCTATGGCCATGCCAAAAGACAGACAAAACCATACGTAATACAGTCCCATCTGTATTTACATCTTTATTTGATACTACTTCATTAGAATTCCCATTGATTAAGTCATCTTTAGCTCCATTCCAATGAGTAAGTGTATCACGTCCACTGGCACGTTTACTTGTCTGTCGAACAAGGAAATCACCTTGATTCTGTAAAAGACTGTAATATTGAAAGAGTAGAAAATAGAATAAGCAGAGTTTACAATTTCAACTGAGTTTCATTAATGCACTAAACACAGATGGAAAGCAACATTGATACTGTGTTGGTATTATAAAGGGAAGAAATTGGAACAAAGTTAGAGCTTGCATTTCAGCGGCCATTGTACCCTTTAGTTAGATTAGAAACGAATGTAAGGATTGAAGGTTGGAGAAGACTCCAAAAGAAGGAAATATTAGGCACCTGTACGATACAACGAAGAAGTTAGTATGGAAATTCAGCAAGCTAGAACGGATAATCCACAATACAGATGGCAAATCAATCACTGAGACACAGGAACAACGAAACAAGTGAGTAGAATAGTTCGAGGAATTCATGAACAGACCAGTGCCACTGAACCCACCAGTTACCGGACCAGCAGCCACGGATTTCCAAATAAACACCGACCCACCAACAGTCGAAGAAATCAAAATAGCCATTCGACTAGTCAAGAGTAGTAAACCAGCAGGGCCAGACAACATTTCTGAGGAGGCACTGAAGTCAGATATAGAAGCAACTTTAAAGATACTCAACATTCTCTTCGGGAAGATTTGGGAGGAAGAACAAGTGCCAGCAAACTGTAGAGAAGGGTACCTCATCAAGATACCGAAGAAAGGGGATCTTAGCAATTGTGAGAATTACAGAGGCATCACTCTACTTTCAATACCAGGAAAGTTCTTCAAGAGAGTGTTATTGAACCGAATGAAAGATGCAATCGATGCCCAACTCCGAGATCAACAGGCTGGATTTAGTAGAGTTGATTCATGGAATATGAATATCTAGCAGTGCATGAGCGTAATCCAAAGATATTATAATTAGGAATTTTTACAACGGACTACAATGTAAATTTGTGTATGGAGGGCAGCTCACAGATTCATTCGAAGTAAAGGCCAGTGTCAGGCAAGGTTGCTTACTCTCGCTCTTCCAATTTCTGCTGGCAGTTAACAGGATCAGCATTCCTACAAGTGTGAAGACAGCTCTATTGTATGGAGCTGAAACGTGTTCGGAGAACTGTAAAAAGAATCATTTAGAAGACATAAACATCTGCTTGCGGAAGATACTTCGGATCCGTTGGCCAGATACCATCAGCAACAACATCCTGTGGCAGAGAACAAACCAACTTCACTGCCGAGGAAGAAATTAAAAGAAGACGCTGGAGATGGATAGGACATACATTGAGGAGATCACCAGACTGCTTCACAAGGCAAGCACTAACTTGGAATCCTGAAGGCCAAAAACAAAAATGAAGACCCAAGGACACATTGCATTGGGGGCTAGAAACAGACATGAAGAGAATGAACACAACTTGGGAATAACTGGGAATAAAAGTCCAGGACAGAGTTGTTTGGAGAATGCTGGTCGGCGGCCAACGCTCCACATGGGGTGACAGGCATTGATTGAGTGATTAAGTTGTATAAACAAACCGATACATCGGCGTAGAAATTATAATGATATGATATGCCGGGCACCTAAAGAAGGTTGATTATTTTCGAGAACTGTTGTTCTGTAGACTATTTCATTACTTTTATTTGTATTCAACGTGAACATTTTATTCCTATTATTACTCAGTTCCTCTTGCCCTATCCGTCCATTTGACACTTTAACTGTTATTATATCATTTCTCATTGATGAATTATAGTTAGTCAATTGTGTATACGTACTCCGGTTCACACTCAGTATTACTTCCATTTTGTATGAATGTTAGTTTTCTCATTGGTTAACTGTGTGGTTAGGTTTTATGTATATATAAAGGAATGTATGAAATATAATATGTTCCCAATTCTGACTCAGATTCCGATCCTGTTTCTGTCTGGTTAGTTTTTCTATCTCCGGCTTCGGACTGAGTGGGGATAAGGCAGACACGCACTTATCAAGTAGGTACACCCGATTGGCGTTCACTGCAACTAGCCAAAATTTCCTTGCGTCATAACACAAAGAAAATGAGATCTTACAACAAAATTGATAGAAGAATCAGGAAGGCATTGGAAAAATAACCTACTATTCACTAAGTTTCTAACTTATGTCAATACACTTTCTCTTCTGAATAGAATTTACACAGTTGTCCTTAACAACAAAGAATTGATAAGAAAATTGTATTTCTTCTTTCTGTAGAAAAGAAGTACCCTATTTTACAGTGTATAAAGTAGAATAAGGTTATCAATAGTAGGCATGTTCAGACTTGTTATAACTTATTCAAACAATCAACATCATAATAGTACATGATACCTGATTAACACAATAAATGGAGTGTGAGTGAGTGAGTGAGTGAGTGAGTAAGTAAGTAAGTAAGTAAGTAATAAACGTAATGTTTTATGGAGAGGAAAGCAATTCTGCAGAGTGTATTGTTACTCAACGGCATATACCACTATAATAATTTGATTTATGTTCACATTAGTAGAAGTCTTTTATTTACAATAATCCGGAGAATGGCAAAAGCTAAACCTTCGATTTACAAAAAACAAAAACCGTAGTTGTTAGGCAAATCAATAAAATCAGATCATATTGTACTTCAGACAACAAAAGCAAACTATAACAACAAAAAATGAACACTGACGACGAGAAAACACATAAGCACATGAACACTGGCACACACACACACACTCTGAACAGCCAACACATGGTCTTAAATTATTTGTAATAGTTTAACTGAATAAGCTACAGAGCAACTCTGAGACATTCAACTAAGTTGTAGTTACTAAAGGAAAACTGCGAGGTCAACGATTTGTGCTAAGGAGTACCTGTAACATTAAAAGTACGTGACTTCCGTAGGATTCGAACCCTAGTAAAAAAGTTTCAGTTTGCAACTGTTATCACTCGCTTATTAAGGCTGCAACAGACCTCCTGTAGAGGTGAGATATTTGCAATGAATAATGTTTTTTACGTCCATAGTGTTGATCGAATATTTACGGATAAAATTGTAATGTGCCTTACAGTATTTAGTCCAATGACGGGTACCATCGACGTATAGCCGTATTAAATCAAACTTTAGAGGTAACTGTATTTAGTTGCGTAAATTAACAGCCACGTTTTAGCATGATCAGAACAAAAAACTGAACAAACATGACAATAGTTACTATTTAGAGACCGATTATTTCAAACACGCATCTAATCTTATTACCGTATATGCTAGTATGATTTCAGTTAATGATAATATTCCACCCTGAATGTATCTGTTGTGTGAAACTGCTGTCTGATTAGTCGCAACAAACTGATCTACATTCGGCATCACGTTCTCAATTAATAGTCAAGATAATGTGCCGGATGTAAAGTGTAATCAACACACTTAGTTAAACGTGTAGATCTACCAAGCTTGGATATAACCCACTTTAATACATCGTCTTACAAAAAACATCTTTCGAGACGAAGAAACAACCGTTCACATATACAATAGATTAATTCTTATAATAACTCTTCAACTAATATCCTATCACTCCAAATTATGAGATCCATGTCATACGCTTCACGTTTTTAGCATCATAAAACACGTTGTGTAAGTTAAACAGTAGCCAATTCTTTACATGCGTATTCATGAAAAATGACCAACCCAGCGACGCCAATGTTTCAAAATGGCAGCAGTAATTATCGTAACTACGCACGAACTCACATTGTCGAACACGATGTTGCCGAAGAATGTCAAGAATCATTCTAAATCAACGACGGCCGAACAGAGTTGCTAAACATCCTCAACACCCAAAATGCCACCATCTAGAGAAGCACTCAAATAACAACGTGTTTATATGCTCCCCCACCCGAAGAAAGTTTTGTGACAAATTTCTATAAGTTCAACTAAACTCCAACGATTACATGCATTAAATGTCTCTTACCTATGTAAATATTGCTGTTCATATGATTAGGTGATGATACTTATATATATGAAGTGTTCTGCTTATCGGTCAATATGTCTACGTTGAGAAAAAGTAAAAAATTCCATCTTTTTAGAGATTATCTCGCTGACACTTGACCCATTAATCCTCATCTTTTTAAATAGTCTGCAAAGATACTTTTACTTACTGCCGCCGCGTTTTTTCAGTTTACTTTACCATGATTACCCACTATTTCTCAAGATCGTTTCGCACTATTCTTTAGTGTATACCTAAGATGTCATCGCTGGTAATCGCGTTTGGATCGTGGCGAGATGAGCTTCCGAGAATCAATCAATTCAATGGGAGTCTGAAATTCAATGAATTTCCTTAACATTTGATCAAAGTCACTGAAAGGTGTTACTGCTGTTTCTACAACTGTTTGGATATTTTGATAGGTTATATTAGAGTAAGCCACGCTTTCATTACTGATGATGTGCGTCTCCAGTTTTCTATGGAATTTACAATTGTTTTTCTAATCGCTGAGTTGAAAATTAGTAGGTTTCCTTGAGATATTCTTCCAGCAATTAGTAAGATTCAGGTTAACGTATGATGGTGCTACAGTATGATCAAAGTTTGAAAATGTACTCCATATCAAACAAAAAACTCATATCGATTCTCTTATTAACAATGATTGATATTAATACCGTCCATATGAATCCATCGTTAGGTCGTTGTAATAAGTCGATGACTCTTTTCAAGATTAAGGTTCGTGTACACTAGAAATAAATCGTTTTCTCAGCATAGTTGCAGTAGATGGCACCTATTACGTAATTGCTAAGCTGAAACACTAAAACATTCACATAAATTTGTTTTTCAGTATGGTTAAAATTACTTAGACACTAAAATCATTTAAAGAGTACTACGTTTGAGCGTTTACCTTTTCAGAGTTCAAAAGTTATCTATGAAAGTCGTCTCTCACTACTTGCGAGTTGCAGTCAGTGGGAGAGTAAGCAAAGGACGCATGTCCCTGTCCTCCCTAATGTTTATTTTACTAAGTAATTGGATAGCACATAAACGACTATCGACAGAAATCTGTACAAAAGTACTTGCTGTGTTCACAAACCCGATGTATTACTTACACCGAACAGACCATGAGAACTTGCTATCGAGTCAATAGATACACGGAGGGTACATTGCGTCACTCTTCTATACTAGTTGGGTGAGGTCAAGTGAGTGATCATGCTAGGATGCTGCAAGTATGTTATTTTTGAGGCAAGGTATACATCCATAGAACAAAATTTTTGATTCTTAGTAAGCGAGGAGTAGTGTCAGATTTGACATACGGTCCATAAATTTAAGCTACTAATTGATCGTTTTGAGCGTGGTTACTGTAGAACTGGAATAGTATTTTATGACATCGTATCGTTGGGATTGGTGGCACTTGAGTAGGAAATCGAAGACAAAAATTGGGAGTTAATAATGAAAGCAGGAAAAAAGTGAAGGATAGTTGACTCTGAACACAGTAATCTTCAATTTTGTTAAAGATATGAGAGTCCTTATCACTTTCTGGTTGTGTACACCGTGGAAAAGCTCTTCCTACAGAGGCATCCGGGAAGAAAACTGGTTTAGGAGTAGCCTGAATGACCTGGAAGCGTAACCGCAGTTCCCAAGTGATGATTGCCTTAGGCAAGTCACACATGGCCGTTTTGTGAAAAGTTATTGATGCATTAGCACCGTATTCGTTAAGAACTTATTCACGGAGACGAAAATCCGTGGATAAAGGTGAGCAAAGTATGCATTTTAAGGCTATCAATTATTAACACTATTTCCATTAAGGTAAGGCAAGATCGTTGTGATCGTAGTTATCTGTGAAGAATACTTTATTACCTTCATAACTCAGTACAACTTCGCCCTACAAGCTTACATTTACTGCATTTGGACTTACTACTCTTTAAATAATCTTCGTGGCACGCAAAGAGCTGAAGGAAAATTGTTCGACATAATTAGCTTAACCAGTTCAACCTGGTTCGCCACCTATCAATTCTTTTGCAGTACATCAAGAAGAAAAGCCCTTCCACAGTAAAAATGAATCGCCTTTATACCTCTAACAGAAATCAAGATCATTCTGTTTACTAAAGTAGTTAACACGCATAAAAGATTCCACTTTATCAAATCGCTTGAAATAACTCACCGTTCCACCTCAGCTCTAGGTAAGACACCATGAAACCACGGTTCTTTGTTGATATCTGCTTCACACTGTAAACAGACAATGAAAAACAAAATCCGATTGTTGTATTTTAGAAACAAAAGACAGAAAATAGATTACTGTAGTGTACTGATCAATATCTTTTTGAATATGCAAATGAGTTTTAAAAGGTAAAATGGAATGATTCAATTAAATTAGCATAAAATAAAAAATAAATTAAATGTTGGTGTTTACGTCGATAAGGTCGACGAAGAAAACAGATTAGAACTCGTTTAGATAACATTAAAATACCAACCATACGCACATATTATTTGAGTTGGATTGTGACTGGCAAGTAGGATCCAGAACGCTTGTTACGTCCGATTTCGGACTCGTCAGCTGGATGTACCTGCATCTGAATGTTGATGTTGAAACCAAGATTTGAACTTAGTTCGTTTCGTGCCAAATACCACCACGTTTACTAAAAGACCACTGAGTCCAGACAATCACACTGGTGCAAGGGGTATGTACATATAATTCGAATGTATTTGGATCTTCCCGTTGATTTGTTGTGGACTGAACTCAAGCAACACCTGTGCACTATCGCTATAACGAGGTGTTTCCCTCAGGATGCATATACAGTAACAGAGACTAGTCAATTTCAGTCCATAACAAATCAACGAGAAGATCCAAATACATTCGAACTAATCATGTACAAGGCTTAAGTAGAAAAGTGATTTCCTGAGTTAAAGCTTGTCGTTCAGTAACTCATAAACATTACAGAATTAAAATCAATAATACCGCCACCCCAAGATATCAATTACGATAACGCAAATATTACAAACGATGTACAACTTGATACATGCGCTGTACATCTCGTAATTACACGCGGAAAGCAGTTTACTATTTAAAGAAACCATATATATAGTCTGGAATATATGTCCAAGTTTCCATACCAAACTCGAACAACGACGCCATAGTTAACATGATCATCATCCGAATGCAGTTCAATAATCGAGAATGAAATGAGTGAATGCACATATACCACTCTGATCAGTTCTCAGTAATATCGAATATTTTCAACTATTGGTTCAAATTACCGCTTAGCAAACCTCAACAAGGTAGTATACACACATCAACATGGTTCAGACAAAGCAACCAGCAACTTAATAATCAAATGATATACTATTTTAGTGATACGTCAAGTTTAATTCAATCTTACACTTACAATGAATAATATCGTCTGTCGAGGTAGAAGGCGGCTGAAACATGAAGTGTGTAACATCTCTTTCGTGAAAATATTTTCTATTAAACCCATTTATTTCACCTTTCACAACTGTTACTGATACCGTGTTATGATGAATGATTAATCTTAAAGAACTATTTTCCAGAAGATTATCATAAATTGAGCATTCCTTTTTATGATCATCATACTGCCCCACCTCTTGTCTGTACCTCTAACTTGACCTGTCAAGTGTTACTACATCACTTCCCATTCATGAAATATGACTAGTTATGTATTTGTATATGTTTCTACGTCTTCCTATGACTACTGTAATCAATTGGTATTGACAGTATTATTCTTATTAGTGTGTGTTGTCTGAATATGGATTTATACATACATATATGTAAATGAGTGATTGAAATATTTAACGCATAACCTGAACTTTATCCGGTTGGCTCATCAATTTTGCGCTCTTCCTAACTGGCTTGACACTAGCAGTGAGAATCGATGAAGACATCAACGGGCATACGATAATGAGCCACATGTCACTGATCACTAAGTTGGTTCTACCGACGTTAATATTCCATTGATAAGTTGGATTGTAACTGGCGATCCGCTCAGAATACACATACAGCACAGGGACTGATCAGCTTCAGGAAGATCCAAATACATCCTAGTTACTACTCGATATTGGTCAAAAATCACGACATAATAACACATCCTTGTAATTCATCATAATTTAGGTATTTTCTCGAATACGTAAACGTAACATTAGCATATCACCTACTTCATATGACAATTGTATTTTGAGAACAACATAAAATCCACAAGTCTAAATGTAGTAATTTGATGTGGTGATGAAGTTTCGACAGTGAAATTCACAGAGAATCTTTCATGAATGGTCAGAAGTAAACGGATAGCAACGTAAAAAATAATAATAGTACTAACCTCATCCACTATAGGAAAACTAGTTAGAATTGATGTTGAGTCCTGGGATTCACGATTCGACTGAATGTTATTTTGATGATCCAATTGTCTATTAGGATGATGAAATGTTGTATTTATACCTGTAAAAGTAAAATTTTTGGCTTTATACGTAAATATGTAAAAAAATGAATGACTTGACTGTGACTGTTACAATGACATAATGCTCGGGTTTGACTACTGTCATAGTACAATCAAACTATAATGACTGGGTCCTAGAGATCCGACTATCCTAAGCAGATTGGTTGAAAAGATGTTGAACTTAAAGAAGGAAATTTAAAATTTGAGGATAAAGTCACACTGACGACTCTTCTGCGATATGATGTAATGTTTTGCCTGTAAAATTTAAATAACGGAAAGATGGCGCAAGAAACATTCGACTCTAAACGTATACACTATACTTTGCCCGAATGATTTACGTGCCCCGTAGTAACACTGTTTACAAAACGGAGTTAACACATCAAAAACCATTCATGAAGAAACCATTTGTGACTACTTTCAATCAAAAGTCATATCCACAAATTTCTAAAGACAACTTTAAAACAATGTTACTTTTCTGTGAAATCTGATGAACAACCATCCCATATTATAAGAAAATAGAAGATAATAACCTCCATTATACTCCTAACAAGTACCTGAAAATGTAAGGGTTTCATACTAATCTTTGAGACAAATTGTCTGCTAAAACAGCGCCAAAGACTGTGAAATATTCGAAATGGTTAGCATTCTATGATGGATAAAAAAGTAAATCCATTTACCAGTTAAAAGATCAAGCAATCAGCTTTGAATAATACACAGTCTTTATTATGTGTGTATAAGAAGGTCAACTGACAGTAAATAAGCATGACAAATAGAAAAATTAGGAGCAACTGATGAACATGTAGGTATTCCAAACTACAAATAGGTATGAAGCTACAAGATATCAAACTCAATAAATTCAGAATGATTTCACACTTCGATGTTGATATATTGATCAAATATTCACCTTTCATTGATGCAGTTGTATTTCCATATTGATAAAAGTGTTTAGGATGTGTATTACGTAATACAGCACAGATCTTAGTTCTACTACTAAGGATCATTTAGTCAGTCAAGAAGAACATTAATTCTGATAATAAATGTTCGTTAGTTCAAGTTCTATGCCCCTAAGGTAAATCAACTACATGAATTGCAAAGTGGTTGAAATAAATTATAGTAGGAATGATAGTACGTAATGTTCAGAGTAGAGTATCTTTTTAAAAGACAAAGTGGAATAGCATAAAGGAATACTGGAATGTTGATTTAGAAGACAAAGTAGGAGTGTGCTAGCACTACTACAACCGATTCTACGTTATCTGATTCAGTGGCCAAAACAAAATAACACCAGTCATGGCTGAAATCCTAACTAAAATATCTGTATTTACCAAGTTAGCTCAGACCGAAATTCATTTACTTCGTCGAAACATAATAAATGTCTTTTTGGTTGTAGTTTCAACAACAAACCTTAACAGCTGAAAGCAGAGAGCTTCAAAGCGCTGAATTACTATTCCACTTAAACCTAGTTTCAAAATGGTTCAATTATCTACAATTCCAACCTACACGAGGATTGTTACAAAAATGTCTATAATGTAAAGCCTGCAGTCTACTCACGTGTTACACTTCATAATGACTACTATCCAACTGACTAGGTAAACATGGTAGGTACAAGTAACTAATCAATAGGAAATACATATTATTAAATCAGTTGTTTCGAAGGACAATTCTGTTCACAGTGTCGAGGCAGCAGCTAAACTAAGATCGTTCTGTTACCCTATCATAAGCACACGAATGTTACCTGAAAATAGGTGGTTGGAGATGGTTAGCAGGAAACACTGTTCGTCCTATGTTTCATTCTACATAATTCCTCATGGATTTTAAACTAATTCACATACTGAGACTATTTACAAAGGAGACTGCACTTCAACTGACTGAGATATCCATATTGATTGATAATTTAGTAATGCTGTTGCAAGTTGAACGATCAGTTCATTACTCAGTAATCAGTTAGTATATGCAATGAGAAAGATAATAACAACACAATGATCAGAAATATGAACAATAGTATCTGACAATGACCATACTGTTAGATTGTAAATTAACTGAAGCATGGAATTTATTCAGTGAACTCAATGACATTGATAAATTAAACATTCTTCAAGAGATCTAAATGAATGTGGTCAGGGTTGTATATACGCGCTTACATTAAGTGATCTTATACTAAAATGTTTAATAATCCATTGATATCCATCGGTATCTAACCAAGATCAATTTGTAATAAATACAAACAGAATAAATGCTTCTTTCTAAAATATATCTATTCATTTGTATACAATCTCCTCATCATTATCTCATTGTTATCAATGTACACAGGTCATTGAAGCTAAATGAAGTAGTTACTTCATTTCTTCGTGTGTGTAAGTGGGTGGGTGGTTACGTGTTGAGGTCAATAAAAATTCTCTAATTTGGTGATATTTCTAGGTTGTATTTTATATCAATGGTAAACTGTAGGCAAAATAGAATTTGGATAATGATAGAGACGTACACACACTAAACAGTTCATTAGAGATAAGAAGTGAACGAAACAATCTCCTTTAATTCATACATTAGTGATTGATAAAAGTCATTAATTAGTTTGTTTATCACTTTGACTCCAATATATTTATGAGGATACTTTTGTTAGTCGTGTGAATGTATCACTTTAAGGTAAATTAAATGGGAATATGTACAATAAAGGAATGGAGATATTCAATTAAGTTGAATTATGAAATAGTTAAATAGTGGTGTACTGATATTGTTAGATGAATATATCTGTCCAATCAGTTAGTCAATCAGTCAGTAAGTGACAATGTGACATACCCCAATTAGCAGATAGTAATAAAATTGTCGGACCAAATATAAGAATAGTCAAAGTAGTAACAGAGTCAGCATTAATAGAAAGGAATACGGATCAGAAACAAGATTTAAGAAAATATGATTCAGTAAAAAGAAATTTATGCTATGACCAGAAACTTAGAAATTGGAGGAAGACACAGAAGGGATGCACCTACGCCATTGCCAATGATTTTAAACAATATCACCTAAAGTCTCTAACCATTTGTGATGATAAACACGCGGACTACAACCAGTTAATCTGCACCTATTAACACGGCTCAGCACAACTGTCAATGACTTCGTGGACTGGTGCCATGTTTTGGTTTGGCCGACAATAGCTTTCTTCCAGCCTACTTCCACACCAGACAGCATTGCTCATCAAGGTAGGCGGTGGTCAGGCATACGTAACATGTGTCCTAACCACCTCACCCGATGAAGATTTACTACTTCATTAATAGACTTACCGTATTTACTTAGTACTCTATTCCTAACTCACGTATTGCTTACTCGGTGGTCCCAGCAAACACGAGCAATACTCTGAAGGCACCTATGATCGAATACTAGGAACCTACGAATATCCTCTATCCTTTGAATAGTAGACAGATTAAAATTTTAACTCTAAAAGTATGTCAATGATAACATTAAATAAAAATGGGGAAAGCGTTCAAATTTGACGAACACCACTTGAGGTAATCAGTTCCGACGACAATCCGCCATAAGCTCACACTCGACATGTAGTGTTCGAGTAGAGAGCTTGTAGAAGGTTAATGTACTTCTTTGGAATGCCTTTCAATGATAGACACTACCACATAACCGTATGATCGATAGAGTCAAACGCCGCCTTAAGGTCAAGGAATGTAGCTATTGTTGGACCTATGTTCCAGAAACTGTCGAAGTGTGAATAACTGGTCTATACAACAACACATAGGTTTGGAACCACCTTGCTTTTCTCTAGTTTGCTCATCACGAGCTTTAGTTAGGCGTCCAAGTATTATTAAAGCCAATATCTTTTGTTAATATCTTCGTTAAAACTGATACCTAAGTAACTGTCACACTAGGACTTCTGTCCTTTTTTATAGACCAAGACGGTTATTGCTAGAAATCAGCCATCTGGGATTACGTTCAGTTGCCAGATTCTAGTTCACATCTCAGTTAAATGTACCGGCTACATTTCAGAGATACTGTATTTTAAATGTCAAATGCGTTAGTTTCTGAGGTACTGAGTCTACATCAGTCATAAATAACGTATGTATGATAGCCGAAGTTAACATAACACATTAGTACAACTAAAAGATGATTATCAGAACGTATTAAAGTAAATGATATAATGAATGTACATATACCACTATGACTAATTCTCAAACACTTCACCCAGTGTGTTCAACAATGTGTTGTGACTAACGTGTGATGACCCACACCACCTAAATCTATGTCATCTAAATCAACAATCAACGACTTATTGGTTTAAAGCCATGCATTAGTTTAGACATTTCTAGTTTAGTTCTATCCTACATCTACAATAGACAACATCGTTTGTAGAGGTAGGCTGTGTTTATATCATGTATTATGTAATGCATATCCAAAACAGTTCTGTCAGTAATGACATACAACTTCATTAATCAAATTTCCGTCAGAGGAAAAGTGAACACTTGACCAATGCATCAATATTGAACTGTGAAATCATTCTGATTTTGTTGAGTTCGCTATATTGTAGCTCTAGAAGTAAACAAGAATAAAACAATATGCTTTACACTAGATTCACTTGTCCAAAGTATAGCTGTTGTCAGAGAAATGAGACTGTTAGGCATTATATACATTTGTGTAATCAGTTTTAAAATATACTCTAAACATAAGGGCTAGTGATACTACTACTACTATTAGTCTTCATCCGTTCAAACAAAAGTAGGTAGACTGATGTCCCAGTATATAATTCAATGATTGAAGGTCAGACACTTTATTCACTACATCTTCGAAATAGCATGATATATAACCAAATTATAGAATGTTCAGACCCTACTTGATCTTCCTCAGTATTCAATAGATTCACTCACACACACACACACCCCATATAAAGTGCAGCTCAAACATAAGTGCATGATTCTGTACCTGACTGACAATGATATATCAATGTGATGAAGCATGTATAAAATAGAATGTTTTACATTGATAAGAACTTACCTACAAGTTGTTGATTACTTAATCCATTCATTGTAGTTGGATTATATAACTGTTTACCATATTTTATAGATTGCATATGAAAATAAGAATTTGTCAATTGATTAGTATTATTATTATGATGATTAATTTGTTCATTTACTGTAGCTGATAATGGTATACCAGTGACAATAGTCTCTCGAAGACGGCATTGATATGCACGTGTATTTGGTAGAGCACTTGTTGATGAACGAATATTATTATTACGAATAAAATGTGAACGAAATTTCGTCATTGATTGTCGTACACTTTGCCATAGACGATTACGTTCTGGACGTTGTTGTTGTTGCTGTTGTTGTTGATGATGTTCCATACTAGATGATATGTCTGAAGTATTAGATGTGGATAATGCAAAAGGAGAATTTGGTATTTCTTCAATTAACTTTGGATCAACAGAACATGAATCACCAATATCACAAAATGGAATCTTGAAAATGAATCAAGGAAGAATAATTCAATATAAAAGTTCAAAGTGAATTCAATGAGAGAAGTAGAGAAACAACAACAACAACATTGAAGTTGATATACTAACACTGATCAGTACAAATAATCATCTATTCGCAAACAATACAAATAAGTAATTCATTATGTGTATTGATGAAATCAACCAATCATAGTCTAATAGATATAACTATTACGCATAAATAACCCTCATCTTAACATGATATATATACACATTACTATCATATTCTAATCACTATGATTGTATCAAAAGCTGATTAACATTCATAATCAATGCATATAAAGAAATATAAAGTAAATAGGTAAATATATGGGCCTATATCTACATTCATATACATGACAACATGCATACATTGTAAACATATAGAAGATATAATTAATAGTTATGTAATTGTTATGATTACAGAAAAAATAGATGAACGTACTTAATAAGTGAAATCTTACTCAATGATATGCATGATCAGTAGTGATGTTGAATATTTCATCAATCTATGACAAGTACGTATAAGCTTACAAGAGTAATTGAATAAAGAATAAAAAAAGAAAAAAACTGTTGAATATCAGAGATGGTGGATGGTGGCGGGAACATGATACAATTCTCACTGAACTGAAAGATATCCATTTTGTTTTACTAATGAAGTAACCATGCATTCAATAGATATTCTATAGTTATTATTCAAGAATAAAACTATAGACGATAGAAAGAGATCATGATCTTGAATATACTTAAATATAACTAAATTAATTAGGCAGAATAAACGTAGAACTTTGATGTAGATATACACTAGTTCACTTTGACATATCTTACATTAACTTAACATTCATCATCATAATCATCAGCAGCAGCAACGTAGAACCGGGCACAAACGCCTGTAGGTTCAAGTTGCCATACCACACTAGAACTACGAGAATATTGAGGTAACGTATAGACAGAATACAAGAGAGTAGAGTAAAGTAAAGATGTCTAGAAAATAACAATAGAATTTAAGATCTAGTTGAGGTTAAAGAGTGAATACACTTGCGCCACTGTGACCGATTCTGAGCCATATCGCCTAGTGTCTCCAGCCATTTGTTGCGATCATCACGCAGACCGCCCCTAACCTTCTTCCATCCTACTTCAGCCCTAGCCAACATCGCGCGACGGGGTAGACGATGATCGGGCATGCGCAATACATGTCCTAGCTATCTCAGTCGATGAAGGTTAATGACCTCTTCGACTGATTTACCGTGTTTCCCAAGAACCTTTTGTCTAACCTCACTATTACTAATCCGGTTATTCCATGGTATACGAGCGATGTTACGAAGATTCCTATGGTCAAATATCTGGAGACGACGCATATCTTGAGTTTTCACGGCCCACGTTTCGCAGCCATATGTTAAAATGGCGCGGATTGCTGCGCAGTACACCCGACCTTTCGTTGAGACACGGATATCTCATCTGCGCCACAAGTGCCGTAGATTGGCAAATGCCAATCGAGCTTTCTGGATCTGAGCTGAGATTTCGTCAGACACCGACCCACCAGGGGTGATGAGACTTCCGACATAAGTGAAGTGATCAACGCATTCAATTACTTCACTCCCTATAACTAATTTAGGGGAAGAGGCAGGCCAGTCCTGGAGTAACATTTTGCATTTGGAAGGGGAGAAGCGCATCCCAAATATGCTTGCATTGTTACTCAATCTGTTCAAGAGACCTGGAATGCTGTGAGCGTCTTCACCAAATATGACTATATCATCTGCATATTCTAAGTCGACAAGAGAGTTTCCTGGAAGGAGATTAATTCCTGAGGACTTAAAAGAAGTGAGAGAGATTTCTAACAGTATACCTATGATGAAATTAAATAAAAATGGAGAAGTCATTTAGTTCTGAGCAACGTAGGGTATCAATCCAAGTTACCAAACTACACCAGAATAATATGAATACTAAAGTAAAAATAGTAGTCGTACACACTAAGTTGGATTGTGACTGGCAAGCAGAATCCAGGAAGCGCCTTTTGTCCTAGTAAGGACTCGTTAGCTAGATGTACCTGCATCCCAGCTTTGGTGCTCATACTAGGACTCAAATTCAGTTCGTTTTGGGCCAAATGCCACCGTGTTCACTACTACGCTACTGAGTTTAAACAGCTACACTTGTGCACATATGGCAACAGAGACTGAAATTTTGAGCTTGAAATCTTACGCTACCACATTTTACCAAATATCTGAGGAAGTTACTGTTTCTTTTGTTTTAACTGCTGATTGATATTCAGAAATCGCATTATGTACTCATGTGACTTTATAAAATGTTTACGACATACCATGAGTAATTCAGTTAGCTCTAAACGAAGACATCATGGTGGCTGACAACACGCGTTGAAAAGGATCAATATTCATCAAACGTCTACTCCTGAAATTCGTAGTCTTAACTACAGATTTCGCATTGGAGACTTGGACTATCTACAATTTCTCTTTAGTCTTAACATATACCGTGACTGTAGTTTAATCACAGTTCAAGAATCTTGTCTACATAACCTATTTCTAGCCACGATCGTTCTGTCATCAAGTAAAAAATGTGGTAGTTGTGTTCCTATTTTCGTGAACACCAACTGGTGTAAATCCAATCGTATGTGTACACGGTAAAAGATTAATTTGTTACGACACTGTATGCTGAAAATTCATATTGTACTAAACACACTACTGAATAAAGCTGCTATTATTGCTATTATTATTATTATTATTATTATTATTATTATTATTATTCAGTCCATGATAAATCGACGGGAAGATCCAAACCATGAACTGATACCACATTTTCAAACAGTTGTCCGTAGAGTTTATAAATTCTACTCCGATACTAGCTAACATCTCCTATAGAGATAAACAGTAGTTGAACATAAGTAATGTATATCCCAATCATCTCTGACGATGACAGTACATAATAAGATGTGTAGTAAACAAATCAAACATCTAGATACATAGAAAACAATTATAATAAAAGGAAAGATTTCACAAAATAAACATTATCACCGCCAACAGAATCAACTGTGAAAAGTATAACGTCATCTGGAGTCGCTAATCATCAATAAGGTGGTAAGAAACACTTAGAATACGTATTTATATGTACACTCATATCGGGGTCAAATGGAATCAATTAATTTAAAAAATTGTTTTGATATATTTGAAAGGAGTCTACGAAAATTTAATGAGTAGTCGATCATGAGTAGTTTGATTGAAGGCATCAACAAACAACCATCTCAACAATTCGATTGAGCAAAAAGATAAAAGAGAGACGTACACAATACAATAATCATACTAATAATGTTGGGTAGGCTGAGAAAAGCTCTCAAGACAAGCTCAATCAAGCATAGAAATCAATAGGATATATTGTGTCCAATCAGAACGCAGAGAGTTATTTTTATCCGTGCTCTGTCTGTGATTGGTCAATTGTCTTAGTACTACTGTGTTAGAAGGTTACAGAATTCTCTAGAAGCCTGAAGGACATTTATCATAATATATATATATCCTAATTTTCTGTACATAATTGAACTCTTGCAGTAAAGTGTTCTTTGCAGTATTTTCTGTCTTCTCCCTCGTGTTCCTGTTGACCAGTAGTTTCAGCCTGGGGGTCGAATCATAGCTTAGGAGTCGGTGTGCAGTTAACCTAGACAAGATAACAATTTACGACGGAGATCTTTGCGGTCGACCCGAGATCTAAACCACGCGTCACAACAAATAGTATACACGATGTGTAGATACCGTTACATTTTGTAATTTACATCAACTACATCAACTATAGCTAGATAACTATTTTAAGAAGCATTGGTCAGTTGGTTCGTTCTACTAACACAAAACTCTTAAGCAATCAGCATATAATCTACAAAAGGTCAAAGAAACAAAGGAAGACCCAGGAAGACATTGCGTCGGGAATTGGAAACAGACATGAAGAGAATGAACAGTACCTGGGAAGAGCTAGAAAAGAAAGCCCAGGACAGTTAGTTGGAGAATGCTTTGTGGGCGGTCTATGCTCCACTTGGGGTAACAGGCATTGATTGATATGACTTACAAAATGTAATACTCTTTATGAACTTCATATATTAATTAAAACAAAAAGACCATGTGATTAGTAATGACTAAAATTCGTAAGGTAACTCTCAGAGGTCTAATAAGAAACCATTATCAATGAATAAATGTAAATCGTTGAACATGAATAAGTGATCTGAAGGTAAAATGTTCTTAGATAGGCTCTAAAATCAATAGTAGGAAAAGTTAAATGTTCACTACCATTAAAGAGTAACATGTTAGTATGAAATAATTGTCTGATACTTTTTAACTTGATATTAGTCGCCTAGTTACAATCAATTCATCGAGTACTTGAAAAAAAAAAAAAACAAAGAAACAAAGTTGAATAGTGAAAATAAGAAAAACAAAAAGAAAGTATACTCACTGAATTATCATGATCATTTAAGCCTTGACTACAATTATCATCAATTCCATTTTGTATATCAATATCACCAGTGTTATTAATACTGTTAACATTATTTCCATTTATAGTATTACAATGATCATGTAAAAATGTTGTTATCGGTGTATTTGGATAAACACCATCTGTAGATGAATCAATAGTTGGTAATAATTTTAATGAAAGCCAATTTAAACGACATTGAGCATCAGTTAATACATTGACTAATTGAGCTTCAGAATCGGCAAGACAATTAGCAAAGCATAATTCAAATTCACAAATTGCTAAACGAAATGATACTTCACAAAGACTAGTTGATTTTTTTTTAAAAAATAGAAGAAAAAAGAACAAAAGAATATGAACAAAAAACAAATTGGAGAGAATTTGTCGCCGAAAACGCTGTTATCAATAAAAAGAAATCAGTCGGTTAAACCATCCGTGAGAAGCTTATAGGTTTCGGTTTCGAAATCCGAGGAGAAACTTAAAGGGAGTTCACTAATGACGAAATAGAGATGTGGCAGGGCGTTCTCGTTCTCATTGGTTGTCTCATCAAGGATAATTCAGGGTGTCAAATTCACATACAACAATCATAAGAAATGAACATCGTCAAAAAGGACTTTATCTTTATTCTGTCATTAATGACATAACAGATTTCTTTAATTGCCAGGAACTGATGAAGTCACCTAGGTTATCCGTAGTGTTCAAAAATGAAAGACCTTGTTATCGACAACTCATGCAGTCGAACGAAGATTACCTCTAGGAAATATGAGTACTATAGTTCCCGAATCCCGATTTCCTAATAACCTTTAGACCAGAAATCAAAACAAAAATTAAAAGAAGAGGACGATTACTCCTAGAAGGTTTCAAATATGTGCAAAAATATCATGTATATTTATGCTTTAAAGCTGACTACAAGTTAATATTTCCATTCGTCCAATGAAAGAGCAAGAGGTAGAGTAATCGAATAGAGTTATAGAATGATACTATGTTAAGGCAAATAATAACTTCTACAAAATAATTATTGGATTGAATGTTTTTAGTAGATTCAAAGCCTTTGGAAGCTTCTTCAAGATCTCTAAAAACCATCCTACTTAATTAGTGGGTGAGTGTTGGACACTAGAATGTAATTCATATCAAAGATATTTAATAAGTTTACCACTAATTCAACATATTCGTTATTAGTGAGAATTTAAAATAAAGCATAGTCACTTAACATTACAACCTAATACACTATACAAGTAATTAAAAGTAACTTACTTAACAGGTCGAGCTCGATCATCATGCCATAAATCTTGTATATCAGGTAAAATTAAATGATTTATATTCTCAACATGATGAAATCCATTTAAAGCATTATTATCTGGTGAAGAGGATACAGTAGATGAATGTGTATTTACTAGATTTAACCATGGATTAGGACCTGGATTAGCGAATACAGCACGCCATTGTGATAATGCTTCTTCCCATTGTAAACATTCTTTAGTCATTTGATTCACAGTTTCACGATGTAATAATTCTTTATTTTTATGTAATTGTGCTCTAGTAATAATAAGGAAAATAAGGAATTCGAGTAATAAATACAAATAGATATTTTGAGATATATACACACTGTTACTAAATCTATGCTAATCCAAACAATAACTGAGTAGAATGCATAGGTTTGTTTATCTAGATAGCTGTATGAAATCAATCTACACAAGGATGGAAGTTAGACAGAGCTATGTCAATCTAGACTATCTTCAGTCCTGTCGTAGTGTTATTCTAACTGTAAAATGTATAGTTCTGTAATTCTCCACTATGCTTTTGAAAAACGGCATCTTTGGGGGTGATGTTCGACGATTCTCTGTGTTAATCATCGAGCAAAGAAGTGATGATATACAGTGAAAACATTATTTCAGTATTCCTGAGATTTAGTAATGTATGCTTGGACGTAAAGTTGATAAAATAAAATTAGTGTCATCATTTAAAATTACCGACTAAGTTAACTTAACACACTTCACGAATATTGTACAGGAAACTACCATTTCATGCATGATTTATGAACGCTAAGATCTAGCGGGCAAAAGTGAAGTGGCAGTCACTTCATATTATAAAGTGATGATATGAGAGATGAATGGATATAATTTGATTCTGACAATCCTGGAGACTCGTTAATGAACCTGTTGTTTTATATTACCCCCCCCCTACTTAATAAAAGTAAGATGATATTTCTTAATTAAAAGAAAATCAATTGTTTGGTTGCATTTCGTAGATGTCTTCGAAGCATTGCTTGTGTTTTCTGGAACCACCGAGTAAGCAATACGTGGGTTAGGAATAGAGTACTAGGTAGATACGGTAAGTCTATCGACGAAGTAGTAAATCTTCATCAGGTGAGGTGGTTAGGACATGTGTTACGTATGCCTGACCACCGCCTACCTCAACGAGCAATGCTGTCTGGTGTAGGAGTAGGCTGAAAGAAAGCTAAGGGCGACCAAACCAAAACATAGCACCAGTCCATGAAGTCATTGAGAATTGGGCTGAGCCATGTTAATAGGTTCAGACTAGCTAGTTGGGGTCCTCGTGACGCTCGTAACAAATGGTTAGAGACCTTGGGTGACATGGCTCAAAATCATTGGCAATCGCGTAGGTGCATCCATTCGTTGTCTTTCTCCAAATTCTAAGTTTCTGAACTTATCATAATTTTCTCTTTACTAAATCATATTTTCTTAAATCTTATCTCCGATCTCTATTCCTTTCCATTATTACTAACTCTGTTACTACCTCCCCTACTCTGGGATTTGGTCTGACAATTTAATCTCTATCTGCTAATTGAGGCATGGCAACTTGAACTGACGTACGCATGTACCAAGTTCTACGTTGTAACTGTCTGTCTGTCTGCATTTCGGACTAAATATTACTGGTCTTTAATTCCTACCAGAATGTACACAACAATCCTTCTTTAGTTTCTTTATAATATTATCACTTAATCGAAACGGTGTGCTGCTTGATATGTAAATGTATCTGAGTCATGTACAACAATCAATCAATCAATGCCTGTTACTTCACGTGGAGCATAGGCCGCCAAATACCATTCTACAATCAATCATGTCCTGGACCTTCCTTTCCAGTTATTCCCAAATGAAACTCGTTCTTTTCATATCTGCGTTCAATTTTCAAAGCAACCTACCGATGCTGCCTACCTAAATGGCTACGTTACAAATCCATGGAATACATTGCTGCGTAATATCTCGTCAAAGCCATAGGTGATGTAAGTGAAAGCCAAAAGAGCTTTCTAAATCCATGCCGAGCTTTTGTCAGACACCACCTATAAGGACTGGTCAGATTTGCAAGATACGTGATGTAGTCAACTACTTCACTCTCAACCTTTACATAATGCGTTGACTCAGACAAGTTAGTGCTGAAGTAACAATTTGCACTTAGAAGGAGAGTTCGTTGAGAAATGCACAAAATAGTTTTAAGGCTCATAATATAAAGGATGACTATAGAGTAAATGAATTAGTACCTTTGTGACCTTTGGTCACAGGCCACGTCAACCAGAGTCTTTAACTATTTGCTACGAAAATTGCGTGAACTCCAACCATTTAGTGTGCATCCACCAATACGATTCAAACTAGTGATCAACGACCAACGCAAAGTTTTGTTATGGTTGCCGCTAGCAGACATTTAACCTACTCTTACGCCGGTTGTCATCGCACAGACAGCAAAGGAAGTATTACCAGTAAGCTGAATATTTAGATACATTAATTCACAGAATTCAACAATAAAATTCAAAAAATAAATAGTTTTCATCGTAACTTCTAATCAACACATACGTCCTACACTTTTGAACATTCGATTCTTTGCAATTAATACTTCAATTCACAGAGAAAGATGACTGGTGAATTGAGACAATGAACAATTCCTTATAACAAATTAAAGTCAAGATGGAATTATCTTGTTTGGGATCCAAAGAAATTGTAATTTATGAATGAAGAAGATCAAAAGTGAAACAATGTGATATGTTATCACAAGAATAAAATTAATAAGGAAAACGTCGAAATTCTAGATTGAAAGAATTTCAAAAAGAATATATTCAGATTGATAGTCGATCAATAGATAGATCAACATAAATCTAATCTATCAACTAAATGATCACCAATCAATCTAACAGAACAGTTAACAGGAATTACAAAGAAAAATGAAGATAATAGAAATCCATGAAGATATTAAGAAGAACTAATTGAACATATACAGCAGTTCATTTCAACACGACGTTGTTCAAGATATCAAAGAACTAAAAAAAGTACCAATAACAATCAACTAAGCTGTTATTATTTTTATTAAATATCTAGTTAAATTCAACATTATTAATACTTACAATTCAATCAATGATTGACCAGTTAAATCATTGACAATCAATGAACCAGGAGAAAGATTTCCACTTAATGATGCATTATTCAATGCTTGATTGAAAGTATGCTGTATAGGTCCAGGAAATTGTACTCTATAGAATGAAAAATAAAGACAAATAAGTGACATGAAAGAAGTTAACGTACAGAGAATAAAAAACAAAAACGAATCAGGACAAGATGACAATTTAAGCAATAAAGTAGTTAAATTACAATGGATATGCTCCTTTTCTGTAATGATACATTGGAAATATAAAGATACAGATCTAGGTGACTGTTGTTAGGTAGGCTCAGAAAAGCCCTCGAAACAAGCTCAATATGGCAGAAAAATCAATAGGAAATATTGTGTCCAATCAGAACGCAGATAGTTATTTTTATCCGAAACTTCTAGACAGAGAAGTCACGTGCTATTCTGTGATTAGTCGATTGTCTTAGCACTACTGTGTCAGAAGGTTACAGAATTCTCTAGAAGCCTGAAGGACATTTATCATAATATATATATATCCTAATTTTCTGTACATAATTGAACTCTTGCAGTAAAGTGTTCTTTGCAGTATTTCCTGTCTTCTCCCTCGTGTTCCTGTTGACCAGTAGTTTCAGCCTGGGGGTCGAATCATAGCTTAGGAGTCGAAGCGTGCGGTCAACCTAGACAAGATAACAATTTACGACGGAGATCTTTGCGGTCCATAAGAGATTTAAACCACGCGTCACAATAACTGTGTGGATGATGTTGGTGACATAAAAAATCTATCTAATGTAAAAGCCAAGGTGATTTACATTAACTTAGACTACCTTTAACCGTCGTTCTGATGTTTGTCTGGATGCAAAATATACGATGCTTTCCTTTTACCTTTCTATGTTTGTAGAAGCTGGTCATTCTGAGATGGAGATATACAGTGACTATTTGTGTGCTTAAAAATCCTTTCCAAGGAATTGTCCATATCTGATAGAAACATCATATTATTAATGTTGAGGCTCGACGATGTTTGTCTCGTTTTTGAAATGTTAATTCAACTAACGTTACAATTATAGGAAACTAATTTCAATGCATTACATACACTATTAGCTGACGTTGAAAAAGAGCGAAAGAAGCAAAAGTGATTGATCTGTGAAATGGCACTGTGGTATAAGATATACTCTAATTCTTTACAACAGATTTCAACACATTACTTCATTTAGAAACGATTTAAAGAAACCTAGAAGATCATTTGCATACTTATCAGAGTTCTATATGTGACTATGGTTACAGATATGTCGCTGTTCGATACATTTTCAGACAACAAAATTAGTCGGTTCCCAAAATGTAGACGATATAGTCCTATTCGATGAAGACGCTGATAATATGCAGTCTTCAGAACACCTTGAACAACAATACAAGCGTATTTGAGGTATTTCTCACCCTTTAAATGAAAGACGTTACTTTATAGCTAGTATGCACTGGTCATAGGGAAATGAGTAGTTGAGTATATTGACTACTTCGTTTATCCTGAAAACCTGATTAGTCCTGGTTGGTCGATCTGACAAAACTTCAATCCAGATTCTAAAAGCCTACCTGACACCAACACTTGACAGGGGGAAAGATATTCGTCTCTCAAAGAAGGGCTGATAGTACTATGCAGCTGTCCATGCCATAATGAATACGAAACATGGGCTTTGAAAATAGGAGATAAGCGAAGGCTTAAGGTCTTTATTCTACATCGTTCACACAAAACACCATTTCCTGACTGGTTAATAACCGCGAGAAATGTATGGCACTATTATGCTCATTGGGTCATTGAGACTTTGTAGATTGATTCTGATTGACCATAAGGATTATTCAACAAAGAGAGTTTAAGACTTGCTAAATCCCCCCCCCCTAAATTGAGTTTTTGCTAACTTTGAGGTACAATAACGTTAAAAGTTATTATTGAGTAAAAAATGGATTTTAAATATCGTATATCTAACAGTAAAGCCTTAAAAAGATGTTTCGTTTGTCTCTTGACTCATCAACTCAAGAAGTATGCAACCAGTAGTGGTGAATTTTGCATCAATAGCCAGAACAAGTATCATTTTATTTAAAGTGCTGTAGTTGATGAGCTAACCTAAAGATAGTTCAATAAAGTCTTCAAGATCAAGAAAACAACTGGAAATACTTTATCAAATAGACTACTTTTGAAGCACAAAGAAAATGAATGTGTCAGTTCTTCAAAGATAAGTATGAAGTGTTTGAAAAGATTAGATTTATCAATTGTAGGAGTAATCAATGCTTAAGTATACAATCATAATGAATTCAGTCAACAACTCACCCATTTTGTTCTAATAAACTTGTTAAATCTAATTCTGATTGAAATTCTTTAAGCCAATTCGACTGGAAATGATGAATATCTTCACCACCAAATACTAAAAGATGCCAACTATAAACATTGTAATAAAAGAAAACACAATGATTACATTAATTCAATTGATAATTTCCAAGAAGAAACAGAATATATAATTAGTTTAATGTATCAAGAATGGATTTATGTATTCAACGGATTATAGTAGCTCGTTACCTAAGCCAAAGTTGGAATTAATCCTGCAACTTACAAGTTGAAAGCAGCCGCTCTACATAGACCATAATAAGTTATTTCTAGACTAGCAATAACAGGCACAGACTCGTTTCTTTGGCTTCGAGTATTAAACCTAGTATGAGAGCTAGTGATAATACTCAATTATCCAGAACGGAATTCGGATAAGCTACTTATGGGATGAAATGTAAACTATATAACCACTAGGCTAACTGTTGTGATACACAAACATATATTGCACAATCACATAATCTCTAGGTTTACCACTGAATACAGGTGCACAGTCCACAGTCTGACCAACGCACAAATCAGAATCTACAAGCTTCGATGAGGTTATGCAACATCTAAAAGCTCAATCCCTGCTTCTGGTTGCACAGAACAAAACAGTTATCCAGTAACTTTTAATTTATACTAATCCTCCAACTATTGTTAATACGTGATGTGAAACTTCAACAATTTACAAAACACACAATAAATGACAAATAAAGTACTTGAAGATGAGTACATTTACATAAAACAATAGCTGTATAATGCAAAGAACATACACATAATCGTATTGATATTTATATAAGAATACAAAAATAAACGGAAAAAACTACTTTAATCACGTTATAGTGCCGACAGAAAACCAAATTACACACACCTACAGATTGTGTGTGTCTATGTGTGCGAACATAAGTGCAATCAATATCTTAAATGGGGAGTGTATAGTTGGCATAAAATTAATTCCAGTTCTTCTGTTTCTCTTTAGAAAAATATCTGGCTTATTGAGTAGATGAAATAGAGAAAATAACTCTAAGGGATTATTTCTCGGAGGGATATATGAGATTGGAATTAATTAAGCGATCAAGAACAGAACGCTTTTGGACAATTATATACTATGTACTGCTACAAATTACATTTGAGAACAGTATACTTGGATCCGTTAGCTAGATATCATTAACAACAACAGACTGTGACACAAAACAAACCAACCAAAATCTAGATAAGGAAGAAATTAGGAAAAGACGCTGAAGGTGGATAAAACTTACATTGAGGAAATCACCGAATTGTGTCATAAGACAAGCACTAACATGGAATCCTCAATGACAAAGAAAAAAACACCTAACACCGCTTTGAGATTTGGAGGTAGACATGAAAAGAATGAATTGCACTTAGAAAGAATTGGAAAGTCTGCATAAAGCGGTAATTTATCCTTGACACATTCTTGAACAATTCATCAGCTAGAGGAAACAATCCAGAGGTCTACTGAGTAGAACGCTTTATTAAATGCTTTTGTTAATTGAAGTTTTGGGATCCTGAATCATGTTGGTAAATGCAGTCTATTTGTATGAGATGCATACGACAGTTGTTATCAATGGTTAAACGTTTTGCGTTACAAGGTTCAGAATAGGTCAGAATAGCGCAAGTGTATTCACTTTGAGTCTGTACTGAAGTCCCAGTACTATATTCTATATGTCGACAATTTACTCTTACTATTACTGATGTAACTCCTATTTCGATTAATTTACTTTTCATTCTGATGTGCAGCTGAGATAAGGTAACTTGAACTGATCAATATCTATGTTAGGATCTATGCTTTACAAACATAAATACATGCACACATACACATACATGTTAGAATATCTAAGTTAAAATTTACGAGGATGGTCTCTAAATAAAGCCAACCTCTTGGAACTCGGAGTCTAGAGAGGAACGCAACTGTTACACAATTATGATAACGATTATTCCATTTTCATTTATGGTATATTAACTTCCGACGTTCGGTATATGTATTTGGCAATATAGTAGGACTGAAATAATATACACTGAATAATAAATAAAGAAAGATTACTGCTGTGAACAGGTGATTTAAGAACTATTGAGTTGACACTAAATGACGTCAATTCACAAATTCAGTTAATTCACTATATAAACAACTGGTTACAAGCTACGTGATATGAAAAATAAGTAAAGTCTAGAACGCTTGTTAGTCCTAGGTATGAAATATGGCATCATCATGGATATTTAATCCAACTGATGAACGCTACAATGTGACGAAACATCTGTTCAATGCTTTCTAAGTTCCAATGATTATCCAACACACAACTTATTTACTTAGTATAACATATAAAATTTGGTATAAATGAACCCCAAATAGTGTATGCTCCAGATCATGTTTTGAAGAAATCAAAAGCGGTAGGTCATCAAAATGCAAGAAATCAAATTTATTGAAAGAATAAAATAATTACATTGTAGAAGTTACAGTTCCGAGAGGAACAAAACCAAGAAGAGCACGTTGCGATTGAAGAAATCGTCACAGTTTTATGGGGAATATAATAGAAAAGTAAGTTAAGATAGCCATTGGCTTTGTTTTTCAGTCATATCAAGTAACAACGAAGGAGTCATGATGGACCAATAGAAACCAGTAGTATAAACGGCTTCATCTCATACCATGACACCAGCTCTAAGTAAGAAATGCACAGCATGAAAGCCATTAGACAGACAGTTAAGACGCAGAACTTGGTACATACGTACATCAGTTCAAGTTGCTATACCCAAATTAGCAGATAGAGAATAAATTGTCAGACCAAATCCCAGAGTAGGGGAGGTAGTAACAGAGTTAGTAATAATGGAAAGGAATAGAGATCGGAGATAAGATTTAAGAAAATATGATTTAGTAAAGAGAAAATTATGATAAGTTCAGAAACTTAGAATTCGGATGAAGACAACGAATGGATGCACCTACGCGATTGCCAATGATTTTGAGTCATATCACCCAAGGTCTTTAACCACTTGTTACGAGCGTCACGCTGACCCCAACCAGCTAGTCTGAACCTATTAATATGGCTCAGACCAATTCTCAATGACTTCATGGACTGGTGCTATGTTTTGGTTTGGTCGCCCCTAGCTTTCTTTCAGCCTACTCCCACAACAAACAGCATTGCTCGGAACCCAACAGGATAACATTCTAAAAGCCTGATTAATTCTCTGAAGACGAAGTATTCTAATTGAATTGTTGTCACTGTACCTCAACACATTTCCAAACTGTCACTTAGACTGCTTAGTCAGTTATCCATAACGTGAAAGGATTCTTCTAGAAATATTTAACGATGAAATTAGGTTAATGTTAGTTTTACTGACGCACGAGAGTAATAGCAGTACCCAAAAGACAAATGCCTGAAACCAGTCATACACAGCTTCTTGTAAATGATTATTGTAGTGCTAGTTGGATAGTTGTTAAAAAACCATCAAGGATGGAAATTTGTCAGCTTATGTGAAAGCCATCAGTCATGTTGTTTGTTTGAAGAAAATATCCAAGAAAAGATACTGCAGAAAATTTCATACCACAGAATATATATATATGTACTGTTTTTACATACAGTTCAGGTTTGAACTGCAGTGTATAATCATATCCACTTAAATCAACGTTATTTGAACGTTATTTGAATTATATCACCAAGATTAAATCAAGACTTAAAAATCATTCTTAATATCTCATTAAGAACATATGTATTATATGAACTAAAAGAAAGTGAACATATTGGACAGAAAACATACATGGATGTAGTAGAAAAGAAACATTCAGAAGACTTGAACATGAAACTAATGAAGAGTTTAAAATTGACAGAGGTGAATACATCTTCGCGTGAAACATACGAAAAAAGTATATTCGCCTATTCCATTGTCATATTCTTCCGTGATCAATTAACACTATTATCTTCATCAGATAAAATACCTAAAACTTATATCTAATATAGATATAAGTGTGCGAATCAAATAATTTTAATACACCTGAATCTTCTGTTGATCTGTAATGGACTGAAATTCATCAGTCACTGTTGCCAAATGTGCATCCTGAGGAATTGCCTAGATACAGCGATACTTTGCAAGTGTTAATTGAGTTATATAGAAGCTGGTAATTCGAATTGAGGACTCCCATTTCGTCCTATTCGTCAGCCAGGTGCACCTGCATTTCAGTGTTGATGTTCACATCAGGACTCAAACTCAGTTGTTTTCGTGCCGAACGCCGCCGCGTTCATGACTAAGCTTGCTAGCTAGAATCTAACTTGAATCATACTTGTGAACTATCGCTACGTAGGGGCAATCCGCTTTGGATATAAATATGATCAATTTCAGTTAATGATGAATCAACGGAAAGATTCAAATACATTCTAATTATATATACATATCCGTCACACAAATGTGGTTATCTGGACTCGGTGATCTAGTGATGAACACAGTGGCGTTTGGCATGAAGCGAACTAAGTCCGAGCCCTGATGTGAACACCAACACAGAGATACAGGTACAATCAGCTGACGCGTCCCTAACTGAACGAAATTCACGTTCTGGATTCCGATTGCTAGCCACAATCCAACTTTGTTGTAATTAGTAAGTACATAGAAAATCGACTTAGGATTCGTGGACCAGATACCATCAACAACAACCTTCTATGGCAGAGAACTAAACAACTTCCAGCCTAGGAGGAAATTAGGAAAAGACCCTGGAGGTGGATTAGACACACATTGAGGAAACCATCAAACTGTGTCACAAGACAAGCACTAACTTGGAATCTTGAAGGCCAAAGAAACAGAGGAAGACTCAAGAATACATTGCGTCAGGAATTGAAAACAGACATGAAGAGAATGAACAGCACTTGGGAAGAGTTGGAACGAAGGCCCAGGACAGAGTCGGTTGGAGAATGCTGGTGGGCGGCCTATGTTCCACATGGGGTAACAAGCATTGATTGATTGATTGAGTGATAGGAAATCGACAACCAAACTACATTCACGAGAACTCTTGAGTAATAAGGGAATAGTATAAACCAATTTACATAAAAATGCTGATGTTATTTTATTGGATTCCCAGGACTATATTTCTAAATTATTCATCACATTAAGAGGATCTAACGATTATTTTCGAAATTTCATATAAAACTATTTAACCAAACAAACTCAACAGATGACAAAAATACCAAAGATGAAAAAAGAATCAATCGTAAGTTATGACTTCTTCGAACATCTGAACATGTCTGGCTTCATTACATTATGATTATATTGCCCCCATACAAGCTCATAAAACACATAATTCTCTGTGACATACAACTGCCTAATATTCAATAGAAATTTAATATTCAATTTCGACTTCACGAATTGATGTGAATCAGACAACCATTGATCACCTGGAAGCACTGGACAGCTGTTTTGTCCTAGTATGGGACTCGTTAGCAGTGCGCATCCACGACCCCATCGGGGATCGAACCCAGGACCCTCTGGCTCCGCGCCGAACGCTTTACCATTGGACCACTGAGTCGGCTTCTAACGGTTGATATTTCCAATTCAGTCAATTCGTGATATGTTGTGCGACCTCCTCCATGCCATCGGTGGGTTACTATCCCACACCCGACACAGTTGAACTCCACCGGTCACGTCTTCACACTAGGACTCCAGGAATTACCTCGAGGAGCTAGCCACTAGTGAGCTGATATTAATTACAATTAGGGGGTTTGTGGAGATAGTTAATATTCAATTCGTGATGTCGAAATTGAATATTAACTATCTCCACAAACCTCCTAATTGTAAGAAATTTAATAACCAAACAGAAATCACATCAAATGATGCATCGTGATCGAATCGCCTAATATAATCGATTTAATCATAGAAATTGATGTTACTGGTAAGAAAATGATTTCATCAGATGATACTACTACATACATTAAGAGCAGATGATACTCATAGGCTATTAGTATTTGACCATCGATGACTTCGAAACATTTCTCCCGTTTGTTGGAATTACTGAGTAGGTAATAACGATGTCAGACGACGAGTATTAAGGAAAGGTGGTAAATAAGTAGATGTGTTTGTGAATCTCCATCGGCTGAGGTGATTGGAACAGATGTTACGTATGCCTAACTACCGCTTACCTCGATATGTGATGATGACTGATATAGAAATAGGATGGGGAAAAGTTAAGGACGGATAAACCAAAACATGGCATCAGTCTATGATGTCAGTGATTGCTGGTTTGAGTCATGTTGTTAGAAATAGACTACCTGGTTGGGATCTGCGAGAATGTCGTAACCAGAGGTTGGAAACTTTGGGGACATGGCTCAGAATCGGTAAACAGTGGCACAGGTGTATCCACTCATTGTCCTCCCTTAAATCATGAGCTTAAAATTATTTTATAACTTTCTTCCCACGCACCATCTCTTTCTCCGCCAACCATATTCTATATGTTCAGTCTTCTTTGTTTTCGTTATTATTATTATTATCATCATCATCATTGAAGTAACTTCCGCTTCTACTAATGTGATATTCATCTTGGTGTGCTTTAGAGGTATGGCAAATTTGACTGATGGATACTTGTGCCAGGTTTCATATTGATCACACATGTATACATACATACTTCTACATTTATGAATGTTCCCCTTATAAACATAAAATGCCATCTATGTACCATATTGAAATAATAATCTTGATATGTGAATTGTGAATCACCGCCTAAAAGAACTACTATTACGATCCACGGGCAACTTACTATTCAGATTTAATAATGAGTTGAATAAACAGTAGAGTAGAGTTGTGATAAGATCATTACTATGATTTAGGCTTTATGTAAATCTTTAGAAGAACATCACATCGACCTTTAATTGATAGTTTTTATTTACTGTAAGACCTGAAAAGTCTGGGTTCGATTCCCTGGAGGAAACAATAAGCACTTACTGGAGGCATTATGCATACACATTCATGTATATATGCATACATACATACATACTTAACAATGATAGTTACATTGGTCGCATAAAGACGACGCTCTCTGAACACAATATTAGCCGACCTAGAGAATGTAAGTCTATCGAAAATTCAATACAGGAAAATCATGCCAATTCTAGTCATATTGTCCACTTTGATTCTTTCGTAATCATCATCAAAATTGGCAAACAAAGAGAATTCAAACAGAAAATGTATTGAACACTGATGAACACTGTAAAAGCTTTAGAAACCCAATAGTTTCAGCTTGAATTCTGCATAGAAAAGCATTATATGCAGCCTTTCGTTTTTAAATTAACCGTAAAATTTTAGATCGGGTTGTTTATTGTTTCCTTTTTTTTCATAATTTGCAAATCATTTATTGTAGACCACTTCTACAAATTGTCTCTAGAAATGATTATGATGTAATCCTCTCCGTAGTTCCCAGTTGACTAGGATGTTTTTCATAATCCGGTAGGCTTCAGCGGATGATATCATTGAAAAGACAAGAATTCACATCATTGAATTGTCTTTATTTCGTTTTAATTAACTTCATTCTTTATTAAAGTTAATATCATTAAAAATAACAGTTAATTGTAATATTGTTGAATTAGGATGGTTATTTTTGTGGAGATTGGTTATTTGTTTGATTGAATAAGCCACAGATTGATGTTGACAGGGCACCATTAAAAACCAGGGAGCACTTGACAGATGTTTCGTTATAGTGTGAAACTCCTCAGCAGTGCGCACCCCAGATAACCATTCTAATAGAACTATAATAATGAGCTCATTAGTGACTAACTCCAGGATGTTCCTAAATCTCTAGTGAGAAGTCGTGACAGATGAAGTTCAGACTTGTCTGGAGTGAGATAGTTATCACCAATGACAATGGATAATCGTCACGTTATATATCACAAATTTTATTATTGTTAATGATTCGATTAGTTACATTATGCATATTCTCTAAGTAATCAGGCTTAAATCCTATGAAGTAGTTTTCAATCGATTAGGGAGAAGGAGAGGGGGAAGGAAGAAAAGATAAAGTGAAAGTGAATTCATTGTTCTCTGATAAGAAACTATATTCACTTTCTAATAAATAGGGTGAGTTAGTTTCAACGTTACCATGACATTTTTAATATTCATTTTTATCACTGTTATTTGTATGAATGAAAACTCAACTGACTGGAAATTATCAATTGAAGTTATCCAATGTGTATTTTATGTAGTAGTTTCACTTATTCCATTCTGTAATACAGTTAATAGGTGAGTACTGTATTGTTTGTATAAGATCCTTCGATACAAAACAACAAACACTAACCCAATTACACTTGACGGAGAAATTCTGGAAGATGTAGAAACCTTTACATATTTGGGCAGCATCATCGACAAACAAGGAGGGTCTGATTCGGATGTGAAGGCGCGGATTGGTAAGGCAAGAGCAGCATTTCTACAACTAATAAACATCTGGAACTCAAACCAACTGTCAGTCAATATTAAAGTCAAAATTTTCAACACCAATGTGAAAACAGTTCTGTTGTATGGAGCTGAAACTAGGAGAACTACGAAAAGTATCCTTCAGAAGATACAAGTATTTATAAACAACTGTCTGCACAAGATTCTTCGGATTCGTTGGCTAGATACCATCAACAACAACCTGTTGTGGCAGAGAACTAATCAACTTCCAGTTGAGGAAGAAATTAGGAAACGACGCTGGAGATGGATTGGATACACACTGAGGAAACCATCAAACTATGTCACAAGACAAGCACTGACTTGGAATCCTAAAGGCCAAAGAAACAGAGGAAGACCCAAGAACACATTGCGTCGGGAATTGGAAACAGACATGAAGAGAATGAACAGCACTTGGGAAGAGCTAGAAAGGAATGCGCAGGACAGAGTTGTTTGAAGAATGCTGGTAGGCGGTTTATGCTCCACTTGGGGTAACAGGCATTAATTGATTGATTGTTGTATAGCTGACACATCCTAAACTGCATCATTCAATGAACCGCCGAAATGCTTACTTAACTGTCAAATAACAAACATATGAGTATAGTACAACACTTGAATGAAAGAAATATTGTGAATGTTGAGACTTAAAATGAAATCTTGATTGTAGTACACCAATCATTGAATGCATGGAAACAATTGTTGGATAGAAATATACTTATTAAGAATAAAAAAATATTGGCATCCACCTTGTATTTTCTAAATACAAAGTAGTTCTGTAAGACTAGAAGGAGTTTGTGTTTGAACTGTAACTCATTTAGAAGTTTTCCAAAAAGTTTATATATCATAGTATAACATGATAGATAAGTATAAACCACACATAATGAAAGCTAAATTGGTTTATATTTAATGCCGTCATAATGTGAATATGATTGTAACAGGCTGAAAATAAATCACATCGGTAAAAGTGGTTCTGTTAAATGCTTCTAAAATGTTACTTCACAGTACTGTCTAGCGTCGAATAACTCAGCGGTAACGATCATAAGCTGGGTTCGAATTAACCAGAGAGTTTCAGTTCCCTAAAAACTACAGGTACAGAATGAAATCTAAATAAAGTAGAGATGACTTTTAACTACTTCCTATCAACTATCATTTCAGGTCGACCTAAGATTAAGGGGGGTTAACACACTTTAAAATAAAAATTTCTTCATCAATAGAATTAACATTCATTAATGAGAAAATAAGTTGAATCCAATAAAAACATTAACAAAACTTACACAACTTCTGATGCTAATTGCATAGTACGCTCAACTCCTTTAAGTAAACATGGTCGTAAATGTGTAAACAACCATTGTTGATAATGATTAGCAGTAATCAAAGTTAAACAATATTCATTATGTAATAAATGCAATTTTTTAGTAGAGTACTCTAAAGTATTCATTAAACCATCAACAATTTTCCGATTATTAATTAAACCTATCATAAATAAGAAGAATACAATGAAATGACATCAATGAAAGATAAATAGATCTAGGAAATAAAGACTAAATGTATCTATTCACTATCCTGATTGATTCAAAGCCATATCACTTAATGCCTTCAACAATCGGAGCAATTATTATGCGTACCTCAACTAGGTGATCTACATTTACCAATATGATTCAAACTAGCACTCTACGGATTCATGAACTGGTGCCATGCTTTTAGTTTGGTCACCTCTAGTTTTCGTTCATCCTATTCCTACACCACGTAACATAAAGACACAAGATACGAAGCGGTTGGGATGTATGTAAGGTATTGCAAATTCGAACCATCCTAGTTGATAGAGATTTAAAACCTTGCCAATCAATTTACCGTTATCGCATAGTACTCCAAGTCTAACCCCATCGTTCTTTGGATGATCGACTCACAATACATAGATCATGTATGTTTCAGAAACCTGTAGTCTGTTTATGCCAACTTTTTATTTAGACGATATTTCATAGTTATTCGTTAGCATACAGGAGATTGCGGCATAGTATACTCGACCTTTAGTTGGCAGATGGATATCTCATCTAAGCCACAAATAATGGGAGTAAACAAAAGTAAAATGTGCCTTCGCAATCTAATGGGTTGCGGTAGTTATTTTATTTCTTCTATTTACGTTTTTCTCCTTGTTTATCTGAGGCGTTCAACAGCAGGAGTTTGACAGGGATGTTTGGTGAGTATCTTGTTCTTTTACCTCTCCAGAATCAATTACGTGCCACGTTGGAAGTGTTATTTAAACGCTCCCAATTCTTCGATCGATTAGTCATGGTTCCCATCCATTTCTACTACTGTAAGGTATTACAAATACGTTTTAGTCCACACAAAAAATAACGTAAATATATACAATAATCACACTCTTCCAACCATTGTCAAGGCAACATCATGTTGAGAATCGTTCGAATCAGTCACAATGAAACAGGTGTATTTGCTCTGTCTTTTCTTAAGCCATGACCTTAAAACTACTCTAAACCTTTGTATGCAAGAACAAATTCTCTCTCCATGTATAATAGTCTACATCACTACACTTTTACTCATTTCTACTAACTCGGTGTTCATCTTCATCTGCTAGTTAGGTATGGCAACTTGCACCGATGCATATATATGTCTTCTTTGTACATGACCGACAAAATCAGTAAACATTTTGTTAACATCCATTCCTTGCATTGTTTATTTGAGGTTCAAGGTAGAAAACTCATGTAGGACAACAAATCGTTACAAGTCAGCGCAAGGCATTCTTGTGTAAGACTTCGTAAGAAACCTAGTAAAAATCAATATATTTGGCTGAGTTGCTAGGATAAACCACCTGTATCAAAGTAGGAGATACAGTCGCATCTATTACGTCGCTCTTCCGGATTGTTATCAATTATTGATGCAAATCACACGTAGTTATGTGTGTAACGATAACAACATAAAATTACAGTCAACAATATTTTTGTATACCAATAACCTTCCTGAATACCGATTTAAAGGCCAAATGTAAATTACATACATTTTGATTACGTAATGATGATAACATAAAATAATTGATTTCTATATATGGTAACGGATTTCATTTGTTTACGTTTATGCATATACCTCAGTTAGGAGTAAAACGCACCGTAGAACATAAGTTAACTGACCCATGCTGCCACTACAAACCATCACAGCAGCAAGGAAAATAAAAAACATTATTTATCATGATTATTGCGTAGACTCAATCAGGAAGTCTATACCAATGTACGTGACTCGAATCAACAGTCAACGATCTCAAGGGATAATATCATGTATTCGCTTGACCTCAGTTAACAGTGCTTAGGCATTCATAATGTTTCGCAACCATCTCAGTTGATAAACATTCACAATATTATCAACCTTCCTTAACATACAATCGCTAACTTCACCACTACTTAGTCTCAACGAAGACTAACAATGCTTTGAATGCGCCTATAATCGAATACAAGAGACTTTCAAATGCCACACTTTACAGTCAAACAGTAAAACAGGTTGAACTGCTGTGCAGTATACTAATCCAAGTGATGGAACACAAATGTCTCGTCTACGCTGTTGCAGGTTGAAAAAATTCAACAAAGCTTACTATAAGCTCACTTAATCATCATCATCAGCAGCAGCAGTAACGTAGAACCGGCAACATACGCCCCACAGGTTCAAGTTGCCATACCACATTAGCACTACGAGATTACAAAGATAACATAATAACAGAATACAAGAGGCGAGAGTAAAGTAAATGTATTCAGAAAATAATAATAAAATTCAAGATCTAGATTAGGTAAAAGAGTGAATATACTTGCGCCACTGTGACCAATTCTGAACCATGTCTCCCAGTGTCGTCAGCCATTTATTGCGACTATCACGCGGACTCCAACCAGGTAATCTACACCTACCAACACGGATTAGACCAATAGTCGAGGACTTCATGGACTGATGCCATGTTTTGGTTTGGCCGCCCCTAACCTTCTTCTATCCTACTTCAACCCTAGCGAAAATCGCGGGACGAGGTAGACGGTTGTCGGGCATGCGCAATACATGTTCCAACCATTCCAATCGATGAAGGTTAATGACCTCTTAGACCGATTTAGCGTGTTTCCCAAGAACCTTTCGTCTAACCTCGATATTATTTATTTGACTGTTCCATAATATATGAGCGGTGCTACAAAAATTCCTATGGTCAAATACCTGGAGTCGACACATATCTTGAGTTTTCGCAGCCAAATGTTAAAAGGGCGCGAACTGCTGCGCAGTACACCCAGCCTTTCGTTGAGACACTTAATTATAAGAAGTAATTAGTAATATGAATGTACAGGTATTCATAGAATCTATATCATCTGGAGAACAATTTGATACTTCCTTAACAGTGCACAAACCATGTGCTAGATGCCCTCGATAATTCATATAACAAATTTTTAGAAGTCGATTAAATGTTTTAACTAATCTGTGTTGATGATCCTCAGTGAACAGTTACCGATTTCCATTAGCTTCAAGGATTCTATCAAGTATAATGCTATAAACTTAGGACTGCTTGTTAATCAGTAATCAAAAGCTATCAATATCCCATTTCTACAGGGAGTCAGTTGTGAACTGCATCACTAATCTCATAGAGAGTATTAGTTTCCTCAAGATTAAAAACACATACATAAAATGACACTTAGGTGCAGTGTTTCATTTTAATTGCATTTAATCACCTTAATACAAATAGATAAAGGCCCATACTTTTCGTGCACGATCACTTTAATCTACGTATTACTCTCGACAGTCAGTTAATCACAATTTGTGTCAACTCAAGATCCACTAATATGACTGATTCTGAGCTATTTCAATTACCGATCATGGTTATGAAGAGGACTTTATTTAGATATACCGCACCTATTCTCGTGAATTAGATCAATAGTCAACGACTTCAAAAACCGAAGCCATGCCTTGGAACTAATGTGAATTATACTGTTCGATTGTCAAAATTGAAATAAACAGAACTAGGATTCGAACAAGTAATCTATCAATTAGAAGCCAAATTACTTTAACAAATCAACTATTGTCTAAATTCATAATCAATAATGTAAAATTAATTGCAAAAAATTTAATGAGCAGTCAGTCACATAACAACAAACATTCCAATCACCAACTACAATTCACTCACATGTTAAGTCACAGTTATTAAATTTCATTCACATTATCAATAGATACTCTTTATTTTTAATAATGAAAGTTTATATGATGCTTCCCTTTACTTACTTGTATCTAGGTGTGTGTAAGTGTGTTTATGAGCATTGAAGCATGAAGATGATAAGTGATGTATTATACACTTGCACATACTTACTACTACTACTACTACTACTGTAAATACTACTTATAAAAATGATCAATAAACTATTTATTGACTAAATGATTTTATACTGTTTCTCTTTTATTGAAAATAATTTTCTTCTCTTTTCTTTTTCTTCTTTTATTTTCAAAGTTAGCAGAAATTAACAACCCATGAACCCATGAAGTTCAATGTTTACAAATTAACACTGGATAGTGAGTGACAAAATGTCATGGTTGTCTAGTTCAATTGAATACTGATCGATGAAAAAAAAAATCACAGTGTGATCAATATAGTTCCAGTGATTTGACGTGTGCACTACTATATTTTGATGTACAGTAGTTGAGGTTAGTCAATTAACTGACCTTAGTTTGTCCTAGTTGATATTCATCAGCAAAGACTATCTTTAATCTGGACAGAAGTGATTATGTATGTAGTATTCGAACCTGCATCATTATACTATTCAGACCGTGAATGACATCACGGATAACTACAATGGCAACGGCAATAGAACGGAAGGGTTTAAATCCCACAGTAAGCAGTAGCACCAATATGTTTGTAGAAAAACTTTGCGGACGAGTGCTCAACATCAAGAAATTTAGGTTTTTTCAGAGGACTTACAAACCACTTTGTAAACAAAACGGATATGTAGAAACCAACGGAATATTAGAAAAGTATAAGAGAAGCAAAGATCAACCTTTTTATACAAAAAGACTCAGCGAAAACGTCCTTTAAGGATAGGATAACTTTGAACAGAAGAAAATGTTTTATTTAATCAAAAATAGTTTGATTCTTCTCGGGAGGAAACAACTGTGACCAGGTTCACAAAATCTACGATAACATATGACTTATCGACATCTCAAACTTTAATGGTGTGTGGATGGTTCCTCAGTAAAGATGGTGCTGTGTCGTCCGATATCATGCTCAAAGAGGATGGCTACATTAAGGTTCAGAAAAACACAATCGAGCAATGGTTGCGAAGAGCGGCTTTTAGGAAGGTTGTATGTAAAATCAGTCAGTCAGTTACAACTCAGAACTTGGTACATGCGCACATCACTTTAATTTGCTATGCCTCAATTAGCAGATAGAGATTAAATTGTCAGACCAAATCCCAGAGTAGGGGAAGTGGTAACAGAGTCAGCATTAATAGAAAGGAATAGAGATCGAAAGTAAGATTTAAGAAAATATGATTCAGTAAAAAGAAATTTATGATATGTTCAGAAACTTAGAATTTACAGGAAGACAAAGAATGGATGCACCTGCGCCGTTGCCAACGATTTCGAGCCATACCACCTGAAGTCTCTAGCCATTTGTGACGATCGTCTCGTGGACTCCAACCAGTTAGTCTGCACCTATTAACATGGCTCACTCCAACTGTCAATGACTTCATGGACTGGTGCCATGTTTTGGTTTGGCCGCCCCTAGCTTTCTTTCAGCCTACTCCCACACCAGACAGCAATGCTCATCAAGGTAGGCGGTGGTCAGGCATACGTAACATGTGTCCTAACCACCTCACCCGATGAAGATTTACTACTTCATTAATAGACTTACCGTATTTATTCAGTACTCTATTCCTAACCTACGTATTGCTTACTCGGTGGTCCCAGCAAACACGAGCAATACTTTGAAGACACCTATGATCGAATACTAGGAACCTACGAATATCCTCTATCCTTAATGGGGATGTTTCACATCCATAAAGTAAAACGGATCAAACTACTGCGCAGTAGACGCATCCTTTGATCAGTAGACGGACTTCTCGCCTACACCACAAGTGACATAAATTCCCAAATGCTAGTCGGGCCTTACGTATACGAACCGAGATTTCAACAGACACTAGACCGTCAGGACTGATGAGGCTCCCGAGATAAGTGAGGCGGTTAACACATTCAACTGCTTCACTCCCTATCACTAACTTCTGTGTCAAAACAAGCCAATCCTGAAGCAGCGTTTTGCATTTGGGTGGAGAGAGTCGCATCCCAAACATGCTTACATTCATGTTTAAGGTCGTCAGAAGATTCCGCATTTTATAAGCATTTTCACCCAAGAGAACTATATCATCTGCATATTTTAAGTTAGCAAGTTTATCTCCTGGAAGAAGATCAACCCTGGAGAAATCACACGATGACAATGTTAACTCTAAAAGTACGTCAATGATAAAATTAAATAAAAATGGGGAAAGCAGATAACTTTGACGAACACTACTTGAGGTAATCAGCTCCGACGACAATCCGCCATAAGATCTGACTCGACATGCGGTGTTCGAGTAGAGTGCCTGTTCAAGGTTAATCTACATCTCTGGTACGCCTTTCAATGACAGACATTGCCACATAACCTCACGATCAATAGAGTCAAACACCACCTTACTGAATTGTCAAAACTGTGACCAAACATGCATTCATGAATGATAGCAATCATTACGCAAAAACGATGGCGAAATACAGAAACGATACTATAGAGTTCCACTATTCTTCACTGATATTGATACTTTGAAGGAGAAAAACTGATAAATTAACCTTGAATAATTCATGTACAATGAAGTATATGATACACTATACAATATGTGTTCATCATTAATCAACATCCCTGGGGTGTATTAGTTGAAATAACTTTCAATTGACAGAATTCAATGAAAGAAATAACTGAATATGTAATTTGATGTTAATTAATAAAAACATATGACTATAAATAAAAAACTGATAGACAATAATGAAGATGATCATTAGAAAGTATGCTGTCAATAAATAATATGAGGAGATTAAATTACACATAATCTATATATGTGTGTATGTGTGGTATGTTGGACGACTAAAGAAAAGTAATTAAGCTTTCTGATATTATGCTTTAGAAGACTATCTCAGTTGTTTTAGTTATGCTTAAAGTAAACATTGTATTTCTATGATTGTTACGTTCCCTCCTCTTGTCCTATCCTCCCGGTTACCACATTAACTGTTACTATATCATTTCTCATTTATGAATTACGATTAATTGATTGTGTATACGTTATATCGATTCATTACCACCGTCTTCCTTGTTCTGTATTAATGTAAATACCTTGATTGGCTAGCTGCGTGGTCTGGTTTGTGTATATATAAAGGAATGCTCGAAATACAATAGAATTCTATCTGGTTGATTCATTGGTTTATGTTCTTCCTATTTGCGATCTGGGATTGATTTGGCACCAAGCAGAGGTGCAGGGACCGACTAGGCACTCTCACTGGTGTTTGTTATTGTAATTTTGAATGTACAAGGTCATATCTTGGATTCTACTTTGCTAACTACGATTCAATTTTATTCTTACTTATTAGTTTGTAAAGTTTGAGACTTTGATTCATCTGTCTGAATAAACCACATTGGTATAACTAACCATCAAACAGGTCAAACATGTAAGTAAAAGCAATAAAGATATAAACTACAAGTTGATATTGCCTTAATAAACCTAGTCCATCAAATAGTCCGATGGTTCTCTTGTAACTTTATCTGTCACTAATAAAAAGGATAGCAAATGATTCTGTTGTTGTGTGATAAGTTCAAAGAGGGTTATAAGCAATGGACATGCATTTCGCTTTGATATGGTCTGTATTACAAATATTTTGTATATTATGGAATAGCTAGATTAAAAATGCTGAAGGCAGGCAAATGGTATGATGTAAAGACAGAAAAATCGCTGATGACGACATAAACCTTCACCAAATGAGGTGGCTAAAATATGTTTTACGCATGCTTAACCATCCCTTACTACAACGTGTACTGTTAAGTCAGTTAGCCATGAGCAATGTAGAACTTTGCATGCATGTAGATTGATCCATGTCGCTGCACCATATTAACACACCGAAATGTGATTATTAAAAAGTGAAAGTGCCAGTAATATTATAAATAGGAGCAATAATTCAATACAAAATGAAATTCGAGAAGAAACAATTAATTCGTTAAAAAAGGTTTAAAAGAGTGTTACAGCCCCGTCAGTCAGTCAGTCAATGCCTGTTACCCCAAGTGGAGCATAGACCGCCCACCAGCATTCTCCAACCAACTCTGTCCTGGGCTTTCCTTCCTAGCTCTTCCCAAGTGCTGTTCATTCTCTTCATGTCTGTTTCCGATTCCCGACGCAATGTATTCCTGGGTCTTCCTCTGTTTCTTTGGCCTTTAGGATTCCAGGTCAGTGCTTGTCTTGTGACACAGTTTGGTGGTTTCCTCAGTGTGTGTCCTATCCACCTCCAGCGTCTTTTCCTAATTTCTTCCTCTGCTGGAAGTTGATTGGTTCTCCGCCACAGAAGGTTGTTGTTGATGGTATCTGGCCAACGAATCCGAAGTATCTTACGCAGACAGTTGTTTATAAATACTTGTATCTTCTGAAGGATACTTTTCGTAGTTCTCCAAGTTTTAGCTCCATACAACAGAACTGTCTTCACATTGGTGTTGAAAATTTTGACTTTAATATTGACTGACAGTTGGTTTGAGTTCCAGATGTTTATTAGTTGTAGAAATGCTGCTCTTGCCTTACCAATCCACGCCTTCACATCCGAATCAGACCCTCCTTGTTTGTCGATGATGCTGCCCAAATATGTAAACGTTTCAACGTCTTCTAGAATTTCTCCGTCAAGTGTAATTGGTTACAGACCAAGATCAATAGAAAGAAGAAGTTTGAATCCATCTGTATTTTGATGTGATCTATTCTGAGGAATATTACTCAACTTCTGCAAGTAATGACTACAAATATTGCGCGGGCTCCTCAGCGATGTAGTCTGGAACGTGCATTGAAAGCATTAATATTGGTTTGAACTATGTAGGTAGATGTAAACTGATTAATGCAGGCCTAGGCCCTATTCCTTATCAGAGATACGAGATGTTGAAAACAGCTCAGAATATTGAAAACAAAAAAATATTGGTACTAATGTGACAGATTTATATACACTGCACTCAACATCCCCAATCACATGTTGTGATTGTTTTACTTAACGTAGTTAAGAAATACAAAGTTCTCACTGATACGGAGCAGACCAAACACAGCGTAAGACGAGGAGTGCGTTCTTAGAGTTAGTAATCGCCCAGATAACTAAGTGTTGACCGCTGGAGACTGTTAAATTGGGTTAATTAGAGTCGAATCGGTCTAAGTGTATCAGTTTTCTCCCTAAAAAATGCTCTGGATGAGTACCAAGGAGCATGAAAATCAGGTCTATAGTTTCCCATCGTGGTGTAGTGCCCGCGATGTCGAGTCACATAAATTAGTAGGCAAAATGTAGTTTGATTAGACTAAACTAACATCGTATCGACCATTCCTTATTTGGTAATCAACGTTAACGCTAGAATCAATCTATTTAATGCCTCCCTCCCCACCGTTGGGAACCACCATCAATGTGAATTTCGGTTGTATCATCATTATCAGCATCAGCAACGTAGAACCGGGCACAAACGCCTGTAGGTTCAAGTTGCCATACCACACTAGCACTACGAGATTATTGAGGTAACGTATAGACAGAATACAAGAGGGAAGAGTAAAGTAAAGATGTCTAGAAAATAACAATAGAATTTAAGATCTAGATGAGGTTAAAGAGTGAATACACTTGCGCCACTGTGACCGATTCTGAGCTATATCGCCTAGTGTCTCCAGCCATTTGTTGCGATCATCATGCGGACCCCAACCAGGTAGTCTACATCTACCTACATGGCTTAGGCCAGTAGTCAAGGTCTTCATGGACTGATGTCATGTTTTGGTTTGGCCGCCCCTAACCTTCTTCCATCCTACTTCAGCCCTAGCTAACATGGCGCGACGGGGTAGACGGTGGTCGGGCATGCGCAATACATGTCCTAGCCATCTCAGTCGATGAAGGTTAATGACCTCTTCGACTGATTTACCGTGCTTCCCAAGAACATTTTGTCTAACCTCACTATTACTAATCCGGTTATTCCATGGTATACGAGCGATGTTACGAAGATTCCTAAGGTCAAATATCTGGAGACGACGCATATCTTGAGTTTTCATGGCCCATGTTTCGCAGCCATATGTTAAAAAGGCGCGGACTGCTGCGCAGTACACCCGGCCTTTCGTTGAGACACGGATATCTCGTCTGCGCCACAAGTGCCGTAGATTGGCAAATGCCAATCGAGCTTTCTGAATCCGCGCTGAGATTTCGTCAGACACCGACCCACCAGGGGTGATAAGACTTCCGAGATAAGTGCAGCAATCAACGCATTCAATTACTTCACTTCCTATAACTAATTTAGGGGAAGAGGCAGGCCAGTCCTGGAGTAACATTTTGCATTTGGGAGGGGAGAAGCGTATCCCAAATATGCCTGCATTGTTACTCAAGGTGTTCAAGAGACCTTGAATGCTGTGAGCGTCTTTACCAAATATGACTATATCATCTGCATATTCTAAGTCGACAAGAGAGCCTTCTGGAAGGAGATTAATTCGGTTGTATGAAAGAAAGAAGTCACTGTCAACGCATCCTAGTAGCCTTCCCAATACAAGATATACATTTTTTGCTACCTTTGTTCTTACCGAACTTCAACAGATATGTCAGGTGTGTAAAACCTAAAGATAGTGTTCCAGTTAATACAGTTTCCTTGATTCACCACGATAAGCAAGGCCACATACCAAATCAAGGTAGAAGTTATAACCAACCATAAACCCTTTAGCAAGCTAATCCTACATACCTACAAAACTGAAACTTTATAATAAGGATGAACAACTTACGTTTATCGCATAAATTTGTTAATTTTGATTGTATATTCGATAATTGACCAATAAATTTCAGATATTTCTTTTCATATGCTTTTAAACTTAATGTATACTGTAAAACAATAAGCCGAAAAACAATACGCTTTAGAAAGATTTAAATGAAAACACTAAGAATAATGAGGTTTGAATGTGAAATAAAATTAAACAGAATGCTACCAGGTCTTGTAACAAATGGGGTTTTTAGCAGATATTTGACTATTGATCAAAATCTAGTACAATAACTTAGCTTGAAAATAAAAACTATTTAATCCTATTTGAGGCTGACAGCTTAATCTCACATATAGTTGGACTCCACTAATTACAATTTTATAATAGAACTAATGGAATCCACATGAAAGACTTCTGTATTCAAATCACTAGGTTGAAGGTTCGAGTCCAGTTTGTGATTTCAGTTTGAGCATTTGGATAGTACCATTAACCTTCAACACAAAAAACGTTATTCACAACAGAGTACATGAATTAGTAATTTAACAATAAATTAAAACATCATCACCATTAAACAACTAGTAATCGGCTAAACATCTTGTGAATACCCATTATTCTACTAGCATTGGTAGTATTATCAGTTTGGCTTCTTAACTTTATAATGTTTTCTTGTAAATTTACTGACAACTTAAACTAAACTACATTTATGCACTTAACTTTGTGTCAAACAGTTGTGCAATAGAATTTCCAATTGTACGAGATTCGAACTACAACCAGTTATAGGATAAGTGCTTTAACTATTAACCTATCACTTCATAAGATGAACATAATAAAGAGAAATAGACGGTGAGCAATTCAAGATCAATAATACCAGTTATATATATATATATATACTACTTAAATTAAAACAAACCTGACGAGCTTGTGATTTTAATTCTTCTTCACATTCTAAATAAGTACGTCTCAGACACTGTTCACAATTATTTAAACTATCCAATTGTCCAGCAGTAATTAATTTATGAAATAATGCACGTGTTGAATACATACGTACTTGATGATTCGTTGAAATGACAAGATTTTGTAAAAGCTAATTTAAAACAGAAAACCACAGTAAATTACGGCTTGATTAACATAACCTCGATATGAAGTGGTTACGATAAAGGTGAATAGCCTAGCTGTTTTGCCTGATTATACATACATGATTCGCCAACGAAGTAAAAACAAAATGGAAGGTAGAAGCAGCCAAACCAAGAAGATGTATCAAACCGTGATGATTATGGTTATTCATTCGAGTCACATAGACAGATTACTTTTGTTGGGGTCTATGAGATTACTAAACGGTTGGTTTAAAATAGGTTACCATGGCGCCGATGCGATCCATCTGTATTATCTTTAAGATTCTGAGCCTTAAAAGTATTCAATAATTCCTTCCCACGAATTCCATTTACTACGATTTCTGCTACTTTGTTGTTCTTTATGATAATTGTATCTTTTTATGCTGATGTAGTGTAGAAACTTGAACAGGTGCACATATATGTACCAGGTTCTAAGTTGATTATGACTAATTCACTGCTTGAGTTGGGGTGGTATTAAAACGTAAATAGTAGACGGCAACTGTTTCACTTTCAACATCTGAAATCCACCTATCACAATTTTCATAAGAACCTCAGGAACATTACTAAAATTCAGTGCATATTGATTTAAGACGGAAAAGAAATATCATACACCATTTTTCAGAGAGCAATTACTAGTCAATAGAATTTGATAAGTTTCTATTTAGAGATCGATCAACGTAAGTAACCAAATCCCAAATAAGGTTAATAGTGCCCCCAACAGCTTAATGGTAACGATCGATGACCGTGGAACTAGGTTCAAGTTCACCAGGGAGAATCAATTTCCTAAAGATTAATGATACGTTCTGCTAACTAGAACGGAACATAAGTAGAGCACGGTTTTCCGATGACTACCTCCAAATCACCGTACTCTAATAATATATAATGTTTCAAAATAAATAGTGACAGAGAAAAACGACAGTTTGGCTTACTTTATTCAATTCACCATCCGTGGGGGAATTAGATAAATTTTTATTTAAACTATCCAATTGTCCAGCAGTAATTAATTTATGAAATAATGCACGTGTTGAATACATACGTACTTGATGATTCGTTGAAATGACAAGATTTTGTAAAAGCTAATTTAAAACAGAAAACCACAGTAAATTACGGCTTGATTAACATAACCTCGATATGAAGTGGTTACGATAAAGGTGAATAGCCTAGCTGTTTTGCCTGATTATACATACATGATTCGCCAACGAAGTAAAAACAAAATGGAAGGTAGAAGCAGCCAAACCAAGAAGATGTATCAAACCGTGATGATTATGGTTATTCATTCGAGTCACATAGACAGATTACTTTTGTTGGGGTCTATGAGATTACTAAACGGTTGGTTTAAAATAGGTTACCATGGCGCCGATGCGATCCATCTGTATTATCTTTAAGATTCTGAGCCTTAAAAGTATTCAATAATTCCTTCCCACGAATTCCATTTACTACGATTTCTGCTACTTTGTTGTTCTTTATGATAATTGTATCTTTTTATGCTGATGTAGTGTAGAAACTTGAACAGGTGCACATATATGTACCAGGTTCTAAGTTGATTATGACTAATTCACTGCTTGAGTTGGGGTGGTATTAAAACGTAAATAGTAGACGGCAACTGTTTCACTTTCAACATCTGAAATCCACCTATCACAATTTTCATAAGAACCTCAGGAACATTACTAAAATTCAGTGCATATTGATTTAAGACGGAAAAGAAATATCATACACCATTTTTCAGAGAGCAATTACTAGTCAATAGAATTTGATAAGTTTCTATTTAGAGATCGATCAACGTAAGTAACCAAATCCCAAATAAGGTTAATAGTGCCCCCAACAGCTTAATGGTAACGATCGATGACCGTGGAACTAGGTTCAAGTTCACCAGGGAGAATCAATTTCCTAAAGATTAATGATACGTTCTGCTAACTAGAACGGAACATAAGTAGAGCACGGTTTTCCGATGACTACCTCCAAATCACCGTACTCTAATAATATATAATGTTTCAAAATAAATAGTGACAGAGAAAAACGACAGTTTGGCTTACTTTATTCAATTCACCATCCGTGGGGGAATTAGATAAATTTTTATTTAAAATATTTGCCGTTAAACGACGACGGTACCCACGTGAATAATTCGCTTTGAACAAATTACGCACAGTCGTGGTAGTTGAACGTTGACTTCCTATTGCAACCCTAGTGGATTCCATTTGATCATCAAGTAAACCAGATAAAACCTGCTGTACAGTTTTCTCAGCTTTCACCAATTTCGAGAAATAGGATAACATTTCATTGATAGATTTCATTTGGGCATCAATAGCTGAAGTGATTACCTGAGAAGATTCTTTAAGATCACTTCGAAGCATCAGTGAGTCGGTATAACGCTTTGTATTAATATTATCTACACCAGGTGTTGAAATCGATGAAGAGGACAGTGATTTATCGTTGCCAAGATTATGTGGAGGTAAAGGAGGCACTGACAATGTATCCGATGGAGAGGAGACTAGGAGCGAATGATTATTATCAGTAATATGAGTAGTTGTAGATGCTAAAGTGTTTATGTTATCTTCAGCATCGCTATCACGTTCGAGATAGTTATTCGTTTCATTTACTGTGTGATTTCCCATATTTTATTTTACAAGTTATAAAACAAAAGGTAGAATAAATTATAACTGAAGTTCCGCTAAAATAATACTTGAGATGTCTATGTAGAGTATTGTGGTGAACTACCTATAAAACAAAAACGAAAAATAAGCATGATTTATTTTCAATATTGTATCAGCAATTTCGAAGTAAGCACATCACTTGTATAGGAAGAGTAAATCAGCTTGAGAAGACGTGAATTCACTAAATTATTTAATTTCTGTCATAAGCCTTTTACTGTTTGACTAGCATTGAATTTTCGTCCTTAAGCTTAGTTAAAAAGACTGTATAACCTCAAAGATTAGTCAAAAACCTAGAGACTTCAGAATTTCAGTGTATACAATTTGCCCTTAAATCCAAACTATTCGACAGTGCATGTATAAACAGCGCTCAAACTGCTCGCCATAATAGAATTTTTACAGTGATCATATTTATTCTGTATTAGTCTCTATAGTCAAAACGTAAACACATGTTGGAATGAATAAACAACAAAAGCTGTCTCTTAATTTTAAGTAGTCATTTTTGGAGTCATTTGCAACAAAATTCGTATTAGCATGTGTAAAGACAGCCTGCATGTTGCACATCGACAAACTACGAAGGCGTAGTTGTTTGTGAGGGACTATCTGACTGGAAGAGAAATGTAGATAATATAAAATAGGGCAGGGCTAAAGAACTGGTACGAGTGAGAAATCCATGAAAGGAGAAATCCAAATTTGAATTGGTTAGACAGAAAACACCTAATCAAAGAGACTAACCCGATCAATTACTTATGGATGTGATTTATCAAGCTCAACCACGTTGTACAATGATATTTATATGAATCTTCGTAGTTGGATCCACAAAATGCTACTATTGAGCAACACAAGGAATATATGCATTATGTGTAGATACTTCAGCTTTAATTGTATTTCATGTTATATTAGTCTCAGTATTCAATACAACTCCACCCACCATTATACGGATAAATGACACTCGACTTGTGGGTGCATATCAAGTTAATTTTGTCCACTTCAGTTTCATTAAGAGGTAGTGACAAGTAATATTTCCAAGTGGTAGTATCTAATTGTCACTTTGTTACTTAAATTAATCAGCATACCAAAACATGGGTAGTGAACTTAAAAATATAACCAGCTTTCTGATTATTCCATACTCATTCTGCATTCCTATGCAAAACAGGACTATAAAACCACTAGTTACGAAGCAGATAACTGCACTGTCTCCTTTTATGGATTTTCGCATAAGCGTTCATGTGCAGTGACCAAATATTAAAGATACCCAATCAGAGGACAACGTAATTTTGTTAATAAATCAACCATGATCCCAAAAGCAATTCAGAAAATATAATGGCCTTTATTTAATATATAATGTTTAGACTACTATAAAATTAGATAAGCTGATCAGTCTTATTGCATGCATATCCATCGTCGTAGTAAAAACCAAATGTCCAGTTAAATATCAGCAAGGTCATATCTTGCACAGCCTTACACCGTTAAGCAAAAGAATACATTTTATCAATTGTCTAGTCAACGGATAATCGTGGTTAGTCACGGAGTAGTGTAACCAAACAGTATAAAAACAAGCGTTAATATCACGAAAAGCGTAGATACTGGAATTTAAAACTCCATGCAGATAATAGGATCGTGCTGAGCTCAGAAGCTAATAAAACTTTAAAGCATTGCCAACCTCATTTTCAGGCTATTATGTTTTGCGCCGGTCAAAACTCTACTAACGATAGCCCAACTAAACAAAATCATCTGTTGGCACAGAAAGGAAGTACAGAGTAAATTCCAGTAAAAGATTTGGCTCACTTTTACTAAACGCTATGGCCAATTGGTAAACAAAACATCAGTTTGCTAATTCTGCTGAGCTAATTCAACAGCAGATTTAACGCATGCGTAAAGAGGGACGGAATGCTATGAGTATATAACTGCACAATATAACTGTCAAACGGTCAACAGAAATTTTACAACATGTCAGAAATCAAACTAACAAATATGGCAGGACTGATCACGTCGGTCATTATTGAGGAGTGGTCAGGAACAATACGATCAGGTGGTTTGTGTGCTAGAAATAAGGGGCTCACTCCCTAGGTGACAGATGATGATAACATCCCAAAGTTTATACCAAAAACAGTAAGGCCGATTGACAGAAAATAACTTTTGAAAAATATTAGACTAATTATGTGTACTATATTTAAATCAATATGTTTTTCGTGTATCCATTTTCACAATATCTGTTAAATCGTAAAATTGATGACACAGAACCTTCACATTTTTCCAACTGACTGTAAGTCCATGGTTGCACCTCTACTGTCTCTTGTTAAATGCATGCATACACCCTACTACTTGTTCTAAATCAAGTGTCTGGTGTCGTAAATGTGAGTCAATAATTGTTCCATCTCATAGCCAGCAAAATTTACATAATTATTATTCCAAACTCATGCTGCTATTAAATCTATTTTATGGTTCAGCCTACTGGATCACACTGCTCTACTGGATATTGTATTGACTGACTAGTAAATGTCTAGGAGACTGCGGACTGCAACTTTTTGAGTGTATGTGACCGTTAATACATTAACTTGCATTCCTATAAAGACTTGTAGCGATAAATAATCTTCCTCCTAAATAAATGGTTTCATAGGCTCTCGTCATTAACGCTGGCCAGGTTTATATTAACGGACACGACTAGTTGAAGGTGCTCAGCTAAGCATCACCACCAGATCACGACTCGACACGACGTGGGAAGCAACTCTCTCCAGTTAGCCAACCTAGTTGTTGCTAACACATTGACACTCTACTCACGACCAAGATATAACTTCTTCTCGAACCACCACTGCCTTCAGATTTATTCTAATTCGTACGTGTGGGTTTAATCGTTGGAAGTTGTTCTGATTATACGACATACGTTACATAGTTATATACTAGGCTCATTTCAGGAGCTTAGGATAAAGCTTATGAGATTTCCTGAGAATGAGTAACGTACGAGAGGAAATTAAGTCGATTTCGAAAGATGAGGTTTGGTTATGAAGGGTGAGTAAGAACGTCATAGTAGACTTTCGGCAGTAGGATTGGGAGATAACAATGAAAGTCCTGGTAATGGTTACTTAAGCCTTATTCTAAGGAACTTTTGATTAAACACGGTAGTGTGGGAAATTATTTGGCTTACTAATACAGTTTTTGACTGTATGGGCTGTAGTTATACCCGCAGGAAATTTATTTTAACTATGATAAACCCATGATTATAAAAACTTAATGGTTAATGCCCCAGAGATTCAGTTGTGGATGAAGTGCACCCGATATATGACCAAGTTACGTTTACGGTATTACCATGGTAACTTTTAACGTTTGAACCCACTCTTACGAATGAGGATAAATCAGAAGGCAATTAAGGATGGAAAGGAAGTTATATTTGATCGTGAATATGGTGGCAGTGGAATAGCAACGTCTAGGCTGGCAAACTAGAGAGAGAGTTGCTTTCCACGATGCGGCGTAACGTGATCTGGTGGTGATGCCTGACCGAGCGCCTTTAACTTAGTAGTGTCCGCTAAAACAAACATGGTCAGCATCAATGTCGAGGACCTGTGTAACTATTTATTTTGGGGATTATTTACCGCTACATGGAACTAGGTGATCAAGTACTGGAAGGAAAGTCTGTTCCCGTGTGCTCAGGTCATACCAGATCATGATTAAATTCATCCCTCTTACTACCATGTGGTTTAAGGAGAATAATCGTAGCTACTGCATACGGTTCTCATAGTATTTATTTGTATGTACTATTATCATTCTGAAATTTAGTGCAGAATTCATGCCATTTTACAGGCATGGTCATTATTGATTAGCTTGTTTGCTCTATCCATATTCTGTCACTGTACACGCTTGAAGAAATTTAGATATATTTTGAGAGTAGGTAATGAAACAACTTTTTACGTTTCTAAGCGTGGTTGGACATGCATAGCCTCGGCATGCCAAGGTATCAATGCTCTGTGACTAAGGTTGCCTTTCCAGAATCACGAAAACAATCGAGTGGGTAGTGACAGTAACTAACTTCTAGGGCCGTGTCCTATACTTGCCTTTGCAAATGAGTCACAGTTGGCTTAGTTCCACGCTTTGGGAGGGGTTTATTTGGGTCTTCATGACTCCGGAATTTTAAACCCATCTAGCAGGTTGGTTTAGTGTAACAAGATGTGCTAGGAGAGGTAGCTTATAGACGACATTTATCGTGACTACATTCATGCTCAGGTTAAGCGACAGCCACAATAATCTTGACAGATCTGTTTACCAGGCAGACCACGTATTTTCAGCAAGCTTCAGATTGAAACAAGTACGCTGCAAAGAGTTGACAACCAGTGTCAAAGTCCATTTTCTCCTTATTTATTGGTGATACTTTAGTAGTTGGTCCGATCTGGTGGCTTCTTACATAGACCAGTGGTCAATATTTCACAGTGACTGAGGGTGTTTTCAATAGTTTGCAATCCGAATAAGTAGCCAAGTCTCAGGCAGAAAATTCCTCCAAAAATTCAGCATATGAAATAGAGATAGTTGATTGAGAACATTGGGAGTGAAATCAATTGTCGCTTGCTGCTTTGAGAAAGCTGTTGCAATGCCGTTAGAGCCACTATGTCAAGCTTAGGCAACAGAATCGGCCGTGATCTCTATGGTTGGCACGGCATGTGAGTCGATCCACGCGTGTCAGAGGGTAAGAGAAGCAATTTAATTATGGCTAAGTTTCAGGAGGTCGGGATAAATGTGACCAAATCGCACACATAGAATCGGAAATTATCCTAACAGGTATCTGTGTGTTTTTGCTAGGCCATGCTAGGCCTTCTCTGCATTTTGTCGGTCTTGAGTCAACAGAATGCATCAGTGGCTAATTTAACAGTTCTACCTGCTCCACCGTGACGAAAACAGTGTACTAATTGTTCTTCGTCAAGACTAAACAGGCTATACTTGCTTCGGGATACCAAAGTAAGGTGTTCTTATATGCATTACTAGTCTTTGAATGTAGGTGGAACGTTGCTGCTGTCAGCTGTTTGTGGAAATTAGTCTTCTACTCATGTAGAACTAGTTCAACGAAGGAAGAACTAATTCGTTATTAGCCATCCGCAACTCGATTGTTTTCAACTGATTTATCGTATGCTTGTAGTGCATCTGAAAATGTAGTGAAGTTAGTGAAGCTCTCTTCATGTGTAATTGTCTGAACATAATTTATTGCTAAACATCAATGCCTGTTGACCAGAAATTATCGCAAATTGTCGATGTCCAATGAACTGTTGACGTTAATGAGATTTCTGCTGCCAAGGCCCATGTTATGAAAGAATTTTGTTCAGCCGTTGTCTGATACCGATTCTTATTTGAAGAAGAACATACATGCTGATCATCAGATATTCGACGTTCTTTGCTGGAGAGGTAAAACGTGATGTGCCTGTTTATCTAGTACGTAAGTGACATTGCTACGCCAAGGGACTGAACTTTCTTGTCAGTACGCCATAATTCCAGCTCTAGGTTTTTTATAACGGGACAAAGCTTTTGTGTTGTTCCACTAAAATATATTGATTAGGAAGTTCACTGAAGTGAATATTTGCCACAACAGTGGGTGTCAATGCTAGTGTAAATTTCACTGCATCAGGTTCTAATACTAGTAATGAATGGAACTTTTTGTTCATATGTAGTAGCCCAATCTATTCTTGAGTGCCATTTATTTCAAGACTGAAGTCATGACAGTAAGCTCATCATATATGCACTTTATGTGGTGTACATTGTTGAAAACATCGGTAAATTCGAAATATTATAGTCTTAATCAAGCAGGCTAAGCTATGAGGAATTTTATAAATCGTTACTATGTTATTTTTATTCTTCTGTAGAACTATTACTTTCAATGCTCATGAAACCAAAATATGGAAAGGTATTTTCGATAAAATCGGTTATAAAGGCTAGACAATTTGTTTATCTCACCTGATCAGCTACGTCATCAAAGTCAAATCTTCGCAGACTTTGACATGGATTTTACTACGTGTTGTGATGCAGTGATATCATAAATTACTGTTATTTCATTCAAATTGTCCCAAATTTTTGTAGTATTTCACTTCATTACACTTTACACTGGCTTTACAATTAAGTTGACCCCAATAAAGCGGCACGATGACTGTTTGTCGTGTGAACTAAAATGTGTACTGTTTTACAATTCTCTTCAAAATGTTTTCATTACCTCTAAAACTCTGGGCAGTCGTTAGCCCAACTAACTCGTCTTGTAATCATTTTTCTGTCAACTGTATTCACCTTATCCTTTTTTATCATCCATGTTTTTACATCAGCTACTGGTTCTCTTAGATTCACTTTTCTAAGTCACAGATCCACCCACTCTGAGGCCACTTCAGGCTACAAATCAGCTACCAAAACACACGCTAGATAATACAAAACAGATGAGACCTTACCCCAACACCAATATGTAGACGCTAAGAAATCTATTGGTTTAGACGAGCTCTATGCAAGGATCGTAAATATTAGATACACTACCAAGTTGGTAACTCCGTAATCATATATCACCACTTACCGTTCTATCAAGATTCTTGAGTTTCCGTATCCATGTGACAAACGCATCTGTCAGTAGAATATGTGAGCCATTTTCAAAGGTTTCACCTTGATTTTTTGACTAGTGAATATATATATATATATGTATGTATACATATATTTATACGTATATAACTGAATCAATAATATATTACTCGAATTGTTTTAAGGACGAAAGTTTCGAAAATATCGTTTTTATTCTAAGTAGAAGAAAAGTAGATAGCACGAAATATTTTAAGCGTATGTAAAAGTATGAACAGTGAAAATGAAGTTAAAAAATACACATTAACAGCTAATGTTAATATGTTGATGCAGATCAAGTGTACTTGTCTGATTGACGCTAAAGTGACCATACGACGGCCAGGGACTGATCGCGTAGACCTGTAACACTATGGTTTGAAACTTGGGTGAAACTAAACTACACCGCTGACCTTGAGGTACGTTTTAATCAATGAGAATGCAGTGGTAGATAAAATCATTCTTTATTATGAAAAACGAAATTTTTTAAAGACAATTACACAGGATACACTGTTTTTACATGGCTTGGCTTGTGCAGAGCGAAATAAGGCTTTTTTTGTTCAAAAGATGAAAGTTTGGAGGCTCAAGCGTCAGATCAATCGTCATTAAATTACCATTACATGCAAATACACCAGTAAAGTGAAAAATTATGATTACGCCAAAAATACTCTGTTAAAAGTTACTAGCAGAAACCACCTTATAGTTATGATCGTGCCGAAATCATGTTGTGCTCAAAAATGAAGTACTCCTAGTATAAAACCAAGTAACGTAAGTCGTATAATTAGAACAACTTCCAACGATTAAACCCACACGTACGAATTAGAATAAATCTGAAGGCAGTGGTGGTTCGAGAAGAAGTTATATTTTGGTCGTGAGTAGAGTGTCAATGTGTTAGCAACAACTAGGTTGGCTAACTGGAGAGAGTTGCTTCCCACGTCGTGTCGAGTCGTGATCTGGTGGTGATGCTTAGCTGAGCACCTTCAACTAGTCGTGTCCGTTAATATAAACCTGGCCAGCGTTAATGACGAGAGCCTATGAAACTATTTATTTAGGAGGGGGGATTGTTTACGCCGCGCCTTGATTGCCCAGGAATGCAAATGTACGGGTACTACTACTAATAATAATAATGATAAATAATGTTAAACCCGAAAAAATATAGACATTAAAAATGAATATAGGTAAGAAAAAGAAGGTGAACCAATAAATATGTATTGCTTGTGGCTGCATCCGCTAGGACTAGTGAGGTTGATTGGTTGACTTTCTACTACTAGTGACTGCTAAAAATCTGGAACGGGGCAAATGAGCAAGACTCGAGCTCAGTGGAAGGCGTCAACTAGTTTATTCTAATGTGTTACATAGAAATTGTGTGTTAGGCAATTTGTCAACCATCAAAGGACCATGCATTAAAGATTGGACAGTCGGCCTATGTTGCACTTTTTCTCTTTAAAGATCTACTTTATCTGCTAAGTTTTATGACCTCAGCCGACTAATTAATTGCATTTTGCGAGGAGATTGGACGACTACGTAAACGCACATAGAGTTCTGTTCACTGCTAGTAGCGTAAGCAGATAGCCTTTATTAGCACTCTCCAAAGCGTACATCATGACTACCACTGATACCACTACCCGTTAATTCGACCGTTTTAATCCATCTTATTCATTTACTCAAACTTCTGTTTACATTCTTCACTAATTATTACCTTGTACCTATAATGAGTTCCCACCCTACTAGTCATTTACATATCTCTGTATCTTCAAATTACAATTCGACAGCCCTATCACAGCCAGAAAATCGACTGTCCAGTAATATTATACTACTGGTCCTTGAAAGTTCACCGTCTATGTGGCACCCACCAACTTACTAGCGAATCAACTGCCTCGACCGAAAGGTATTGTACAGTCAGTTAAATAGATTCCTTATATTCAAGATCACCAGAGATAAGGAACTCTCCTGCCACCAAGAGGTAAAGGTAAATAAATTAAATGATTAATTCTAGTTTGTCAGTAAGATATTGGATAGTAGAAATCTGTTTTGTCCTAGCGAAGGTCGTGACCGAGTACGTTTGTGCGCCCTTTGTGCATTTCAGGTTTGTTGTCGAGTTTATACTGTCATAGTTGTTCTAAGTAGGTGTAAAGAACAACAGCAGACCAGGTGACTGTTACATCATAGTTAGTCAATATGTAGCATTTGTATTCTTTGAATTAGAAATATGATTTGAAGAACAATGTACATTGTGATGTACAACGTGCTATATCTAGAGACGACAATACGTATTACTGTTTCTGGGTACAGAAATTCATGCAAAGTCCATGGCAATAAATTATTCTTAGCTAATAAATTGTTATTCTTGGTTATATAATATATTAATTTTGATGTACATACCAAAGTTGTAAACCATGGTTTACACACAGATGCATCTGTGTTTTGCTAGCTAACTCCATGGAGTTAGCTTAGACTCAGTGCACTGAGTCTTTTAAGAGGAAACTTGATACATTATTGATGGCTCTGAGCAGTTCATTTTAACCTTCCAATACTTTTCCCTTCTTCACACTTTACATAGATATATATCGGTAATGGATAGCCATTACTACCAGACAAGCCCATTTAGTAAAAGCTTCTATACCGTCCACTACTATCCGAAACTGTAAAATCACTAGTATATGGTGTGTAACTCATACCTGGCCTCTACTTAAGAACCAACATGCTGTAAGAGCCTGTAGATTCAACCACATCCGTTTACAGTCTTTAAAACTGGTAGGGTCACTTCAGTCTAAAATATAAGTGTTGTGTTTCTATTGTAAGTGGATAAGTGACATCCTAGCGACATCGTCTTGGTGTATGTGATCAATCACTTAAGGTAGTCATAGTAGCATAACTCTAGCATATTCAGCCTCACTAATCGTATGAATCTTGTTGCATTTTATCTGATCGTGACCTGTGATTATTGAATGTCAAACTTACTTTTAGATTGTCTATTTATTTCAGTAGTTAGTCTTCACGTAGATTATAGTTTTCATTCTGACTATTCATTCCCCTTACGTTAGCTGATGGTGATTCAGTACTAACCTGAGATTTTTAATTTACTTTCCATCACGATATTCCTCTTCAGGCTCAGCGTTGATTTAGCTATCATTATGTCGTTTATCACTGAAATGTACCATAGAACGTGTTGAGCTGTTTCGTGCTTGTGACCGAATACAACTGTGTGGTTGTTTTTCTACAGCATATCTTGATTGAATTTATGTTTTTGGCTTCTGGAAGTCGTTCATTTTGCTGATAAGTGATCAGTTGAATTGAAATGCACACATAACATTCTCATCTTAAGTTATTCAGCAAAAACTTCTTGATGTTCGATGTCTCCCAAGTTTTTAAATGACATGCAGTCGGCAGTTAGATTTTAGAAGTTACATTGCAGGATTGTCGACAGTCCCAATAGCTGCAGGACTATTAGATTACTTATCTTTCGGTGTTGAGACGCTTTCCTACGTTTAATTCTGACTTGTGACTAACATAACCACTAGCAAATAATTTAAGAATGTCGTAATGTTTTGATAACTTTTACTGTCTGTTGAATCTCAATATATGTACATGTTCTTTTGTATGGATCTTGTAGCTTGTGGCCATTGATGCTCTTAAAAATACAACAGTAAGTGGTTGTTTGGAGTTCAAAGATGAATAAACTTGTGAGTTTGTATATGTCCAATTCAGCTTGCTCAGTATGAAGAAGCGTAAGTTACTATACTAACTAATTAGTATAACGCTTGTATTCGGTTATGAACTACACATTTTACAGTATGAAGACTAATTATTCTTCTAGGTTCCCCATTCCGAAGTGGGCGTAGAGAAATTCAAGCTTCTGACCTACTGATGAAAACCCAGATAATGTAACCATAGAGCTACCTCTCTTCCAGGATTGTATCCGTAGGATAGCAGAATCCGGTCGAAATTCCCGACTAATATGCTTTTGAGTTAATCTCAGTAAATCCTTGTGTTTAAGCGTACTTAAATGTTTTCTAAAACCCAAGAACTTGGGACATTACTCGTCACCGACTGTAGAATTTTACTACTTTCTACAAATGTATCGAAGTGTTAAATATAAGCTATGTAATAAAGTGAAAGAATTTAGATGGATAGAGACCAGATTATTGTTTAGAGTTGATTGGTTATGATTCAATCCTATGCTCTTCACTTGTCATATCTACTTGTACTCCTGGTCTTTAAATAATGTACTATAGATTTGATGTTGTATTTGCTCTCTTTTTTCATTCTTGCTGTTATATTTTGATTTTTGCAGTTTTCATCAGAAAACTTAACTCATGACAGGAATAGAAGAAGGTGGTAGTACTGAGTCAGATGATTCTGTCGAAGCATGGTGGGAGAGTTTCTTAAAACAGAAACTTGCTGATGATGAGTTAGATGTAGAGCTACGGTCTGCATGGGAGAATTGTGTTCAAAGACGAGCGAAATTCGCCCAAGAAGTTAAACGGATAATGGAATTATATCAACCAATAGAGAAATTACTTAATACTGTACTAAAATCTGATCGCGAACAACGAGGCCAAAGTCTCTACAGAGAATGGGGTAATAAATACTATTATAACTTAATTTATGTTTATTTTCTGTATGCACCCTTGATATATACCAGGTGATCTACGTATCATTTTGTTTGTTCTGTAGGAAATGGTGTTAGCCTGTATTGGGTTCAATGCTTATGCAGTTATGAGCAATTATGTGGTTTTTTTCTACCTCTACCTGACGGTTTTGATATCCTGATAAATCTTAAGCTTCCATCATAGCAGGGGTTTGCAATCTTATAACCATTTTTCTTAACAGCAGCAACCAACAATAATTGGTTTAGAATCTAGCGAGGTGTCGTTGAATATTTATGTATATGTATATATATCTGGCTTATTAATACTTTTTGGGATTAGGACAATCGTTTACCAGTTCCCAACGTGGAACACACTTAGACATTCAAAAAGAATGACTCAGTGATTTAAACAATTATTTTCCAAACATATGGTTTCTTCCCACAATCCTTCTACAAGTGTATCGATTTCGGTAAGCGGATCGTATGCATAGTATTCGCGAGAAAAATATGATAGGAACCTAGCTTATTCAAAATTATGGTTTAGTTCTGACTTATAGAGTTTTACTTTAAAGTGCTAGCAACCTTTACATGTCGGTAATAAAGTCGAAAATATAGATACCATCTTTTATAAGACAAACATCATAGTAGAACTGGTGTTGTATGCCGCACTTTCTATGAATGTCTAGTTTTAGTTTCGTAAAGGTAAATTTATGCATAAAGTTATCTTCTTTAGTCGAATGAATGTTTTCACAGCTCTACAGTGGCTCCGTACTAATGTTTGATGCCACAGATTTCGTTATAAGTAAAAATTCATTTATAGCTCTCTTTTCAATATTTAAAATTAGCCAAGCACATTAAACATATCTCTATTTCTACCGTCTAGATTACAGGTACAAACTCTTGCAAATCACTGAGGGGTACTTTTCCTTTCGATAGTGTGACGCACATACCGTGCGAATACTTTTCACTAGGTAATTTAGTGTAATATAAACAGTCAGTCTGTGATTATTCGGTAAGATTATATCGGATGTATGCTCAGGATTGATAAGCTTCAGGGAGTGAGTTCTCATCAGTAATATCATATGCTTCCTTTAAAAGCCTTTCCAAGAACACCATCTCTTTTAAAAACTATTTCACTTTCTACATAATCTGTAATATATTAGGCGCCATTATTTTAGATAAGTCTTAGATGATATTTACATACACCATACAAGCTGTTTTTAAAGACAAGTATTATAATAACGTTATGAGAGAGTAATAGAACATTCATTTTTCAGGGTCTGTATCTTCTCATTTGCTAATGTTAAGGATTGTGACTGACTATTCTAGATTATCACATATACAACCTAATATGACGTTACATCACAATTTTTTTAACCGATAGTGCGAATATAACCGTGGTAAAGATGCATCTACCTAACGGGTTCCAAGTAGAATAAAATACTTGTTCTTAATCCTGCTGCTTTCTAAAAACGAGCCTACTGAGTTCCCTGAAGAAACGTTTAAACTAAATCCTATCTAGTATTTAATCATTAAAGCCTTCGACACATTCCTTGTGTTTTGTTATGGCCATCGAGAAGGTAATTCTTAGGGTACCAAGGGATTTGGTAAATTATTTGGTAATTTTGTGAGTCATCACCGACTGAAGCGATTGGGATATCTACTTCATCTACCCATCCACTATATGCCTGTATGCACGATAGTGACAGGTGTAAGAATAATATCAAAGGGAGCTAGAGGCAGCTAAATTAGAACTTAGCATCAGTTTATTAAGTCATTAAATATTAGTCTGTCTTAGTAGGTTCAGGCTACTTGATTGGGGTTGTAACCAATGTTTAATGGTATTGGGTGACAGGATTCCATCAATAGAAATCTCTTAGGTGCATTCACTCTTTATCTTGTTTGAAATCTTTTCTTGTGGTTTAGTCCTTTCTTCTACTACCATATATTATATTACTACTACTTTGGTATTCATCTTGCTATCCTGAAGTAGTGTAACAATTTGGACAGATACACGTATACCAAGTTCTCAGTTTTGCAAAACTAGCTGTAATTAGTCGTAGTAGTTAACCACCTATCAACGAATAACTAACATTCCTATCCAAAACTCACAGATCATATCAATTTAATTCGGTACAGATTATATATCTCACTGATTTAGTATACTTTTTTGAACTCGTTAAACCATCAACATCCATATTTTTTTCTTTCAGGTAAAATACGTCGAAAAGAATGTCTTTTAGCTTATTACGATAATGATACATTTCGTGCTACATACACTCGACAACGTTATTTGAATAGTTCTACAAGTTTTCTTCAGGTAAATATAAACTTGAAATATGTTAATGTGTATCACCAAGATTAGTTAGTAAATCCTTTATTTGATCTGTGAAATTTTATCAGTCTAACAGTACTGTACCTGTTTCTTTATCTGAATAAGTTTCTGGTACTAGTTCTTTACGACAAGTGTTGAGATACAGAAATATGAAAACTACAGTTAATCAGGTGCTTTTGTATAAAATGAGGTATCCTGGTAGACATGTTTATATTACGTGACGAGATATCGGATATACATAATGCTTTCATAACTCTTACCTATCACTTATACTTACGATGTGACATGAAGATAAATCCAATTTATCGTTGCTTTATGTTGAAATGAAAGAAATGATGGATCAGTGCAAAGATCTCTTCATAAAAATGCCCTTATGGAACATGGGACAACAAACAAATTTTTACAGTTGAGTTTAATTAACTAATAGGCTCAATCTCATTTATTTCCTAAGCTTATGCTTCTAAAGAATTATCTACTGCATAGTCATCCTAATTAGAGAATCAGTATCCACAGATTTATCGAATAAAATACAAAGAAACAATAGCTTTAGTCGATTATACACATGGCTCCTAAAACGGATACTGTTCATGTGTCTCCAGTTCACATGAAAAAAGTGAGGAGAGGTCATTTCACTAGTGACTAACTTCTCGACACAATTCCTAGAATTCTAGTGAGAAGACGTGACTACTGAAGTTCAACCATGTCGGATGTGAAGCAGTTACCCACCGATGACATTCGATGAGGTCACACAAATATGTCGCGAGTTGACTGGATTAGAAATATCAACTGTTCTGAGCGGTCCGGTAGTCCTATGGTAAGGCGTTCGCCGTGGAGCCATGAGGTCCTTGTTGTGATCGCTGTTAAGGCGGTGGATCCACAGTGCCGAAGAGTCCTTTAGTGGGACGAAACGGCAGCTTAGTCCTTCCTGGTGGTTAATGGTTCTCCAATTCAGACCGGTTCATGGTATCAAATTATTGTAATTGTTAACTGATATCACGAACTCATGTGAGTTAGATAGCCGTTGAATTATTAGATGGCTGTTTCATTCTAGTATTAGACTCGGTAGTGTGCACCCACGACCCGACCATTGATTCAATGAGCCCAGCGCCATCAAATCTCGCGTCAAGTGCTTAGCTACCAACATCACTGGGCAGGCACCTGATGGTAGGATCCTGACTTCAATCCGTTTGTTTGCGAAACGATCATCCAACGGTATTAGTGATAATAACTGTTCCACTCCTGACTCTAGGAGTGGAACAGTTATTATCCGAACTCCAGAAGTCACAATGGTTTTAATAGAACATGATGATCGTCGATTTGATTCCAGTTGGAGTCGTGAGTGCACACTGTCACTAAGAATCCCACACTAGGATAAGACAACTATCCAATGTTCTACGCAATTAATTGTATAACTATGAAAATGCATCTTTTGTTGACGAAATTAGTTTCATGAATAAATGCGTATACTTAAATTTCATTGAATTGCTTAATGTGTTGTCTTATACAGGGTAGATCTAATTTATACAGTTTTCAACCTTCTACTGATTTCCTCTGTAGCATCACCTATAAAGTTATGATGGTAAAAGGTGGGTTTCATTGACTTATTGAAAAGCTTTTCGAATATATACTCTGTGTTTTTTAAACAATGAATTTAATTGTGCTGTTTCACTTTCACTTTTCAGGCTCTAGTGTATAGAATTATACCAGAGAATCCAGATGTTGAAACTTATCTGCGTGATCATGTTAGTCGTATAATCAGTATTGGTGTTGGTCCTGGGCCAGATATCGCTGCTTATCTAGCCTATGCACGTTGTCGTGGTTTCACTCAACGTATTGTTTATTTCACTATTGATCAATGCGCTGGATGGAGTAATTATCTATCAGCATTTGATCGTCAGTGGTCATCTGAATACCAAGTATCTGTTTGGTTTAAAAGTTCACGTATTATCAATCGTGAAGATGTGGAAACATTACCAGATGCAGATATGGTGGTGTTTAGTTTTGCAAATACTGCCCTTATGGCTAGTACTATTTGGCCGTTATTACAACAACGTTATCGATTTATTATTGTCTTGGATGGAATTAAAGAGGCAAGTAGAGTGTGGAATGGAGTTTCTGATTATTTCAATTTACAGTTTTGTATGACGGGTAGATCTAAGTTAGGCAACCATTGAGGACTATTAAATATTCGACAAATGATCCATCCTTTAGTGGACTTCTCAGTGATGTTCACCCACTACCCGATCAAGAATTGGACTCAAGACCTTCAAGCATCGTTATGAGTGACTAGCCATTGTAATACTAAGTCGACTTTTAATCGTTTACACCTCTGACTTTAGTCAATCCAATTTAATTACTACCAATCTGATGTTAATCTTCATGTACTTTAGAGGTATGGCAACTTTAATTGATGCACACATGTGCTAGGTTCTATTTTGATCGTACATGCATACACACATGTATGATGTTTGACAACGTTTCTTCGGTATTTGCCATTCTACTATTGTGTACAGTGCTTTCGTGAACACGCGGACTCCAACCAGTTAGTCTGCACCTATTAACGCGGCTCAGCCCAACTGTCAATGACTTCATAGACTGGTGCTATGTTTTGGTTTGGCCGACCCTTACTTTCTTCCAGCCTACTCCCACACCAGACAGCAATACTCATCGAGGTAGGTGGTGGTCAGGCATACGTAACACATGTCCTAACCACCTCACCTGATGAAGATTTACTACTTCATTAATAGACTTACTGTATTTACTTAGTACTCTATTCCTAACTCACGTATTGCTTACTCGGTGGTCCCAGCAAACACGAGTAATGCTTTGAAGACACCTATGATCGAATACTAGGAACCTACGAATATCCTCTACCCTTAATGGGGATGTTTCACATCCATAAAGTAAAACGGATCGAACTACTGCACAGTAGACACGTGCTTTGATCAGTAGACGGATTTCTCGCCTACTCCACAAGTGACGTGAACTCCCAAAAGCTAATCGGGCCTTATGTATATGAGCCAAAATTTCAGCAGATGGTAGACCGTCAAGACTGATGAGGCACCCAAGATAAATGTTGCGGTTGACACATTCAACTGATTTACTTCCTATCACAGTCTTCGTGCCGAATCAAGCCAATCCCGAAGGATCATTCTGCATTTGGACGAGGAGAATTTTATCCCAAACATGCTTACATCCATGTTTAAGGTAATCAAGATAATCTGGATTTTATCAACAACTTCACTATAGAGAACTATATCATCTGCATATTCTAAGTCAGTAAGTTTATCTCCTGGAAGAAGGTCAACCACTGAGAAATTAGACATTGACAATGTTAGCTTTAAAGTATGTCAATGATAAAATTAAATAAAAAATGGGGAGAGCGGACAATCTTTACGAACACCACTTGAGGTAATCAGTTTCGTCATAAGCTCTGGCTCGACATGTGGTGTTTAGAGAAGAGACTGTATATGGTTAATATACATCTCTGGTACGCCTTTCAATGACAGACATTGCCGCATAACCTCACGATCGATAGAGTGAAACGTCGCCTTAAGGTCAACGAATACAGCTATTGTTGGACGTCTAAAAGTGTACCTATGTTCCAGAACCTGTCGAAGTGTGAATATTTGGTCTATACAACCACGTCCAGGTGTGAAAGCACCTTGGTTATCTCCAGTTTACTCTTCACGAGCTTTAGTTAAATGTAGAAGTTTTATTGAAGCTAATATCTTTGATACTATATTCGTTAAACTTATTCCTCAGTAACTGTCACACGAGGAATTCTATCCTTTCTCATAGATTGGGATGATTAGTGTTCGAGACTAGTGAGATGGGATTGCCTCCAGTTCCCAGATTCTAGCCAATATCCTGGTTAGTCTTGTTGCTAAAACTGGATCACCATCCTTAAATATCTCAGGGGTTAGCCCATCAGGTCTTTATTTCTGTTATTTGTTTTGATTAGACTTTGCTCCTGGTCGCTTCACAACTCACCCCATATACTGTTTTGACGTTTCCACTTTCACTTGACGTTCTGCTACCTACTACTTATGACCGACCTTATAAGTAGTATTTACTACAGTATCACCAACTTTCGTAGCCAAGTACACAGATATGTAACTTCGTAAGTGAGTTATAAGGCAATGAATAGATATTCAGATATTGTTAGCAACCGTAATTTATTATTTGAATGTATACAACATTGAGATGGTTATGACTAGTTGAATAGGATGATTGTCTCTTTGTGTAGCATAAACTGATTGAAGTAGAAATCTTATAATTTGGCACTAATCGGTCCACTGCTGCTAGTAGTAGATAAGCGTTCATCATGTATCCTGAAGGTCTTGAGTGGATACAGTTAAATTTCATACTATAATGAGACATCTATTCAATTATTCATTCAACGTTGTCTAACTGAAATCAATCTTTGATAAATACAAGTAACAAGTTTATTTCTAGTAAATTATATAATCATTATATACATTATCATCTTTGTTTTATTTTATTTTTTCACTTTTTATAGGTTGTTGTTGATAGTTTTCTTAATGCTGGCTTTAAAGATATTACTCTTACTGAACGAACAAATGTATATTATCATTTTAATGATATCACTTCATCTAAATCATCTTTATTATACAATTAAATTGAATTGTTTCAATTGATCATTTCTTTCTCTTTTTTTTTTTTCTATTTGTTTATTGAACACTTCTTAGTTTTATTTCTTTATTCTATTGAAAAAAAAAATGTATTATAAATTCTAATAGAGACAATACTTTCTTCATTCCCTTTTTTCTTTTTGTTTTATTGTTGTCAATTGAAACTTTTCATTATATCAATTATTTTATATAATACACTGATTGTATATAATAAGTATACATTTACTCTTGATCTTAAAGTAAGTATCTAGTCAATTATCACTTGTTACAATTAGGGGTTTGTGGAGATAGTCAATTTTGATATCACGACTCAGTGGTCCAATGATAAAGCGTTCACCGCGGAGCCAGAGGGTCCTGGGTTCGATCCCCGATGGAGTCGTGGATGCACACTGCTGAGGAGTCCCATACTAGGACGAAACTGCTGTCCAGTGCTTCCAGGTGATCAATGGTTGTCTGATTCACATCAATTCGTGATATCAAAATTATCACTTGTTAGTTGAAATTTTTTAATATCACTAATGTATGTTCAATATAGAACCTGGCACATGTGTCGATCGATACAATTTATCATACCTCTAAAGTACACTAAGATTAACACCATATTAGTAGAAGTAGAAGTTACTCCGGTGATAATGATAATAATAATAATAACAATAACGAAAACAAAGAAGAATGAACACGTAGAATATGGATGAGAGAGAAAAAGATTTAAGGGCGGATAATGAGTGGATACAACTGTGACCGATTTTGGTCTATGTCACCCAGCGTTCCTAGCCACTAGTTTTGGTATTCGCGAACACTCCAACCAGGTAATCCGGATCTACCGGTACGATTCAAACTAGCAATCAGTGAATTCATGGACTAATGCCGTGTTTTGGTTTGGCTGCCGCTAGATACAATTTTTCCATCCTGCTCCTATATTAGCCAACATTGCGTGTCGAGGTAGACGGTAGTTGGGGACACGTAATACATGTCCCAACCACCACGGTCGATGAAGATTCACAACGTTGTAGGCTGATTTACCACCTTTGCCTAATACTCGTCGTTTAACCTCGTTATTGCTTACTCAGTGATCCCAGCTGATACGAGCGATGTTTCGAAAAACAATAATGGTTAAATAGCAATAATTTACAAGTGTCATCTACTCTTAATCGCCACGTCTGTCACGTCCATGCAGTAATACAGAGCGAACTGTCGTGGAAAATAATGATTGAATTAGTTATTATCTTTTTGATCTAGAAGCATTACATCAGAGAGTCCTAAAGATATCTTCTCGAAATCTACATTTTAGTGAGTACTTTTATCTTTCTACTCTATTTAGCACCAGTATATTTTAACATGTTTCTGTTGTAAGAAGAAATTATTTGAGGGAAACAGTTTACTTCAGTTATATCTTAGTAAAGTTTGACTGAAATTGAGGATGTAGACTAACTTGGATTATTCTATGAAGGTATTATACTACACAAAATCTGATCGCTCTACTGACGGTATTATGTTAATCCATCAATAGTTGACTATTGCAAAATTTCAAGTAAAAATGACAATTCATAATCAAATCTGTACCATGAATTGTCAAATTTATTAAATTAGAAAATATTTGAAATTGTAGCAATTTCATCTATGGAACTGTTGAACTTTCTATATTTAAGATGATTAGTGAAGTATTTCTATTGTTATGTGAACGTAATACCCCTTGTAACAATTGGCATGATTTTTAGATGAATACAATCTTCCTTTTAGGTAAACGATAGAAATTCTTAGGCTTAAGCTTTTTTTTCTTACTACAGGGATACCAGCAGAAGATACTAACACTCTGCATGTGAATGGAATTTCGATCATTTACTTCACAACAATATAAGATATTACCACTGAACTATTATGTACAACGAACGACTTATTGTACTACTGAAATACTTATTAATCATTGAGTAGTGAGTGACCAATGTGATTTTTGTTTATACCTCTGTGTTAATCGAATTCTGTATATGCACTGTGGCATTTAAATCATTTGCGTAACCATATTGAACTCAATCATCTACGTTCAAATATACTCTAATATGGCATTAAAATACACATAGTTCATGAGCATGGAATGCAAAGAAATACTGAAAGTCAATATTTAATGAAGCATTACCGTTATCATGCTAACTACTATCAAGTATTAGGATAAACCTGTATATTCCTGTTGATTTGTTATAGACTCAGGATGCACATATAGCAACAATGACTGACCACCTTCAGTCTATAACAAATCAACGGGAATATATAAGTTTATCCTAATACCAATGTGCTCATTGCACAAGTGTGACTGTCTGGACTCAATAGTCTAGTGGTGAACGTGGTGGCGATCGACACGAAACGGATCGAGTTCGAATCCCAGTGTGAACATCAACATTGGGATGCAGGTACATCCAACCGATGAGTCCGATGAGTCCCAAATAAGACGAAACGCGCGTTTTGGATTCCACTTGCCAGTCACAATCCAACTTATATAATACTA